>JAJTUO010000055.1:0-244690 GCA_021399455.1 Flagelloscypha sp. PMI_526
CAAAGACCAAATATATGACCAGGGGTTCATAGAGTCCTCAATTGGTAATGAAAGCCGCTTTCCACTCATCGCCTTCTTTGATTCGAACGTTATTGAATCCCCAACGAATGTCCATCTTTGTGAAGATCTTGGACTGTTTCAAGCGATGGAGAATGTCCGAGATTAAAGGAAGAGGATACCGATTTTTGACAGTGATGTCATTGAGTTTTCGATAATCCTGAATGGGACGAAGTTCATCATTATCCGTCTTGTTGACAAAGAAGAACGGAGAAGCAAATGAAGATTTCGAGGGATGAATGCGACCAGTGTTCAAGTTTTCCTCAAGAAACTTGTCCAACTTGACTTGTTCCTTTGGACTGAGAGATAAAACTTTTCTGCGAACCTTGTTGTCTGAACCTGGGAGAAGATCAATGGCATGATCCCATTCTCTATGTTCAGGGAGGTGATCAAAGTTGGTGACGTCAAAGACTTCTGGAAAATCCCTATACGATTCAGGGATGTCCTCCAAGTTAATGGCACGAGTATCCATAGACAATTCTTCCTCTTTTTCAAGAGGGTCGGTAGACCAATAAGAAAGAGCAGGTACTTCATCATTGAGGAGCATTTCCATGCGACGAGTTTCCAAAACAAAATCTTCTTCCTCTATGTTTTCCAACACGTGAGGGGAATCCAATGGTAGGGTAGGTCCTTTCAGTGTAGTGTCTTCATCAACCACTTCTTCCATATCTGGAAGACAAAGAGTCCTGTACTCAGGGATGACCTGTTCTGTTTCCTCGGGGATAGCAAGGGTCATGCTGCATCCTTGAGGACATCTGGTGAATGAAATGCGAGAATTGGCCCAATCAATTTCCGGATTGTGAGTCTTCAACCAATCATATCCAAGAAAAACTTCTCCTTTGCCGAGTTCGACAACTGGAAGAGTAATCCTTTCCCTGTGGGGTCCTTGCTTGGAACCGATTTCAAGCTCAAGGTCCACATACCGATCAATAAGTCCAGCCACGTTCTTTGATCCATCAGCATTCAAAGCCTGAATGGGTCGTGGCAACGGGTGGGTCTCCAAATGTAAATCTTTGACAACACGCCTGTTGATGCAGGAAACTGTGCATCCACAATCAACCAAGACATTTCGCCAGAAGTTCCGCCGGGTGGAGGGTACCGTGAGGTGTGCCTGTAAATCCAACTGGGCACGTTGTCCATGCTTGTTCCTCACATTCCTAAACTCTAGAAGGGAGGGCTCGATATTCAGAAGATCAAATAAATTATCATTCGCGAATATATAGCTGGACTCCTGAGATTGAGCCAATTTCTCAGGAGGATTCAAAAAAACTCTTGGGGAGGGGAGACATGGGTGTAGCCGGATCAGTTTGTGCAGTAGTGGTAGTAGAGGAGGGTTCATATAAAGTCTGTGAGCAGGGTGGGTTGCGAACATTTGAATCATACGTAGGGGTGGACAGTCCTTCTTTTTCTCTGATGAAAGCCTTCAATCCTTCAAGATCAACACTCTCAGCCTCATAGAGTAAGCGGTTATCAAATTGCTTGGGTACTTTGCGAGGTTTGAGTGGTTCAGGGCACTGGTTCTTGAAATGGCCAGGTTTTCCACAATTGAAGCAGGTGATCTGACGACGACTGATCTCCATGGGAACGTCTCCTGGTTGAGGAGGAAGAGTGTTCGTATTGGAGACCTGAGGCTTGGGAGCAGCAGTGGAGGTAGTGACCGGTTTGGATGTGGCATTCTGACGAGGGAAGTAGGACGAAGACTGGTAAGATCTATAATCTCTTTTGACCTTGGGTCCCAACTGGATAGCGAGTTTCCTGTAAACATCATAGGAGGGTTTGTCAGGCTGAAGGGTGGGATAAGTCGGAGCCTTTCCAGAGTCCTTCATCATTTCGACCATGTTCTTGTAGACCTCCAACTTCATCTCATTGTAAGAGATCTTGTTGGTTTCGTAGGCTGCATGAATCTGAATCACTAAGTCCTGGTTGAGGGCATGATCTAGCCTTTCGACGAGGAAGACATCGAATTCCTTGTTGGTGAGTTTGCCTTTGGTCCTGTAAGCGTCAAAAGTGAGGAAGAATTCCTCAGCCGTTTTCTTCCCTTGAGTGAGAGTGAGAAGATATTCCCTAGCCTTCCTTTCAAGTTCTGGGTCAATGAACTGAGCGTCCAAAGCCGTTTTGAAGGTGTTCCAGGAGACTGCATCCATTCCCAGACTGTTAGAGAAGTTCTGGAGGTAGTTCTGGGCATAGACCAGAGCGTCTCCTGTCTTCATGAAAGAGAGTACCGAATAAATTTTGTCCTTGTCACTGGTGAGGTTGGGGTTGCCTGCAATCCAAACCTTGACTGCCTGATTGAAAGCGTCATAATGCTCTCGCTTTCCATCAAAGTCAGCTGGTTGAGCAATGAAGTTTTGTCGTCGAGGAGAAGAAGAGGTAGGTTGTGCCGATTGTTGTAAAAGTGTCAGGCGGACAGTTGTCCAACCTCTCACAAGACCAGAGGACGTCGGAAGGGAAGGGGAGAAGAGAGCAAAGAGAACCGTCATGATAGACAAGAACCAAACTAAGGAAAATACATGTGGCGACAAAGTGTCAACTATATAGTGGCTCCAATGTATATATAGAATGTCCTACGGGCCCTCCTATATGACCCCACTGACCTGCACATCCGAACTAACCAGGGAAGACCACAGTGTGTGGGAAGACAACCAAAGGAGGGGGGAAGACGGTTGAGAGAGAAGGGAGGACACCTTGTAGGGGTGTCGAAAGATGTTATAGACTATCTAGGAAGACGTCTGAATGAAATGGGACAGTGCCCGAGGAGGAAGACCAAGAGGAAGGAGAGTTGGCCTGGGTACAGGCCTAAAGGGAAGATAATGGAAGGAGCGAGGAAGATGGCCAACAGTGGTGTCGAGAGACCTTGTAGAAGGTCTAAGAAGATGTCCTGAAGAGGACAGTGTTGTCTTCCAGTGGGAAGACGAAGTGGGAGTGGAAAGAGGGTACAGGGGTAAACCTGAGGGGAAGACCATATGGGAAGGTCAATGGGAACGACGGAAGACATGGTTTTGGAGAAAGAACTAAAGAAAGGAACTGGTTAGCAAATGTAAGAAAGCTGAGAGGCGAAAGAAAGAGGGAAGATGCGATGGGAAGAGCAATTCCCAACATTACCCCCTTGCAAGCCTTGAAGCTTGGGAAGATTTGCGAAGTTGACGAGAAAGAAAGTTCTCAGTGGGCAAAGAACTGTCTGGTGGTTCTGTAAGAGGTTCTGGTAGGCTCCGGGGTCGAAAAAAATCGGGGGGGAAGAGGCTACGGTCATACAGAATGTGACGAAGTCGGGAAGACCTGGAAGGGAAGACCAATGGGAACCGAGATTTGTATGCTGCCAGAATTTGGGAAGACCGCGGTTTAAGTTGAGCTTCCTTCTCCCAAGTACACTCTGAGATAGGGTAGCCCTTCCATTTGACCTTAAAGTTCCAAACCTTGTGCTTTTTGCCTGATTCTCGGTGGTCCAGAATGTCTTCCACCTCATACTCCTCATGTTTGTCGATAATCTCCGGGGGAGGACGGTCAGCCTGATGCTTTTGATGTTCAGCATAGGGAGGAGTATATGGGGTGAGAATGGCCTCGTTGAAAACTGGGTGAATTCGCTTCCAGCCCTTGGGAAGGGCGAGATGGTAGGAGGAAGACCCAACTTTCTCAAGGATTTTGAATGGGCCATAGCGCTTATCGTCAAGCTTTTTGGCGGGGCGGTCGGATTGAATGCGAAGGGAATCCACGAAAACCTCATCTCCCACTTTGAAAACAGGGGAAGACCGCTTGGATTTGTCGTAGTTACGTTTCATGGTCTCAGCTGCAAAGTGGAGGGCAGATTTCGCATCTTCCCATGATCTCTTCATGCGAGAGGCGAATTCAACGGCAGATTCGTTGGAAGATCCACAACGGAGGTCAAATCCCATGGGGGGGTGGCGTCCATAGGTGAGGAAGAAGGGGGAATGGGATGTTGAGCTGGAAACCCGGTTGTTAATCGCAAATTCAGCCATGGGAAGCCATTCAGCCCAGTCTTCCTGATGATAATCAACAAAAGCCCTAAGATACTTCTCAACTTCCGCGTTCATCCGCTCAGTTTGGCCGTTGGTCTGGGGATGCCAAGCTGTGGAAGGATTTCGCTCAATTCCAAGGATCTTGAACAGTTCCTTGACAAAGCTGTTGACGAACTCCTTCCCTCGGTCAGAGGTGAGCTTTGAGAAGAGTCCAAAGAGCTTCCAAATGTGGTCACAGTAGAGGCGAGCTGCACCTTCCCCAGTGAGAGACATGGAGGTTGGGATGACCTTGACTCCTTTGGTGAGGAAGCAGACACAAACCATAATGGCATTGTATCCGGCAGAGTCGGGAAGAGGGCCAATGATGTCTACAGAGACAAAATCCCAAGGGAAGTCGGGAATTGAGTGGGGAACAAGGGAAGTCGCAGGGGCTGAATGGCGAGGGTTGGTTAGTTGACATATAAGACAGGCAAGAACGTAGCGGTTTATCTCCTGGCGCATAGTGGGCCACCAGTAGTTCCTTTGAATCAATTCTACCGTCTTATGTTGTCCAGGATGACCGGCGATGATAGTATCATGGTGGGCATAGATGATTCTTTCACGAAGTGAGCGGTCCTTTGGAACATAAACCATGCCCTTGAAAGTGACGATGCCATTGGTTTCCTTGAAATCCGGTGAGTTAGATTTGAGTCCATCTGAAACTACCTTGTCTTTCTGAGAACGACGTTTCCGGATTTCCTCTACAATCTCTTCCTCATCCCGGAAGGAAAGGGCGCGGAAGACAGCAGAAGGAGGGGTCAACCAGACGTAATCGTCATCGTGGTCCATAGTCAGAGCAAGAATAGCAGCAGGAGACTTCGCAATTTCCGCAAAACGGTCTGAACTGAGGAGGATGACATCCGTATTGTCATTCTTACCCCCTTGCAAGGCTTCAGGCCCCCTGGAGAGGAAGTCGGCCACCAAATTAAGTCTTCCCGGTCGATGTGAGAGTTTAAAGTTGTATTCCGAAAGGTCTGACATCCAGCGAGCTTGCCGGCGCGTCAGACGTTGAGGTTCCCGGAAATACTCTAGATTCTTGTGATCAGTCCAAATCTCGAAATGGGGAATTCCACGTAGCTCTTTCCGCCAGAAGTTCAAAGCCTTCATGATTGCCAACAACTCCTTATCATAGATGTCGTAGTTCCGTTCTGCATCGTTGAAAGTTCCAGAGTAGAAACCACAGGGCCTGGCCTTCCCATCTATGATCTGGTGGAGAACTGCACCAGCTGAGGAGTCAGACGTGTCAGTCTCAAGCCTGAATGGGGCACCATCAACTGGAATGCTTAGGACTACGTCTTCCCGCACCCTGGCCTTCAGAAGTTCAAAAGCTCTCTGTTGAGGACCTCCCCAGACAAAGGGTTGGTCTTTCTTGGTCAGCTCATTGAAAGGACGGGTTATAGCAGCAAAATCAGGAATGAACTCGCGATAATAGTTGCAAAACTGCATGAAAGACCGCGTCTCCCTGAGGTTGGTGGGGGTAGGCCACTCATCAATGGCCCTAGTCTTGTCTGGGTGCATCTTGAGTTGGCCATTCCCTAGAATCAAGCCAAGAAAGGGAGCTTCTGGTACACCAAAGAGACATTTGGAAAACTTAACATAGAGGTGGTTTTCCCTTAACCGTTGAAGAACTTCCCTGACTTCCTTCCAGTGGGCCTCCATATTGTTGATGTCCCCTGGAATGAGAATGTCGTCAATATAGTCGCTAACCTTGCCTTCCCTAATTTTATCCGCAAATATACCATCCATCATCCTTTGGAAAGTCGCAGGGGCGTTGTTGAGCCCAAAGAACATGACGAGAGGTTCAAAAAGACTGCAGTTGGTGACAAAGGCTGCTTTCCATTCATCACCTTCCTTCAACCGGACATTGGGGAAGCCCCATCAGATGTTGAGCTTGGTGAAGACAGTAGCATTCTTCATACGATGCATGAGGTCAGGAATGAGGGGGAGAGGATACCGGTCCGGGATAGTAACGTCATTTAGCTTCCTATAGTCTTGGATGGGCCTAAGTTCATCTGTGTCGGACTTTTTGACGAAGAAGAAGGGGGAAGTGTAGGGAGATTTGGACGGACGAATGCGACCCGATTTGAGGTTTTCATCCAGGAACTTGTCCAATTCCGCCTGTTCCTTGGTAGAGAGTGGGTAAACTCTGCCTCGCAACTGGGAAGGGGAACCTGGCTTGAGGTTAATCGCATGGTCCCATTCTCAGTGTTCTGGTAGGTGGTCAAAGTTGGAAACATTGAAAACATCTATAAAGTCGCGGATTTGCTTGGGAAGATCATCTGGTTTAACTGCCCTGATGTCCGAAACATCCGGGAAGACGAGTTGACACATTCCATTGTACTCTCCATTCGTCTTTCCATCAATACTGTTGATCATGGAGCAGGAAGACGGACATCTGGTGAAGGAAATTCGATCTTGAACCCAATCAATCTCAGGATTATGGGACCGGAGCCAGTCATGACCAAGGAAGATGCCCCCTTCTCCAAGGTTAGTGACAGGAAGAGAGATGCGTTCTCTGTGAGGGCCTTGGGAAGATCCAATCTCTAGCTCCAGATCTACGAATTCCGTAATAAGACCAGCAGTGTTGGCACTACCATCTGCGTTGGAAGCCCTAATGGGGTGGGGAAGTTTGTGGAGGGGAAGAGAGTGTTTTGAAACAAGGGTCCGGTTGATACACGAAACTGTGCAGCCACAGTCAACCAAAATATTTGCCCAGAAGGCCTTCCGGCTTCCAGGGTCAACCAAGCGAGCCTCAACATCCAGTTGAGCACGCTTTCCACTACCCGTTTTAACCTCACGGAATAGTAATAAATCAGGCTCGGTATTGGGGAAAAGACAAACAATGTCATTTGAATCCAAATACGTAAAATTAACCTCCTCCGGCTGAGCCAGGTCCATCGGAGGGTCTAAAAAGGCCGCTGGGTACTACCAGCACTCGAATTGGGAAGAACAGCAGGGGAAGACGGGTTTTCAGTGGGGACAGCAGCAGGAGACGTGTTTTCAGTGGGGAAGACGGGGACACCAGAGGTAGGAGTGGGAAAGGCGATCATTTCTGAGGCGGCCTGGATGATTTCTTCACGAGTGAGTTCACCTAATGCTACTAGCTGACGGATATCAGCCTTACGCTCAGGGCAATCTCGACGAATGTGACCAGGTTTGCCACACCTATAGCAAGGGCCTCTTTGGGTACTTTGACGTCCAATATCCATTGGGACATCAGTGGGCTGACGTGGGAGGGTCTGTGAAGATGGAAATGAGGGCCTGGAAGGTGCTGCTGGGACCAGAGGGAGGGAAGACGTGGGGTAGGACCTTGGAGCAGGGGGGGGGTGAGGGGGAAAGGTGGAGGTATGGGTTGGAAGACGTCGGCGATTGAGGATGGGTTCCAAATCCAAAGCAAACGATTTGTACTTGTCATAAGGTGGTTTAAGGGGTAGGGGACCGGGTTGGGAAGTGCGGAAGGTGAAGTAGGCAGAGTGGATTTGAGTGACCAGATCAGTGGGGAGTACTCTATCCAGGTGATCTGTGACCAAAACATCATAGCCATCATGGTGCATCTTGGCACGGTGCCTGAGAGAGTCCAAGCGAGCAAAGAACTCTGAGATAGAGAGAGAACCGGGCCGGATAGTGAGAACCTGGTGGCGGGCTTCCTCTTCCAAGCGAGGATCAAGGAATTGCTTGTCTAGAAGTGAAAGGAAGGTGTCCCAGGAGCAGACGTTGGCCCTGACGTCGTCTCCCCATGTATTCATGAAGTTCTGCGCAAAAATCTCTGCTTCTCCATTGCGAAGGAGTGCCAGAGTTCCGTAAATCCGGTCAGTGTCCGTTTGAATGTGTGGGTTTCCATGGGTCCAATTAATCACCAGATGTCGGAAAGATTCATATTAGTCTCGGCGACTGTCAAAGGCGGGAGGTTCCGGGATGAAGTTGTGGCGGCGGACGGCAGGTGTCACATAAGTAGGGACAGGGGCAGGAGGAGGAGAAGGGGCCAAGGTTGAATTTTGCCAGTCAAGAGGGGGGACTCCATCTGGGTAGAGGTTGGCGAGTTTTTGTTGGAAGTAGTAGTCCAAATCATCCTGGGTGAAGTTATAGACCACAGGAGGAGGAGGACCAGAAGAGGTGGTGGTAGGGGCGGGAGCAGAGGGATCAGGTTGGACCTCCCAGGGGTTGGAAGGGTCCATTTGGGGATAGAAGGGAGAGGAGGGAAGAAGACATCCAAGTGTGATGAAGAGAGAAAGTTTGGTTCTAATGTCAGGCAGACAGTTGTCCAACCTCTCACAAGACCAGAGGATGTCAGAAGGGAAGGGGAGAAGAGAGCAAAGAGAACCGTCATGATAGACAAGAACCAAACTAAGGAAAATACATGTGGCGACAAAGTGTCAACTATATAGTGGCTCCAATGTATATATAGAATGTCCTACAGGCCCTCCTATATGACCCCACTGACCTGCACATCCGAACTAACCAGGGAAGACCACAGTGTGTGGGAAGACAACCAAAGGAGGGGGGAAGATGGTTGAGAGAGAAGGGAGGACACCTTGTAGGGGTGTCGAAAGATGTTATAGACTATCTAGGAAGACGTCTGAATGAAATGGGACAGTGCCCAAGGAGGAAGACCAAGAGGAAGGAAAGTTGGCCTGGGTACAGGCCTAAAGGGAAGATAATGGAAGGAGCGAGGAAGATGGCCAACAGTGGTGTCGAGAGACCTTGTAGAAGGTCTAAGAAGATGTCCTGAAGAGGACAGTGTTGTCTTCCAGTGGGAAGACGAAGTGGGAGTGGAAAGAGGGTACAGGGGTAAACCTGAGGGGAAGACCATATGGGAAGGTCAATGGGAACGACGGAAGACATGGTTTTGGAGAAAGAACTAAAGAAAGGAACTGGTTAGCAAATGTAAGAAAGCTGAGAGGCGAAAGAAAGAGGGAAGATGCGATGGGAAGAGCAATTCCCAACAAAAAGCCTGTCGAAGAATGGATTGTATGTTTCGATATCTGTGGTTCCATCTTCCAGAGTGACGATCCTTTCTTCTTTCTCTGGTATGCCTAGAGAAGCCAAAGAACCGCGAACTGCTAACCGAAGTACTTCCACTAACTCATCCTTTGAGAAGCGGAATTTGTCTGAAGATGGTTGAGCCCTCTGTTTGCCTGTACTCTGTTTTGAAGAGCCTGAGGAAGCAGGAATCTGCCCATCGTCTTGAGGTGGAATAATTACATCACGCATCTGGTGATCTTGAGAACTGGATCCTGACTGATCCATCGAAGAAGACATAGAAGAAGGTGTTGAAATGGTAGAGGGTGTGAGAGAGGAAGGAGGAGTAGTAGTTTCTTCCGAGGTGGGAGAAGGAGGAGGATTGGTGGGAGTATAGACTATAAAAGTCCAGGGAGGAGGAAAGGTGTTGAGGGACGTTGTGGAGTAATGAGAGAGGGAGCTTTTAGCTTATGTCGTGGAACGACCAGGAGGAAGCTCTCAAACAATACAACGTCTGAGGGAGGGAGAGAGAGTGTGGCTCAAGGTAGTCAGATTGACTAGCTAAAAGCTAAAGAATACAACAGTAACTACAACTACTTATATAGTCCAAGAATGAGTCATACGTACTAACATGCGAAAGGGAGTCATAAGTAACGAGGCATAGCCTCCATAAGTAAAACAATGAAAAAGTAATAGGAAACAGTAAGACAACAGCAAGGATGCTCCATGAAACAATAAGTGAAACGTAATCAGAAACAACAATGAGGAAACAACCCATAGTCCATGAGAAAGCAGCACTGTGTGCAGCCTCAGCCTGCACAGTGATCAACACAGCCTCGTGACCCATGACCTAATCATATCACCTGACTCTCAGATAAAGGAAATGAAAAGGAAATGATTAATGAACAAATGGACGTTCCACGACATAAGGTTAACAGAAATATAATGACTTCACTCAGAATCTCCACTGGCCATGAAGGACTTGTAAAATCCGTAGTAACAGTCGATTCGGAAAAGTAATGATAGACGAGGATGAATTTTCTTTTGAAAAAGAAAGTGGCAGGAGGGACAGAATTCATCACAATAAAATAACATTTGATGAGACTTTCAGTCTTTCCTGCCCATCAGCAGCTGTCTTCAAAGAAGATGAGCACGACGTTTCGGTCTGAATGACTAGCTCAGGTTTCATGGAGGTCTCTACTCCTTCTTTACAGAGCTTTTGGAGTTCAGACCATGCGATTGTGTAAAGCTGGTGCTTCCTACCGAGCGACCTATAGCTTATATACGGCAATTGTAACAGTGCATACAAGCTTCAGTGATATGTTCCTTTTATCCTGTAAAGGTCAATGTGTGGCCGTGGCGATCCGCTTACAGGTCGTCCAGAAAAAGACTTTTGAACTATGTTCCTGACCTCTGCGAGATTGTGGACGTAGGAGTGCAGTAAGTTCTTTTTTGTTTCCAGGGCTGGCACTTGTATTCTCGAAGCGACGCTAAACGGGCATTTTGATTTATGATGAAAAAGACTTGACTAAGTGAATGGCTTGATGTCTTGTGTCTCGACTTATGACTCAGGACCCGAACAGGTTGCAGAACCAATGTCGTTAGCCTTGGGTGAGATCGAGTAGCAGAAAAACGCATGGCTACATAAGGTGAGTAGATGATAGTAGAAACACAAAAGAGGACGAGATTCCAGAGGATGCGGGCCATTAAGGTTACAATTGGAAGAGAGGAAAGCAGGGGTGAATCTAATAATGGTTAACACAAGAACCAAGGCAACAAGAAAATTGTTGTAGCAGATAGGGAATAATAAATGAGGAAAGACGAAAAAAGTAATGGGGTGACGAAGCTTAAATGAATAGAAATGAATGAGGGAGATCTATAAGAGAAGAGAGAACACAGTATTCCATAAGATAACCCAAAATGTCCCAAAAAAATCAAAAGAGGTCATAATTTATTCTCCCAGACATTTCTCACACTTTTTGGCATATTTATCCAAGAGTTGAGAAAGGTCTCGGATGACGAAAGTCAAGACGACACTAGCAAAGAACTGAGAAGTCCTTTTGAGCTTCGTTTCTATAGCCATACGAAGGTCGGGCGAAAGTCCGCTGTACGCTTCGGCAATGGGGGTGGCGAATATGGCTTGAGTATGCTCATCGAGTAGTTGTGCGTTCCTGAAGAGTTTTCGTAGTCCATCAGTGTGGGACTGTGGAGAGTCCAGACTAGAGAGAGAGAGAGGTTGTTAGTCGACAATTTTGAGTCAAAGGTAGGGGGGGAGGTACATACCTCTTTCCGTTTGTAAACTTGTCAAACCGTCTAGACACACGATCTCCCCAAGTTGATTTCTTCGAAACAAACCCCTCTCCCACTCTCAGCTTTTTACCAAAGTTGGCAACAACAGCTTCACAGATCCCAGAGAACTCGTCCAACTTTGCCAACCAAGCTTCTGCCTCTCTTTTCCCGACGCTACCAATGCCTGCTGCTAAACCTGAGCTCACGTTTCCAGCTCCAAAAAACTCTGAACTGGTAATCTGCAGTTCGTCTAAAGCCTGACAAAGGATTCCAACAGCTCGTTCTTTTTCCAGGGTATTTTCCAATTGGGCACCTCCCTGGGACCAAACTTCTCGAGGAACATGGAGTCGTCGAGTAACGTAACCACCTGTTGCTGACTCCATTGTATATAATAAGAGATTCATCATGAAGTAAGGCTTTCGTAAAGGATCCGAAGGAGGAGTGGGAGGGAGGGGAGACGCGTATGTGTTTGGGCGGCCAAAGACTGGAGGCTGGAGAAGGCCTGTTTGAACAGCCAGACCTCCGGCAGTTGTTTTGGGCAGGAATAAAGAACGTTGCGGAATAGTGTTTGAATTATTTGACGTTGTTGGTGAAGGACCTGACGGTGGCAATGGGGGGAGTTCAGGAGGCGATCTAGAAGGTCGTACTGGTGGACGACCAGGCTGAGACAACGAGCGACTGCGGGATAGGCCAACCTCTGACGAGGCCAGAGAGTGAGGAACTGAGGGACCTGAGTTCGTAGAGTTCGAAGACTCTGCGAGGGATGTTGAGGACTTGGATCGTCGCATGTGGAGGGCGCTCATGCCTGGCGTTGTGTTGATCGCAAGTTGCTGCTGCTGCTGTTGAGTGGCAAGTTCTGCTCGTGTCATGAGAGTCGAAGATCCTCTAGGCCGAGATACAGTCGCTTTAGAGGACGGAGGTGGAGGTGCTTTAGGAAGGTCCGTGTGAGGGTCGAAGTCATCAGGAGCGTGGGTTATGGACAGTCTCCATCCCGATGTCTCTTCATCTTCCTGGAGAGGATCCAGCTTGCCGGGACCGCTAAGAGCGGCAGCATGAAGGAGGGAGGTGTAGGCATCAGTGGGAGGAGAGGCGTCTGGTGTAGGCGGGAGAACGTTTGATGGTGGAGGAGCAGGAGGAGGCAAGGCTGCAGAATTTGCTCGAGATCTGCGAGCAAGACTGGAGGACCGGTTAGATGAGGAGGATGGCGGAGAAGGGAAGACTTGATGATTATTGGCGTGGACTGGTGGCTCATATGACGGCTGGGCATACGGGTGGGATATAGAAGAGGAAGTGGGAAGACCTGGAATATCACCAAGTGAAAACGTCATGGAGCCAATGGCTTCTACGCTGTCGTCTCGTTCATGGTTCGTATGACGGTGGACTCCGTTAGCAGACAGCCTTTTGTGCGTGGGGACACTGGTTGGGGCAGATTCGGGCGGCATGAATTCTTCGCTGGCTGACGGAACTTCGTTGGCTGTGTCCATTGTGGTTGAAGACGAGCTTGATGGAGAGTATGGTACGGGTGGAATGCTATGTATTATACTCAGAATGTTCATCCGATCCGCGTATGTGTCATGCTAAACATGGGATGGAATTAAAAAAAGAGAAAGAGAAGAGGAGAAACGATATTACAATGTTCTGAAGCCGTTGGACTTTTGTTGAATCCTCACCTCTTCTCGCGCGCTCTAGGACTTCGCTGAGCAAAGCAACCGCAAGGCTGTACGCCTTGACCGTATCTTCAGGGCTGCCATTCGCGGTATCAAGCTGCACGGCATGTCTAGCAAGCTCTAAAGCGCGAGTTAGGGTTCTTCGAGAGGATGTCGGTCGAGGTTGGTGAGAGGAGGCAGGTGGTGGATCGTTGAGGTCAGTAGTCACGCTCATAACCATATTGTTGTGGTCTTGGGAAAAGGCGGCAACAGCTGCAAGATTTGGCGACGGCTGGGTCGGAATCGCCATAACGAATTCGTGTTACTTCCAAGACCAGGGTCCGGAGGCAAGGAGGGACGCCACAATGCATCCCTAGCCGTATTTGTAGCTGGTCGAGAGCCAACAACTTCCGTAACATTCACATCAGAGGAGCCCTGCCCGCACTTTGAAGATTAAGACAGGGACATACTTGCAAAATTATGGCTGTTTTCGAAATTATTGGCGCGGGCGCTTGTGAGAAGGCCGCGTCTCGTCGGCTAAAATCCTGTCTTCCAAGAGACCTAGAGACATCATTTCTTCACCTATTCGCATAAAAATTATGCCATTAGAATCGCATTTAACGGGGCTAGATGGCCCTATAATTTTTGGCACGAGGAAACCACTCTCAGTTTCACCCATTTTAGTGTGCTAGGTTACAGAACACGGAACTCATTGGAACTGTCGTGAATAACTTTTTAGAAACAATTAAAACGTCGATTTGCATCCTTTCTTGAAAATAGGGGAGGGAAAAAGTACACAACAGCACAGGTCTACGAAGGGAACGGAACGGCACCCTCCCCTCCAACTGCTCTGCCTTCATCTATGGGTACGAGGCAAAAATAAAAAACCACAGTTCAGGAGTCCGAAATGCACTCACGTTCGCTATTTTTCTCGGTCGACTACAATCACACCAAAATTGAAATTGATAAAACACTACTGCACACCACGGGGCCATCTAGCCCCATTAAATACGAGTTCAATGACATAAATTTTGTAAGAATACGTCGAGAATTGATATCTCTAGGTGTCTTGGAAGACAGGATTTTAGCCGACGAGACGCGGCCTTCTCACAAGCGCTGGCGCCAATAATTCCGAAAATGGCTATAAATCAACCGGATTAGATGACCCTGGTATGGCCGACCAGGGGCGGTAGTCAAGAACGAAAGTAGACCCCCACCAACCGCTCATGACCCTGGCATGTGCCCTTGTCCTTAACTACCACCACCTCCATTCTATCCTTCTCCAATATTCTACCGGGAATTGAAGCGAGCACTACCTTACTGTCTATTGCTGGCTCAACGCGTTCAGACCTCCATTCAGACTTTCCCATCGTACCTGCAATGCACCTTTAAAAAGTTCTATTTCATGAAAGATGAATTGAAATCTCTGAACCGTTCTGTATTTTCTCCCTCCTTTTGTTACGTGGGGCGGACCGTCTCATTCTTCTGTCTACGCTCACCCTTCTCCCAAGAACCCCCTCCTGACTTGGACCAAGCACGATACACGTAGGACTGATATGTTTCTTGAATGTCATTGAGGTATGAACCGTTCGTGGAGTCCTCCTTGCCAACCTTTGATACGGTAACTTATCGCTTTATCTTTCACAAATCTGACCATGCGACCAACTTCGTCAAGGTGGCGAAAAAGCTTCATTGACAGACGGCACCTGTAGCTACGGTAAAAAAGAATCAAAAGATAAGATGTTCACAAGTTATATCCAAATCGGAATTGACCTCCAAGAGGGGGACTAGTTTTGCAACTGCCTTTCAGTGAAGTTTGCCGCTGAACGAGCGTCAGCGGGTAGAGATGAATTAGCAAAGGTTCGCGTGCGAAGGCAAACGTAACCGTGCTTTAGCCTGGGCTGCATACAAAGTATTGCAGGTACTTCTAATATATACAAGTACCGAGCCCATTACAGCTGAGGACGTGCAGACCTAATCTCGAGAAAGGCGGGAATGAGATGGTGTAACAGGATAGCAAGGTCATGGAGACAAGAGAAAACGAGGTAGTCATTTCTGAGCCAACATAATAGATGAGTAAGCTGACTGTTTGAGAAAGAGGAGGAGAGAGAGCGCAACAAAGAGCATTGAATACAAGTCGTATACCCCATGATGAGAGGCTGAAGCTTTGGGACGGTGTTTAGCTACGTCTAATGAGCTTCAAATACTGCGTCTATCACCTTGCATATTTATCGTACGGCAGAATTTCAATGAAGTCCACTGGATAGCAAATATCTAGCTGATGCGGAATTGGGAACCGAGAATAGAGGGGAGAATAGTCTAAGGAAACTTAAAACGTAACCGTGATAACGCTCAGGACGGCGGAGATGTTTCTTGCATTGAGAAGGTTAGTAGGTTTAGGAACAGAGGGAGGGTTCGGAAGCTGTCCTCAGGAGTACCAACTTTATCCGTTCAACCAACAACTCTGCCTTGCTGCTCCCGTTTACTTGTGCCTTTCATCCGCTGCTGCTGTACTTGAACATCTACAGACTCGTAAACTCTAGCATTTTATGAGTATCAGCCCCCACCTAGCCAACAAGTGAAACCCCAGTAAGCAATGCCCCACGGTTCTTGCCGAGGAAACCAGTTCTGGCTAGCTAGCGAAAAGATTTCGACCTGCCCCGGGTGAAGATGGCAAAGTGTGATTAATATTCCGCTCCTCTGTAGTCTTCATTAGACTCGGTACAGTGACTGCTGTGAAAGATGTCGTCGTCTGTTCTTGGCCCAGGTCGATTACGGACTGCCTATCTATGATGCAGGGAAATGGACGAAGCCCTTGAGGTCTGATTTTCATTGCCACATTTCACATAAGGTGCTTAGACTCTACCTTTATTTCTAAGAACTCTGCAACTTCTAGACTGCCGAGCAGGTGCAGCACAATATACATACCCTGCTTTGAAGCAGGGTCCTTTAATGAACTGCCTTCAAAAATATCTTGACGTCTTGACCTTGAGCGTTAGGGTGTTACCATGCACGACGATCTCTTGTCTTCTGTTTGTCACTACCTCTGCTCAGAATGAGTGAAGACACGAACGGCCTTACTGTGCTCTCAATAGGTAAACGCCATACCTATCTTGTTTCATGCACGAGCTAATGAGTGTATGTAGATGGGGCATCTAGGCACCAATCGGGCGTTATGCCACCACTCCTCATTCTTCAAGAAATCGCTTCAAGGTACGAAACCGACAAGGGGTCACTGCCTGGCTCGTTCCGAGTCAACAAAACGTTTCAAATGATTGGAGGTGTTGGAGACGGAGGGTCTGTATCGTTAGTTTACTCCCTTCTCGAGCGGATGCTAGACCTCTCTGCAGTTTGCTGGCCTTGATGCTGGGCCATTTTGGCATAAGTATTAACGATGCGATTCGAGACTATCGTCATATCTTAAAGGCTGTCCACCAACATCCTGATTCGGCTGGATGGTCGAAGGAAGAACGATCTCAAAGGCTGGAAACTGTGTTAAAGGCCTTTGTTGCCTTGAAGACCAGTCCTAGTGATGAAAATCACCCACTGACTAAACCAAAGGAAGAAAGTCCCAGATGCAAAGTGTACGTCACTTTTTCGTTCTGTCGTTCAGCCCCTCCACCTAACCACTTACCTGACTTGTAGGTTCGTCACTGCGATGCATGCCCTGAACCTTCAACATCCCATACTCCTTCGAAACTATCGTGGTCGTATTGACTCTGATCCGCCGAATTGTACCCTTGTCGAAGCTATCCGAGCTACAACAGCAATGCCAGATCTCTTCACGCCCGTCACCCTTGGGCCACCTCATCGAAAAATCGACTATTTCTCACCCGCGTGCCATGGTTTCAACAATCCTATCGACCAGGTCCGCCAAGAGGCGAAAGCAGCGTTCCCTAGTCATTCCATATCTTGTATCATCAGCTTGGGATGTGGACACCCAGGGCCAATTCAGATCAAGGATACTACGGAAGACGCTGCACGAGCAGTCGTCCAGCTTGCCATGGACAGCGTCCGTGCTGCCGAGCAGACGTACCGTCGACTCGTTGGAATACCAAACTTGTACTTCCGTTTCGATGTTCCATACGGCCTCGAACGCGCCGTTCTCAGACTCAACCCCACATTAAGCGAAATTCAGGCTCATATCACAACATACGTTGGGCAAGACCAGACGTCCGATCAAATCAATTCTGCTGTGAAGCAGCTCGTCGAGCGGCCTGCTTCTATCAAGGCTTCAGAGCTTGGTATAATACATCTATCTAACTTACGTCCCCATTCTGACCTCATCTTAGATGGCATTCTCCCTGTCGAGACTACTGCCACAGTCTGGGTCAAGAAATGTCCTCTTCCGAGTCCCAACTTCACCGGTCGCCGTGATGAATTAGATCACATGCACGCTTACTTTGTTTCCGGCGTTGGATCTTCTTCCCACATTTATGTAATTTACGGGTTGGGAGGCTGTGGGAAGACTCAGCTCTTGCTCCAGTTTATTCTTGAGTGCCAGACTCGATCTCCCCGGATGTAAGTAATGGTGAGGAGAATACTTACGACAAGTTTGATAATGTGTTGACAGGTTCGACGACGTATATTTTGCTGATGCCTCCCTCGAAACTACGCTTGAAGCGGACCTGAAGGCGATCGCTGTTAACAAAAATATTGGCGAAACTGCTGCTGACACTGTTGAATGGCTGAGTTATCAAACAAATCGTTGGATGCTCGTATTGGACAATGCAGACGACAAAAGCTTTTCTATGCAGAAGTACATACCGAAGTCGGTCCATGGCAGCGTTATCATCACCTCCCGAAATCCTGAGCTTGCAGGCTTAACGGCTAAGGACTCTGGAAGTAGACGCATCGAGGATTTGGAGAAATGGGCTGCAGAGGAGTTGTTGAAGAAGCTAATGGGATCGAAAGGAAGTCCCTCTGATGGTGAGGATTCACTTGTCACCCAAGTTGTTGATGTATGTTCTATTTATTTTCTGCCCGCGCATTTCAACGTTCATCGATATATTAGATGCTGCATTGTTTTCCTTTGGCCGTAACTCAAGCAGGATCGTATATGTCTGCCACTGGATGCGGATATCAGGAATATATCGAACTCTTTCAGGTAGAGCGCTCTCGCCTGCTCCGGGAGCGCAAAGGCCATATCCCTGACAATTACCCTTGGAGCGTTTACACCACCTGGGCCATTAGCTTTGAACAGCTCAAAACGGCTCCCCGCCATTTTATGCAGATTTGCTCACATTTACACTACACGGGCATCCCAAAAGATCTCTTTAAGCGCGCGGCGACGTCGAGGCCGCTGACAGAAGTGGACGAAAGGGCCCAAATATGGCTTTCCGATTTCATGAATCATACTCGAAACGACGAAGGACAATGGAACCCAGTAGCATTTGACGAAATAATCCAAAATGTCATGTCGTTCTCCCTTCTCGATTATGATTCAGAGACGAGACTGTTCTCATTCCACCCCCTTGTCCACGATTGGACCCGTGAGGCGATTCACTTTACTCATGGCCAGGATTTTCCGGACGTCCAATGTGCTCTTCAGCTACTCGCTCTTTGCGTTCCGGAATCAGACGAAAGATCTTCTACATCCTTTTTGCTGAAGAGGCATTTACTACCCCACCTCAATTCCTTGGTTCCAGCTGGGGCCGATATCAGCTCTGTACCGATGGCTCTCCGTATCTCTCCGGTTTATGAGCAGGCTGGTCGGTGGAATGACCTTGCTAGCATCTTCGAACGTGCTAGGGAATCTGGTGGATCTAGGGGTGGATGGGATGTAGAGACTTGCACAGGCAACCTTGCATCGTCATACAGACATCTCGGAAGACACTCAGAAGCACTTAACTTGCAGCTCTCTGTGGTTGCCAGCCGGAAAAGGACTCTAGGTGATGAAGATCCCAGCACATTGCGTAGCATGAACAACCTTGCAGAGTCATACCAAGCCCTTGGAAGGTATAGAGAGGCACTTGAGTTGCATCTCTCGGTGCTTGCCAACATGAAGCGGACTTGGGGTGATGAGCATCCTGACACGTTGAATAGCATGAACAACCTTGCAGGGACGTACCTAGCCCTCGGAAAGCACACGGAGGCACTTGACTTGCAGCTCTCGGTGCTATCGAACCAGAAACGAGCTTTAGGTGGTGGACATCCCCAAACGCTGATCAGCATGCACAACATTGCATCAACATATCGTCAGCTTGGAAGGCATGGAGAGGCGCTGGACTTGAAGCTCTCAGTGCTCGCAAACATGCAGGAGACTCTGGGTGATGAGCATCCCAATACATTGTTGAGCTTGAACAACCTCGCAATGTCATACACGGACCTGGGAATGCACGCAAAAGCGCTTGACTTGCAGGTCCCAGTGCTTGAAAACATGACGCAGGCTTTTGGGGGCGAGCACCCCCATACGCTAGCGAGCAAGAACAACCTTTCATTGACATACTGTCACCTCGGGAGGTATGCAGAGGCACTTGAGTTGCAGCTCTCAGCGCTTCCAGCCCTGAAGCGGACTCTAGGTGATGAGCATCCTGACACGCTAACGAGCATGAACAACCTTGCATCAGCATACGCACATCTCGGAAGGCATGAGGAGGCAACCGATCTATGGATTTCCGCCGTGAACACCGCAACTCGTGTTTTAGGAACCGAGCATCCCCTCACATTTAATCTGCAGCACCGGTTGGAGCAGTGCTTGGGATGTGATCCCGGAGGACGGGACGACGACAACTCGCTTGTACAAGAGCTCGATAGCGTCATGGCTACTCTTTTGCAGTATGAGCAAGAGGAAAGATGGGAAGATGCTATTGAGCAAGGAGAAATTGCAGTTGAAGCCTTCAGCGGGATTATGGGGGAGTACAATCCCAAGACTGTTGTGCTCATTTTCAGTCTTGCTATGAATAACCTGAAGCTCGGTCGAACAGATGACGTACGACGGCACATCGAAAGAGCATACCGGCTCATACAAGATGTCAAGTTTTCCTCTGAAGGTCATTTTGGATTGGTGTTAAGGATTGAAGCCGCGCATTCCCGACTCTGTCTAGCTACAAACCCAGAAGAACAGGCCAGCCTGGCAGAGCATCAGGCTAATCTCGTAGTGACTGAGGCAGAAAGGGATGTGGAGACTTTAATCCCAGTGGCTGAAGATGAACGGTCACCTCAAGTAAGGGCTGCGGATGCTGCCGAAACTCGGAAGAAGGTGCTCAATGCTCCTTTGAAGGACAGGAGAGGTATGCCAACATCTAAAATTATGAGATACCAAAACCTAACCAATAGCTATAGAGGTAAAAGATGACATAGCTACCTCTGGTTCAACGCGTGCGATCGAAGCAGAGGGTTCTCGACACATGTCAACCATATCTCCAGAAATAGTATGTGATTTTTGAAAGAGTTATTCGTGATAGAACTTAAATTATGTCAAGAACTCCGCAACTGCACCAAAGACAAGTCAGGCCGTTACCAATGCTCTCCAAAGAAGCGGAGAAACTAGCGTTAGGAAGGGTGAAGGGCATACCTCCTTTCCGGTACCTTAATACCTTCTACAATGTTCTTGGCTGCTAATTGAACCATAGAACGACCAGAACAAACAAACATCACCAGCGGTGACAAACACTCCAATCACCGGTCCTTCACTCAACCAAACCAATGTCGAAACCATCTCGTCCATTTTAGTGAGTAAACTATGCCTTCAAGAATTATGTGATAATAGTAGATCCATAGGAGGCTAAACGAGACAATACGGTGAATGAAGCTCATACTCTCACAGTTAGCAAGGTCGGCCCTCCAGAACCTGATGCCAGCGCCCCTTCCGACCTCGTGAGCCGTGTATTTGCTTTGGTTTATTTGTACTAACCACATGGTTCGAAGACTGCCGCTTCGACGAGTCGTACCCTGCTACGAACTGAAATCGAAACCAAACCTCAAATGGGAGGGCCAGAAATCACTCACAGTCATGCAAGAATTCCAGACATATACAACATACCTTCAGACAACGGAGCTCACAAACGATACATGGCCAATATGGAGCTCAAGAAAATGAAAATTCGAGCAAAATCGGTCAAACAACAACGACAGTGTCGTCTGGAGGTGGCGCGTATAATCATTTTTGCTCTGGTAATTCTTGGAATTCAGTGGAGGGATACGAAGAGGTCTGGAGACGAATGAGGTTTGATGCGAGAATGAAAACTTGGGCATCATGATGCTTGTCCCAAAACAAAATTTGTGTAAATAACGAAAATGTGGTTATATAACGTAATGGTTCGGGAAAGATACCCCATCCCGAACTTTACCGTCATCAGAAGAAGGAAAATCAGCGTCACGAAAAGATGCTAGAGGCCAGTTACATCCAACCTTGAGTGCGTGCGTGTTTATTCACGACGACGACCGCCTTCTTGTTCTCGTTGCTCTCCCATTTCTTTCAAACGCAATTTTTCCACAATTCTGTAGAAGACTGTTCTGCTGAAAACCGAAGCAACGATACCTTTTGTTCATAGCGCACTCTGCTTGTTCAGACGAATTCCATGAATCCGTCTTCGTCATTCATCTCGCAAAAATGGATTGAAAATATTCTGGACGTTTTGTAAGGTTTACACTTTTGGCTTAGGTCGGACCTTATTGTCGCATTCTTTTGTCTCTCAGCCCTTTTTCGTGGGTTTCACTTTTCCCATGCACTGTTCCATAGGATTCCTCTTGTCATTCTTTCAAGCGATGACCGATTTTTTGCCTTCAGCAAGACTGACATCACATCGGATCGTTGTTTTCACACCCTGTCGTGGCCTTCATTCACCATTTTGACATCAAGGTCTCGCACACGACAGATGAACGCGTATTTAAAATGCCCTTCGACTCCACCAGGGTGAGCGGGAAGCCAGACATTGGTGGATGCGCCACTTTCTGTTTTTCTCTGTGAGCAGGTGGCCGATTGGTGACAATCGAGTAGGACAACGGGTGGGTTCCGACCAGAGCGATAGTCACCTATATAAACCTTTCATCAAAGAGGTATGCCCCACCGCTTTGAGTTTTGGCAGTGAAGTCAACTAGCCTCTTATCATAGCCTGCCTGTTAATACAGCCACATTTGCCACATAACAACCTCTGAATTTCGCTCATAAGATATGGAACCATGTCATATCCGGGCATGCCATTCCTCGCGATCAGTAAGTTTCACCCCTCATCGTATGCGACATTCTCGAGTCGAACCCCTTAGTTATACGTCGCCGGGTGCCAGTCTATGAACTCCCATGTAACTCTACCAGTTCGCCGAGTTCGCAATATATTCATTGACTCAATACGCATGGCTTGTTGGCTCGAACGAAATGGATTTTTCAAGACAGCAAAATATGAACAACTCAACAGCAGAATCCGTTTTCTTGTGTCGGGGATCGCTGCTGAAATTGGCATATAACGTGAAGATGCATAAAGAGCGTTGAGGAAACGCGACTGGTAACGCGACGTGTGGTTTCACGTGATCCATCGTCACAATTCTGGAGAGGGGTTTGAGGATTTCGGAGGTATTTATATAAGGGAGACCGAGTATACACAGATTTTCCTCCTCAGATTGGTGGGTCCTACTCGAAGACAATTGATCTGGCTACATGAACGTGTACATTGAACTACCCAACTGATAACCACTGAGAAGGCGCGGCGAGCGCTCTCTTTCCAACACAACGAAGTGAGATTTCAGGGCTTCATTCTCCGGGACTTACATAAGCCTACCGTAAGCAGATCTTATTGTAAGGATTCGAGTGTCTCTCCCAGGATCAACCATTACGAGTGAAACCTTCAGAACGTCCGACGTCGAGCAAACCTTTGACACATTTGGCGTCCAATATGATACGCCGTCATATCTTCTTATGTGACTACCCGTCAGAATCAAAGAATGCCATCCCATATAAAAATAAAACGACAACAAGAGCTCAGTCGTAATAATGATACAGACAAAACACAAGCCCTCTCAATGAGATAATATAGGTGAGAGGCAGATCCAATCCTACGTGGCAAGATGAGTCGAAAGTAAAGAGGAATAGAGTACACGAGAGAGAACTAAGGCGAACGAGGGGACAGGTACAGAGTGTCCATCATGAAGGTGAGGGTATGTTGAATAAGGATAAATATTGGTTAGGCAACATAGTTGTACGACACAGAGGTTTAAATTGAGTATGTCTCTGACAGAAAACAGTCAGGTAAAATCTCAATGTAAATAGGAGTCGCGTACGGAAACTCGCATGAGCTCTTGTTCTTGAATCTGAGTAACAGTGCGAGTCCTCCTAAAGCACATGACTTCCTCAGAAATTCTTGGTCCAGTAATTTGTGTATGTCGCGCGGCTGGACACGTCAGCACAAACAGACCGCCAGGAAGCCTGTGAGCCTTTTTGGACAATGCTTCGAATTTCTTGAGCCTGGTTTTTGTTTGTGGCGACAAGGTACGGAGCCTAGGGATTTGAGAAATGAGCAGGAGAACGGATTGAGCGGAAGGAAGAGGCAGACCTTCAAAGACTCCCCGTCCACATAAGGCAATCCACTTTCATTCACCATATTCACCATGATGCCCAAACTCCAAATGCCGACCTTCTCGCTATACTCTACTGGCTTTACGAATTCCGGAGCAATCCCATATGGAATGCCCATTATCATAGCGCGCTTGGACTTGGTGTCAGTCAACTTTGTGTAGGAGCCGAAATATGTGATCTTGATCTATTCATGGGCGTCGAGTAGAACGTTATTGGACTTGGTGTCGCGATGAATAAATTCCTGTGAATGCAAATGAATGAGATCTTTGCACGTTTGCAGATGAAAGCAAGACTTTACGAGGTTGAAATGAGGGAGGAGAAGAGTCTAACCCTCCAAACAGACGCGGCCAATCTGGGTTTTCATCGTCACGTTGGCTAACGCGCCACCTTCCATGAATTCTATCACCACCATAACGTAGGACTTAAGGAAGTTAACGATGTTTGGGCGGCCAGACTCCCTCATGGCGAGAATCTCGTTGACTGTGAGTTCCCTTTTGACGGTGGTGGCAACGAAAACAGAATTGAGGATTCAGGAAAGGGACAAAAAATGTGGCACAGCATAATTAGAAGAAGAAGCAGAAAGCGTGTAGGATTCTTCGCCGAGGGGTATGGAGGTTGAGGAAGAGTTGGATGCGAAGGAATCGGAAGCTGTCTCAGAAGAAACTTCTTCGTCCGTTCCCATCACTCCTCCTTTCTCCCACTACTTTATTCGCCGCTGCTTCCACCTAAGCACCTACAATTCTAGAGTTTTTGTGAATATTGGGCTCCACCCGGCCGACAAATGAAATCGATACCCTATCCTTGTTGGGATTACCTGTTCTGGCAAGCTAGCGAAGGATTCCAACTTGCCTCCGACACAGATATGGTAAAGTCAAATGAATGTTCTGCTTCACAATATTCGTTGGACTCTGTACTGCGATTACTGTGGAAATCGTGTTTGTCCGTTATTAGTCTCTAAGTCGGCTACGGACCATCTGTTGGTGATGCAGGGAAATGGATAAGGTCGGAATATTCATTGCCACAGTTCATATAATGTACTTATCTCCCGCCCTTTTTTTTTTCTCAGGAATCGCAAATCCACGAGTTCTACAGCTTCTCAGTTGTCGGGCAAGTATCACATGTACACACACTGCCTTGAGTTAGAGTCGCTCAAATGAACTGTCGTGTAAAATGGCTTGACGTCTAGGCGTCTAGTGCCAGGTGTTACTATATAAGCCAATCGCGTGTCTTTCGTCTGTCACTCTCTTCACACGTTCAAGAATGAGTGAAGATACGAATGGCCTCACCGTGCTCTCTATTGGTGAGCACAATGCACATCTTGTTTCATACATGAACTGACGAATATCGGGAGATGGTGCATCCATGCACCAGTCCGGTGTCATACCTCCGCTCCTCATTCTTCAAGAAATCGCCTCGAGATATGAAGTCGACAAGGGTTCGTTTCCTGGTTCGTTCCGAGCCAACAAAACATTTCAAATGATTGGAGGCGTTGGTGATGGAGGGTTCGTACTATCGCCTTACTTTCATCCGAATCGAGTGCTAAATCCACCCACCAGTTTGCTCGCATTTATGCTGGGTCATTTTGGCATTGGCGTTAACGATGCGATTCGTGAGTATCGTCAGATCCTAAAGGCTGTCCACCAGCATCCAGATGCAACTGGATGGCCGAAGGATGAACGATCACGGCAGTTCGAAAACGTGTTGAAGGCCTTTGTCGCATCCAAGACCAGTCCCAGTGACGAAAATTACCCACTGATCAAACCAAAGGAAGAAAATCTCAGGTGCAAAGTGTGCGTCACTTTCTCGTTTCGTCGTTCATCCTTGGAACTCGCCGCTAAACTCATTTGCAGGTTTGTGACGGCGATGCACGCTCTGAATCTTCAACATCCCATTCTCCTTCGAAACTACCGTTCTCGCATCGACTCTGATCCGCCGAAATGTACCCTCGTCGAGGCTATCCGAGCTACCACAGCGATGCCAGATCTCTTTGTGCCCGTCACCCTTGGACCACCTCATCGACAAATCGACTACTTCTCGCCGGCATGTCATGGCTTCAACAATCCAATCGACCAAGTCCGCCAAGAAGTGAAAGCGGCTTTCCCTGATCGTTCCATATCATGTATCATAAGCTTAGGATGTGGACACCCCGGACCAGTTCAGATCAAGGATGCCAAGGAGGATGCTGCACGCGCAGTCGTCCAGCTTGCCATGGACAGTGTCCGTGCAGCTGAGCAGACCTATCGTCGACTCGCTGGGATCCCGAATCTGTACTTCCGCTTTGATGTTCCGTACGGTCTCGAACGTGCCGTCCTCAAACTCAACCCCACGTTGAGCGAAATTCGGGCTCATATCACAGCATACGTTGGGCAAGAACAGACTTCAGATCGAATTGATTCCGCTGTGAAGCAGCTGGTGGAGCGGCCTGCTTCTATCGAGGCGTCGGGCCTTGGTAGGTTCCATTCCTTTTGCCGTGTCCGCATTCTAACTTCACATTAGACGGCATCCTCCCTGTCGAGGCTACTGCCACGGTCTGGGTCAAGAAATGTCCTCTTCCGAGTCCCAACTTCACTGGTCGTCGTGGTGAATTAGATCATATGCACACTTACTTTTCTTCTGGCGTTGGATCTAGTTCCCACATCTATGTAATTTATGGGCTGGGAGGTTGTGGAAAGACCCAACTCTTACTTCAGTTTGTACTGGAGTGCCAGATTCGGTCTCCTCGGATGTAAGTAAAGGATAGGGGAATACTTATGACAGGCTTGCTGACAAACATTCCAACAGATTTGATGCCGTTTACTACGCTGACGCCTCCCTCGAAACCACCCTTGAAACGGACTTGAAGGCCATCGCCACCGACCAAAAAATTGGTGAAACTGCCGATGACACTGTTCAGTGGCTTAGCTGTCAGACCAATCGATGGCTCCTCGTATTGGACAATGCGGACGACAAAAACTTTTCGATTCAGAGGTACATACCAAAGTCGATCCATGGCAGCGTTATCATCACGTCCCGAAATCCTGAGCTTGCAGGCTTAACGACTAAGGACTCTGGAAGCAGACGGATCGAAGATTTGGAGAAATGGGCTGCAGAGGCACTGCTACAAAAGTTGGTGGGATCTAGAGGAATACCGTCTGATGATGACGGCTCACTTGTCACGCGAGTTGCTGAAGTTTGTTCCATTTATTCTCTTTCCGTACAATTCAGCGCTCATTAATGTACTAGATGCTCCATTGTTTCGCTCTGGCTATTACTCAAGCAGGATCGTATATGTCTGCTACCGGCCGCGGATATCAAGAATATATCGAACTCTTCGAGGTAGAGCGCTCTCGTCTGCTACGCGAGCGCAAAGGCCATGTCCCGGATAATTACCCTTGGAGTGTTTACACGACGTGGGCCATTAGCTTTGACCAGCTTAAACCGGCTCCCCGCCACTTTATGCAGATCTGCTCATATCTCCACTACGCCAGCATTCCAAAAGATCTCTTTATGCGTGCTACGGAGTCAAAACCGCTGACGGATGTCGACGAAGGTCCTCAGATCTGGCTTTATGAATTCATGAATCATACTCGAAACGGTGAAGGACAATGGAACCCAATATCATTTGACGAAATCGTCCAAAATGTCATGTCATTTTCCCTTCTTGACTATGACCCAGAACAGAAGTTGTTCTCGTATCACCCTCTTGTCCATGAATGGACTCGTGAGGCGATTAAATTCACCTATGGCCAGGATTTTCCAGACGTCCAGTGTGCTCTTCAGCTGGTCGCTCTCTCTACGCCGAGTACAAATGACAATTCCTCGGCATCAGTTTTGCTGAAGAGGCGTCTACTACCCCACCTCAATTCGTTGGTCCCAGGTGCTGTCGATATCAGCTCTGTTCCATTAGCTGTTCGCCTCTTCCCAGTTTACGAACAGTCCGGTCGATGGAACGATGTCGCTAGCATCTTCGAACGTGCTAAGGCAATTGGGGAATCTGGAGTTGGTTGGGACCTAGGTAGTTGCACAAGTAACCTTGCCTCAGCATACCACGCCCTCGGAAGGCACTCAGAGGCATTTGACTTGGAGATCTTAGTACTTGCCAGCCGGAAGCAGATTCTAGGTGATGAGCATCCCCACACGCTATTGACCATGAACAACCTTGCATCGACATACGCAGATCTCGGAAGGCACGCAGAGGCACTTGACTTGGAGCTCTCAGTGCTTGCAAAACGAAAGCAGAATCTAGGTGATGAGCATCCCGACACGCTGGCGAGCATGAACAACCTCGCAACGTCGTACACAGATTTTGGAATGCACGCAGAAGCACTTGACCTACAGATCTCAGTGGTTGCAAACCAGAAGCGGACTCTAGGTGATGGTCATCCCCACACTCTGTCGAGCATGAGCAACCTTGCATTAACATACACACATCTCGGAAGGCACGTGGAGGCGCTTAATTTGAATCTCTCAGTGCTTGCAAATCGGAAGCAGACTCTGGGTGATAAGCATCCCGACACGCTGGCAAGCATGGTCAATCTCGCAACGTCGTACAGATATCTTGGAAGGCACGCAGAGGCACTTGACCTACAGGTCTCAGTGGTTGCAGACCAGAAGCAAACCCTAGGTGATGACCATCCCCGCACCCTGTCGAGCATGAGCAACCTTGCATTAACATACGAAGATCTCGGAAGGCACGTGGAGGCGCTTAATTTGAATCTCTCAGTGCTTGCAAAACGAAAGCAGACTCTAGGTGATGAGCATCCGGATACGCTGACAAGCATGAACAACCTCGCAACGTCATACACCCATCTTGGAAGGCACGCAGAGGCACTTGGCTTACAGGTCTCAGTGGTTGCAAACTGGAAGCGGACTCTGGGTGATGACCATCCCCACACTCTGTCAAGCATGGGCAACCTTGCATCAACATACATACATCTCGGAAGGCACGCGGAGGCACTTGATTTGAATCTCTCAGTGCTTGCAAAACGAGAGCAGACACTAGGTGATGAGCATCCCGACACGCTTACATGTATGAATAACCTCGCGATGTCATACGTACATCTCAAAAGGCACGCAGAGGCACTTGGCTTACAAGTCTCAGCGCTTGCAACCCAGAAGCGAACACTGGGTGATGAACATCCTCAAACACTGATGAGCACGAACAACCTTGCTTCGACATACCAAGACCTTGGAAGGCATGCAGAGGCAACTGATCTGTTGATCCCGGCTGTTGGCGCTGCACTTCGTGTTTTAGGAGCCGAACATCATCTCACATCGACTCTGCAGCAAAGGTTGGAGCAATGCTTGGCGCTTGTTTCTGGAGAGCTAGTTGACAACTCGTTTCATGAAGAGCTCAATACCATCGCTGCTACCATTGAGCAGTATGAGCGAGAGGAGAAATTGGAAGATGCTATTAAGCAAGGGGAGATCGCTGTCGAAACTTTCAGTGCGATTCTGGGAGAGCGCCATTCGAAGACTCTTGGGTGCATGTACGATCTTGCTGAGAACTGCCGGCGGCTTGGTCGAACAGATGACGGACGATATCACATTGAGAGAATGTATCGGATTGTCAAAGATGACAATTTTCCCTCTGAAGGACGTCTCAAGGAGGTGCTGATGGTTGAAGAACTATATTCTCAGATGTGTCTTGGCACGAGTGCAGAAGCACAGCTCAACCCAGCAGAGTCGCTGGTGAGTGTTGTGACGGCTGAGCCAGAAAGAGAGATGGCTCATAGTCTGGTTCCACAAAGTGAGGATGAACAGTCCCCTCAGGCTAGGTCTGCTAATGCTGCGGAAGCTAGAAGGAAGGCGCTCGAGAAACAGTTGAAGGACAGGGATGGTATGTCTGCCCCCACAAGTTATGGTACGCTAAAATTAATCAATAGCCACAGAGGTGATAGGTGACGAGACTGCCAGTGCTTCTAAACCTCCCGAGACAGAAAATTCTCAAAATACGTCAGTCGTACCACCTGTTACCGTAAGTGACAGTCGAAGTAACTTACAAGCTTATGGACTGAATCTTGCCTAGAACTTGGCTACCGCACCGAGGGCGAGTCAACCGGCTTCTTATGCTCCCAAGAGGAGTCAAGAGGCTGCTTGGAAGGGAAAGGCTAGAGATCGTTCATCTATTCCCGTAACTCGTATCTCCCTTGGTTTTCGCGGCTTCTAATTGAACCATAGAGTGACCAGAACGAACAAACGGCGCCAGTGATAACAACCACTCGAGTTGATAATCCTTCGGTAGAACAACATGAGGTTGAAGTCATTTCGTCGATTTTGGTGAGTAAACGTCTTCTCCAATGATTTTGCGATGCTAGTGAAGTTGCAGGAGACCGAACAACAGGCAGTGACGAACAAAGTACATACTCAGAGAATTCGTACGATTGACCCTCAAGAACTTGATAGTAGTGTCTCATCCCACACCGTGAGCCATCTCTTTGACATTCGAATATTTTCACTTACCCATGACCTGAAGGCTGTCGCTTCGACCAGCAGTGCCCTGTTACCTGCTGAAACCAAAGGGCAAATGATAAGGCCAGAAATTGCGCACAGTCATGCGGGAGCTCCAAACCTATACAACATACCTTCAGTGAACGGAATTCACGAACGCTACATGGCCAAAATGGAACTCAAGAAAACGAAACTCCAAGCAAAATCGGAGAAACAGGAGCGACAGTGCCGCTTGGAGATGGCGCGTATGATCTTTTTTGCTTTGGTAATCCTTGGTATTCAGTGGAGAGATACGAAGAGGTCCGGAGACGAATGAGGGGAGAGACGCAAGAATGAGAACTTTGGTATCATGACACTTTGTCCGGGGGCAAAAATGTGTGTGTAAATAACGAGAATATGGTTCTATAACGTATTAGTTCGAAAAAGGTGTCCCATCCCGAGTTGTAGCGTTGTCGATTGTGCGTCGTAGTTGTGGAAAGAAGAAAGAAAGTCAGCGTCACGACCCCCGCGGATGGTCACGCATCCAACCTTTATTCACGACTACCACCACCTTCTTGTTCACATCGTTCTCCCTTTTCTTTCAAACACGGCTTTCACACAAGTCTGTGGGAGACTATTCTGCTGGAAATGGAAGCAATGATACCTTACCCATCGCTCACTCAACTGGTTCAGACGAATTCCAGGAATCCGTCTACGTCATCCATCTCACAACGCAGCAAGGGTAGATTTAAAATATTCGAAAGTTACCTCTTCTCCTTGCTTACGTCGGACCGAACGTTGTATTCTTCCATCTCTCAGTCTCTCTTTTTTGGGTTTCACTTTTCCCAATATGCACTGTTCCATCGGATTCCTCTTGCCACTCTTCGAGATTGCCTTTCACAAGACTTGATACCACGTTGGAACATCGTTGTTGTACCCTTACGTGACCTTCAATCACCATTTTGATGCCAAGTTCTCGGGAACGACAAGCGAGCGCTCGCCTGGCTGCTCTTCAACTCCACCAAGACGAGCAGAGAAACCGGGCAGTAGTGGACACGCTACTTCCTTTCGTGCTCTACAAGCAGGTGGCCAATTGGCAACAATTTAGTAGGATATTGGATCAGATCCAACCAGTGCGATAGTCTCCTAAGACCTTTTCATCGAACTGGTATGCACCATTGCCTTGAGTGTTTAGCGGTGAAGACATCTTACCTTGAATCAAAGCTAACGTATTAGTATGCCTATCATCACCACGCAGAAGCATGTGAATTTTCGCGCATAAGATACGAACCCGTGTCTCAGCTAGGCATGCTATTCCTCGCGACGAGCAAGTTTTTACCCCTTTATCGTGGACGCCATTCCTGAGTTATAGTTATATGCCATCGAGTGTCTGTCTATGAACTCAAATGGGACTCTCCCAATTCGCTCAGTGACGACATATTCAATAGCTCAAGACGCATGGCTAGCCGACTCAACCGCTACGATCTTCCACGACTGCGAAGTACGAACAATTAAACAGACAAATTCGTTTTTTCCTAGTTGTTGGCACATGCTTAAAGCACTCGTCTGCTGTGATCACTTTTGTAATTGGCGCTTTGTTTGCCCTGAATCGTGAGTTCTCGCTTTCTTATTATTTGACCCTTTAATGGTAATTGAATGGTGGGATGTTTTTCAGAATGTATCGCGATAGTTGTCATTCTGCTTTCAGTGTGGCTGCCGCGCCGCGTAACCCGGATCCTTCCAAGAAAAGTTGGGGGTTCTCTGTCGAGACATTGCTCTTGGTTCTGATTACCGGATATGTTTCTAGCTTGAATATCTCAATTTGGTAATTGACTCCTTATATTTATGTTTTTTCTTAATGCCACAACTGCAAACGGCGACAGATTTTTCTCCTGTCAGTACGTTAACACAAGTGTCAATGAATCATTGACTTACCTTGGTGCCCCCAGGTTCTGAAGCGGATGGCTCCGAGTTTTTACTCTGCCTAATTATCGTTGCTGTACGTTTTAGTAGTCGAAGTTGTATCAGTTTTGACGCGTTTAACGCAATCCCATCTCTTTCAAACGGCTCTCAAGTTTGGCTATTTGGTGTCCCTTACAGCGGGACATGGTTTAACTCAATTTTTAGAAGATATCTATGACACATTCTTAACTAAACGAGGAAACAAGATGAAGGGACCTTCGAGGATTATACTAGCAAGACCTCAGAGACACTCTTCCATAGGCGACACAATAAAAATCAATTTGCAGTCGTCAACTCTCTATAACAAAGGTGATAGGTCAAAGCCTAAGATTCAAGTTGTCTAGAGAGACTTCAAGGTTATGAACTATACGCTACAGGCGGACGGATCTAATGGGTTTCCAGCCAGACGCCTGGTACCCTATCCGCTATGGTCTCCTAGTATACCTGGTTTGAGTTCCGCTTCGAAACGAAAGCGTAACTAAACTGAAATGAATGCTTAAGAGAGAGGAAAATTAGCCCAAAGTCTCATAACATGCTCGGAAGGAAGATCAGAAAGCATATAAAGCTGATAGGGATGGGTTCGATGGTGAAATGTATGAGGGTTGCGAAAGAGACAGGGAAAGAAAGGCGGAAGCTGTTCTGAGGAACACCACCTTCATCCGTTCCCATCACTCTCTTCCATTCCCTTTTCTTCCTATTCGCTGCTGTTTCCATCTAAGCACCCACAAATCTATCATATTTATCATTACTTAGCTCCACCTGCAGGCAAACGAATACCAGTAGGCAATGTCCTGTCCCTGTTCGGATTACCAGTTCCGGCTGGCATATACATGGAGAGTGTTACGAAGCATTTCGACCTGCCTCCGACTCAGATATGGTAAAATACGATTGGTTTCCTGCTTCACAGTGTTTGTCAGAATCTGTACTGCAATTGCTGTAAAAGCTGTCTTTCCCTGTTTTTAGCCGCCAAGTCGTCGACGGAACACCAACTGGGGATTCAGAAATGTGCGAAGTTCACGAGGTTCTTTACCATGGTGCGTGTACTTATCCTCTTCCGTTTCATCCTCAAGATTTACAAATTCACGAATTCCAGGACGTCATGCAAGTATAATATACGCGTCCATGCCCTGCCCTGAGATCAAGTCCCTCAAATGAACTGTCTTCAGAAAATATCTTGACGTCCCGACGTCTAGCGCTAGGATTACTGTAAGACAGAAGCTTGCCTTCGTTTGTCACCATCTACGCCCTTTCAAGAATGAGTGAAGACACGAACGGTCTCACTGTGCTCTCTATTGGTGAACACATTGTCCATCTCGTTCATGCACAAACTGATGAATGCTGGAAGATGGCGCATCGATGCATCAATCCGGTGTCATACCTCCACTCCTCATTCTGCAAGAAATCGCGTCAAGGTACGAAAACGACAAGAAGTCGCCTCCAGGTTCGTTCAGAGCCAGAAAGACATTTCAAATGATTGGAGGTGTTGGAGATGGAGGGTCCGTATCTTGGTCTTACTTTCTTCGCGAACGGAATACTCAACCTTTCTACAGTTTACTGGCGTTCATGCTAGGCCATTTTGGCATGAGCGTCAACGATGCGATTCGCGAATACCGCCATATTTTAAAAGCTGTCCACCAACACTCCGATGCGACTCGCTGGTCAAAAAATGAACGATCTCAGCAGTTCGAAACAGCGTTGAAGGCCTTTGTCGCCTCCAAGACCAACCCCAGGGACGAAAATTATCCGCTGATCAAACCAAAGGAAGAAAATCCCAGGTGCAAAGTGTACGTGAATTTCTCGTTCTATTATTCGGCCCTGTAACTAATCACTTGCTTAACTTGTAGGTTTGTTACGGCAATGCACGCCTTGAACCTTCAACATCCCATCCTCCTTCGAACCTATCGCTCTCGCATTGATTCTGACCCGCCGAAATGCACCGTTGTCGAAGCCATCCGAGCTACCACAGCTATGCCAGATCTCTTCACACCCGTCACTCTCGGGCCACCTCATCGACAAATCGACTATTTCTCGCCCGCATGCCATGGGTTCAACAATCCTATCGACCAAGCCCGCCAAGAAGTGAAAGCGGCTTTCCCTGATCGTTCCATATCCTGTATCATCAGCCTAGGTTGTGGTCATCCCGGACCAGTTCAGATCAAGGATGCTACTGAAGATGCCGCACGCGCTGTTGTTCAACTTGCCATGGACAGTGTTCGTGCGGCTGAGCAAACGTACCGCCGACTTGCTGGGATACCAAACTTGTACTTCCGTTTTGATGTTCCGTATGGTCTCGAGCGCGCTGTACTTAAACTCAACCCGACGTTGAGCGAAATCCAAGCTCACATCAGAGCGTACGTTGGACAAGAACAGACGTCTGATCGAATTAATTCTGCGGTGAAGCAGCTGGTCGAGCGCCCTACGTCTATCGAGGCTTCCGAGCTTGGTAGGTTACATTTATCCCGCCAAAGTACCCGTTCTGATCTCACCTTAGACGGTATTCTTCCTGTCGAGGCCACCGCAACGGTCTGGGTCAGGAAGTGCCCTCTTCCGAGTCCCAACTTCACTGGTCGCCGTGACGAATTGGACCACATGCACGCTTACTTTTCTTCTAGTGTTGGATCTTCTTCCCACCTCTATGTAATTTACGGATTGGGCGGTTCTGGAAAGAGCCAGCTCTTATTCCAGTTTGTGCTGGAGTGCCAGACTCGGTCTCCCCGGACGTGAGCAATACATCAATGAATAAATTCGATGTGGTTACTGACCTTCTAACCAGGTTTGACATCGTTTATTTCGTTGACGCCTCCCTCGAAACTACAGTCGAAGCTGATCTGAAAGCCATTGCCATTGACAGAAAGGTCGGCGAAACTGCTGCTGACGCCGTCCAGTGGCTGAGTTGTCAAAGCACTCGCTGGCTCCTTGTATTTGACAATGCGGATGACAAAAGCTTTTCTATTCAGAAGTACATACCGAAGTCGATTCATGGCAGCGTCATCATCACCTCCCGAAATCCTGAGCTCACAGGCTTGACATCTAAAGATTCTGGAAGTAGACGGATCGAGGACTTGGAGAAACGGGCTGCAGAAACGCTATTGAGGAAGCTAGTAGGATCGAGGGGAACAACATCTAATGGCGAGGATTCACTTGTTACGCAGGTTGCTGAGGTATGTTCCATTTACTGACCTGGGAATTCTATCCTCACTACTGGATTAGATGCTCCATTGTTTTGCTCTCGCTATTACTCAGGCAGGGTCTTATATGTCTGCTACTGGGCGCGGATATCAGGAATACATCGAACTCTTCGAGGTGGAACGCACCCGTCTGTTGCGCGAGCGCAAAGGCCTTGTTCCAGACAATTATCCCTGGAGTGTTTACACAACGTGGGCCATTAGCTTTGACCAGCTCAAAACAGCTTCCCGTCACTTTATGCAGATCTGCTCGTATCTGCACCACACTGGCATTCCAAAAGATCTCTTTAAGCGTGCGGCAGAGTCGCAACCGCTGTCGGACGTTGACGAGGGTCCTCAGATCTGGCTCTCCGAGTTCATGAATCACACTCGGAACAATGGAGGGCGATGGAACCCAGTAGCATTTGACGAAATCATCCAAAATACCATGTCGTTCTCCCTTATTGGTTATGATTCAGAAACAAGGATGTTCTCGTTCCACCCCCTCGTCCATGACTGGACCCGTGAAGCGATTCGATTCACCCATGGCCAGGAGTTTCCAGATGTCCAGTGCGCTCTTCAGCTGGTCGCTCTCTCCACTCCAAGAAGAGATGACAATACCTCTGCCTCAGTTTTTCTGAAGAGACACTTACAATCCCACCTTGATTCCTTAGTGTCAGGTGCAGTCCACATCAGCTCTGTACCAATGGCTGTTTGTCTCGCCGCAGTTTATGACCAGAACAGTCGATGGAATGATGTGGCTAACATATTCGAGCGTGCTCAAGAGAATTGCCAATATGCCAATGGGTGGAACATAGATATTTGCACAGGAAACCGTGCAACGGCATACTTACAGCTCGGAAGATATGCAGAAGCACTTGACTTGCAGCTTTCGACCACTGCAAACCAGAAGCGGACTCTGGGTAATGAGCATCCAGAAACGCTGAAGGGCATGAACAACCTTGGACTGATGTACCAAGCCCTCGGAAGGCACGCAGAAACACTTGAATTGCAGCTCACAGTGCATGCAAACTCGAAGCGGATTCTAGGTGATGAGCATCCAGATACGCTGATGAGCATAAACAACCTTGCGTCAACATACTCATACCTCGGAAGGCCTGCGGAGGCACTTGAGTTGCAGCTCTCACTGCTTGCAACCCAGAAGCTGACTCTAGGTGATGAGCATCCTGACACGCTGAAGAACATGAGCAATCTGGCAATGACTTACATTGCCCTCGGACAGCATGCAGAGGCACTTGAAGTTCAGCTCTCGGTGCTCGCAAACCAGCAGCGTATTCTAGGTGATGAGCATCTTCAAACGCTGACGAGCATGAACAACCTTGGGATTACATACCAACATCTTGGAAGGCATGCAGAGGCACTTGAGTTGCAGCTCCAAGAGCTTGCATTCCGGAAGCGGATTCTAGGTGATGAGCATCCCGAAACGCTGAGGAGCATGAATAACATTGGAATGTCATACCAACATCTCGGAAGGCACGCAGAAGCACTTGACCTGCATCTTACAGTGCTTGCAGACGCGAAGCGAACTCTAGGTGATGAGCATCCTTTCACGTTGGCGAACATGAACAACCTTGCACTGTTGTACAATGATCTTGGAAGGCACGCAGAAGCACTCGATGTACAGCTCTCAGTGGTTGCAAGCCAGAAACAGGCCCTAGGTGACGAGCATTCCCTCACGCTGACGAGTATGAACAACCTTGCAATGACGTACACCGATCTTGGAAGGCATGAAGAAGCACTCGACTTGCAGTGCTCAGTTCTTGCACGTCGAAAGCGGATCCTGGGTGACGAACATCCCGATGCACTGGCGAGTATGGACAACCTGGCATCAATATACCTAGCCCTCGGAAGACAGGCAGAGGCAATTGACTTGTTGATTCCTGCTGCGGATGTTGCCCTTCGTGCTTTAGGAGCGGAACACCCCACTACTCTGTCTCTGCAGCAAAGTCTTGATGGGTGCTTGTCGCTTGATTCCGGAGAACCGGACAACAACTCGTTTGTAGCAGAGCTCGATGCCATCAACGAGACCATTAAGCAGTATGAGCAAGAGGAGAGATGGGAAGATGCGATTGAGCAAGGGGAGATTGCTGTTGAAACTTCCAGTGCGATTCTTGGGGAACACCATTCGAAGACGCTCCTGTTCGTGTTTAGCCTTGCAAAGAATTGCAGGCGGCTTGGTCGAACAAACGACGAACGACATTATATCGAGAGGATGTATCGGATTGTCAAAGATGTCAACTTTCCCTCTGAAGGATGTCCCAATGAGGTGCAGATGGTTGAAGAGCTATATTCCAGGACTTTTCTTGGCACGACCGCGCAAGCACAGCTCAACTCGGCGGAGCCGCCGATGGATATTGTGACGGTTGAGCCCGAAAGAGAGATGGCTGTGACGCTGACTCCACGAATTGAGGATGGACGGTCTACTCAGGTGAAGGCTGCTGATGCTGCGGAAGCTCGAAGGAAGGCGCTCGATAAACAGTTGAAGGATAAAGAAGGTATGCCCACCTTCACAAGTTACGGCACGCCAAAACTAATCAATAGCCGCAGAGGTGAAAGATAATAAGACTGCCAGTAGTTCTAAACCTATTATGCGAACGGAAATTTCTCAGAATGCTTCAGTTGCACCACCTGTTACCGTAAGTGATTTTCGAAGTACCATTCCGACTTATAGCTTTAATCTTGCCTAGAACCTGGTTAATGCTCCGAAAATGAGTCAACCGCCTTCTCATGCTCCCAAGAGGAGCCAAGAAACTAATCGGAAAGGAAAGGCCAGAAATCTTTCATCTCCTCCTGTAACTCCGCACCTCCCTTGATGTTAGCAGCGGCTAATTGAATTATAGAATGACCAGAATGAACAAACAGCGCCGGTAACAACGACCACTCGAGTTGATGATACTTCTGTAGAGCAACAAAACATTGAAGCCCCTTCTTCCACTTTAGTGAGCAAACCTCTTTTTCAATGATTTCGTGGTACTAACAGAGCTGCAGGAGACTAAACAATACGCCGTGACGAACAAAGCTCATACTCACCCAACTCGCACGGTTGACCCTCCAGAACTTGATGCTAGTATCTCTTCCCACACCGTGAGTCGTGTATTTGGCATTCGAATATTTTCACTTACCCCATGGCTTGAAGGCTGTTGTTTCGACCAGTAGCACCCTATTGCCTGCTGAAACCAAAGTGCAAACGAGAGAGCTAGAAATCGCTCACAATCCTATGAGTGTTCCACACATCAACGACACACCTTCAGAAAACGGAGCCCACGAGCGTTACATGGCCAGCATGGAGCTCAAAAAAATGAAAATGAAAGCAAAATCGGGGAAACAAGAGCGACAGTGCCGCTTAGAGATGGCGCGTATGATTCTTTTTGCTCTAGTAATTCTCGGAATTCAGTGGAGGGATACGAAGAGGTCCGGAGATGAATGAGGGAAGACGCAAGAATGAGAACTTTTGGTGTCATGGCAGGCAAAAATATGTTCGTAAATAACGAGAATGTGGTTATAACACGTATCATTCGAGAAGGATGGACCATTCCGAGCTTTAGCGTTGTCGGCAGCGCATCATAGTTGTGGGAAGAAGAAAGAAAGTCGGCGCCACGACCCTGTAGCTGGTCACACGGCCATCCTTGAGTGTTTATTCACGACCGCCACCACCTTCTTCTTCCAATCATTCTCCCTTGTCCTTCAAACACAGCTTTTACACAATTCTGTGGGAGAATGTTCTGCTGGAAATCGAACCAACGCTACATTCCATCGCTCACTCTGTTGGTTCATACGAATTCCAGGAATTCGTCTACGTCATTCATCTCGCAACGCAACAAGGATTGAAAACATTCGAAAATATTTGTAAGGTTCACTCTTCGCTTCGCTTACGTTGGATCCAACTGTCGTATTCTTCCATCACTCAGTTTCTTTCTTCGCTGTTCCCAAATGCACGGTTCCATCGGATTCCTCTTGCCATTCTTCGAATTTTCCTTCCACAAGACTAGCACCATGCCGGACCATCGTTGTCACGCCCTTTTGTGGTTTTCAATCGCCATTTTGACGTCAAGTTCTCGGACACGAGAAGCAAAGACACACCTGGCATGGTCTTCAACTCCACCAAGGCGAGCGGGGAAATTAAGCAGTGGTGGACGTGCTACATCCTCTTGTGCTCTGCGTGCATGTGGAGGGGGGGGGGGGGGGGGGACAGATTGGTGACAATCGAATAGCACAATACGTCAGATCCATACAGTGCAATTTCCAAAAAGAGGTATGCACCATAGCCTTGTGTTTCTAGCAATAATGACATCTTACTTCGTATCACAGCCAATGCGTTTGTATGCCCACACTCGCCACGAACAACATATGAATTTCTCACACAAGATATGGACTCACGTCACAGCTGGGCATGCCATTCCTCTCGACGTGTATGCATTTGCCCCCTCATCGTAGATGCTATCCCTCAGGCGAACCCCTTACAGTTTTATGCCATCGAGTGCCTTCTTCCTAGTCATGGACTCAAATGCGACTCTATCGAATTCGCCGAGTGGCAATATATTCATTAACTCAAGGCGCATAGCTTGTCGACTCGAACGAATGTGGTCTTCCAAGACTGCGAAATGCGAACGATTTAACTGCAAAATTCATTCTCTCCGATGTTCCAGGTGTCGGTACACGCTTAAAGAGGACGTCTTCCGTGATCACTTTCGTAATTGGCGGCATGTTTGCGGTGAGTTGTGAGTTTATTTCTCTTTCACTGTTCTTGACTCAGTAATGCTAATTAAATACGTGGGATGTTTTCAGGGTGTACCGCTGTCGGTTCGAAATCAGGATCCTTCCATGGCAAATCAAGTTCTGCGTCGAAACGTTGCTCCTGGTTCCCACTACCAGTAAGTCTCTGTCTTGAAGATTTTACTCTAGTCTCTGGTTATTGACGAGATATAATCTAGCTTTGTTTCGACGCCGAAACTGCGAAGCAGTGCTGACTTTTCTCCGATTGGTAGGTCCGCCAAATCTTCAATGAATGATCGACTTACCTTGATGCTCTTAGGCTCCAGAGGATATGGGTCTGGGTTCTTACCGTGTCTAATCATCGTGACTATATTCGTAAGTAGCCTATGTTGTATTGGCATTGGGCGACATTTAACGAAATCTTTTTTCCCATCAAAAGGCTCTCATATGTGGCTATATGGCTTTGCCCAATTTCTCGAGAATAACTATGAAAAATTATTGGCAAAACGAGGAAAGAATAAGCAGAGGAAGCTGAGACCTCCATCGCCACTTGGATTAGGCAATGAGCCTCAAGTGCTTTCACTCTCAGTCATCGACGAAGGCTTTTTAGGAGTGCAGGGGAGAAGGTGCCGTCGCCATCGGAGGCTTTACGACCAAGACCTGGGAGACACTTTTCCACTCGAATTATCGGTTGTTACGGCTAAATCAATGGTTCGACGCTCTCGAGTGCATGCACCTTTGTCAACGACCATTACCGCCTTTCCCTTCAACCGCGATCAGTCGTTTTCACGCGACTCTGCAGAGACCGGCCTTTACTGACTTTACTCCATGGCTCGTCGGACCAGGCGTGTAAGAGGTGAAGCTTAGGTCGTCGATACTAAGACTTTCTGTGTGTATGTAACCTTTTGTACAACGTCTTAGCCTCCCACTGCCATTCTTCGTTTTTCCTTCCAGTCTGGGCTCTCTCCCGTACTGCCGCTTTACCACTACATCATTTCTCGCTTCCCCGTTCATGATGGTACACAAAATATTCAGGATTTTATTAGTTATCATGAGGACATACATACATATTCGAATATGATAGGAATGGAACGAACGATTGAACAACGAAGAAAAGAACTCACCGTGAAGCTGTCGCAACTCCTGTGCCGACCGCTTATCTGTTCCAACTGCAGCTGGTAGCTATCCCATCTGCATTCTATCAAGCTGGCTGCCAAAATTCCTTGAAAGTGATGCTACCGCGTCTCACAAAGGGACTTCTTGCATTAGAAGGAGCGTATTCATGCTGCCATTGAGGATTTGGCAATCACTAGGATAATGAATGGTTAGTACATTTAGTCACTTAGAGGTGCGAAGGGTGAACGTACTCGTTTATAACAAGCATCTATAGAAGATTCGAAAGCGTAGGATAACTATTATAATCAGTATTATGAGCTTGAGGAATAGGAGGATGAGGCTCAGGAACGTTGGTTGGTTTAGAATTCTCTCCCCTTAGACCAGGCGGATGTGCGTCCAGGCTGGAGGAGGGCTAGTCTAACTCGAACAACGTGTCCGCCGCTGAACATATCCATTGGCTGAGATGATGTTGGTGGAGGATTGCACGTAGCAGCGACAGTACTTTGGTCCATGCAGCAGTCTAGGCATCGCTGTTTCCTCTATCGTGCAGAGGTATCGAGCTCAATACGGTTGTGGAATGTTGGCTTGACCTTGCAGTAGGCTGAAATAGAACGATGTAATTGGGCGCGTTTATAGGGGAGGAGGAAAAAGATGGATTGGTTGGCTACGCCAGGAACGATGATGAGCAAAGTAACGGTACGAAAGGGAGCGTGAGAATGGATCGTACCAGAAAAGTCAGATACTTCATTTGGAGTTGGAGTAAGAGTAAGAGTCGGGAATACGATGCACAACAGAATCTTGTCGCAGCAAGACTGGGAATGTGGTTCTCATTGGGTTAACGACAGCGTAACGAAAACAGAATTGAGCATCCAGGAGAGCGACGAATGTCATGCAGCACGCTCAGAAGAAGAATCAGAAAGCGCATAGAATTTCTCGCAGAGGGATCGATCGTGAAAGGTAAGATGGAAGTTGAGGAAGAGCCGGACGCGAAGGAATCGAAAGCTGATTTTAGAACGTTGAACTTGTTCGTTCTTTCCCATCACTCCTCCTTCTTCCACTGCTCTATTTGCTGCTGTTTCCATCTAACCACCCACAAATCTACAGTCTTTATCAAAATTGGGCTCTACCTAGCCGGCAAATGAACACCAGAAGGCAATACCCTATCCTCGTTGAGATTACCAGTTCTGGCAAGCTAGCGAAGGATTTCGACCCGCCTCCGACACGGGTGTGGTAAAATGTCATTAATTTCCTGTATTCATGAGCTCTGTGCTGCAAATGTTGTGAAGCCTGCCTCCGCCTGTTATTAGCCTTCAAGTCGACGACGGACCATCTATTGGTGATGGACGGAAGTGTAGTTGAAGTGCTCCTTATCGCGGTCCATGTAACGTATTTACCTCCTGCTCGCTTTTCTCTTCAAGAACCACAAGTTTACGAATTCTACAGCTTCTACACTGTCTCGCAAGTGTTATTTACCCCTACGCGCTCTGCCCTGCCTTCATTTAGAGTCCGGGAAATGAACTGTCGTGTAACATCTCTTGACATGTAGGCGTCTAGTGCCAAGGTGTTGCTATATAAGACAGTCGCTCGTCTTGCGTTTGTCACCACCTCCACACTTTCAGGAATGAGTGAAGAGGCGAACGGTCTCACTGTGCTCTCTATTGGTGAGCACATTATCCATCCCGTTTCATGCACGAACTGACAAATGTTGGAAGATGGAGCATCTATGCACCAATCCGGCGTCATGCCGCCGCTCCTCGTTCTTCAAGAAATCGCGTCTAGGTACGAAGACGACAAAAAGTCGCCTCCAGGATCGTTCAGAGCCAGAAAAACATTTCAAATGATTGGGGGTGTTGGAGACGGAGGGTCCGTATCTTGGTCCTACTTCCCTCCCAAACGAATGCTCAACCTTCCTTCAGTTTGCTGGCGTTCATGCTGGGACATTTTAGCATGAGCGTCACCGACGCAATTCGAGAGTATCGTAATATCTTAAAGGCTGTCCACCAGCATTCCGATGCGGCTCGCTGGTCGAAAGATGAGCGCTCTCAAAAATTTGAAACCGCATTAAAGGCCTTCGTCGCTTCCAAAACCAGTCCTAGTGATGAAAACCATCCATTGGCCAATCCAAAGGATGAGAATCCCAGATGTAAAGTGTAAGTGTTGTCCCGTTAGTCTCGTTTAATGTCCAACTAATCACTCGTAGATTCGTCACCGCGATGCACGCCGTGAATCTTCAACATCCCATCCTCCTTCGAACGTACCGTTCTCGCATTGACGCTGATCCGCCGAAATGCACCATTGTCGAAGCCATCCGAGCTACAACAGCGATGCCGGATCTCTTCACGCCCGTCACCTTTGGGCCACCTCATCGACAAATCGACTACATCTCTCCCGCATCCTACGGGTTCAACAATCCTATTGACCAGGTCCGCCAAGAAGTAAAAGTAGCATTCCCTAGTCATTCCATATCGTGTATCATCAGCTTAGGTTGCGGACACCCAGGGCCAGTTCAGATCAAGGATGCCAAGGAGGATGCCTCTCGTGCAGTCGTCCAGCTTGCTATGGACAGTGTCCGTGCCGCTGAGCAGACCTATCGTCGATTTGCTGGGATACCGAACTTGTACTTCCGTTTCGATGTTCCATACGGTCTTGAACGTGCCGTCCTCAAATTCAATCCCATGTTGAGCGAAATTCGAGCGCATATCACAGCATACGTTGGGCAAGAACAGACATCTGATCGAATCAATTCCGCTGTGAAGCAGTTGGTCGAGCGGCCTCCCTCTATCGAGGCTTCAGAGCTTGGTAGGTTACATTCATCCTACCTATGTCCCCATTCTGATATTATCTTAGACGGCATCCTCCCTGTCGAAACTACTGCCACCGTATGGGTCAAGAAGTGCCCTCTACCCAGTCCTAACTTCACTGGTCGTCGCGATGAATTGGATCACATGCACGCTTACTTTTCTGTTGGCGTTGGATCTACCTCCCACATCTATGTAATTTACGGGTTGGGAGGCTCTGGAAAGAGCCAACTCTTATTCCAGTTTGTACTGGAGTGCCAGACTCGGTCTCCCCGGACGTGAGTAACGGGAAAAGAATACTTGCGGCATGGTTGCTAATGACGTAACAGATTCGACTTCGTTTACTTTGTTGACGCCTCCCTCGAAACCACGCTTGAAACGGATCTGAAGGCTATCGCTATTGACCACAAAATTGGGGAAACTGCTGCAGACACCGTCCAGTGGCTCAGTTGTCAGACCAATCGTTGGCTCCTCGTACTGGACAATGCGGACGACAAAAACTTTTCTATCCAGAAGTACATACCAAAGTCGATCAATGGAAGTGTCGTCATCACTTCCCGAAACCCGGAGCTTGCAGGTCTGACATCTAAAGACTCTGGAAGTAAACGTATCGAAGACTTGGAGAAATGGGCTGCAGAAACACTGTTGAAGAAGTTGGTAGGATCGAGAGGAAGACCATCTGATGACGAGGATTCACTTGTCACGCAAGTTGTTGAAGTATGTTCCGTTTATTTTCTTGCTGATAATTCAATCCTCATTACTGGATTAGATGCTCCATTGTTTCGCCCTGGCCGTTACTCAGGCAGGGTCATATATGTGTGCTACCGGACGTGGATATCAAGAATACATCGAACTCTTCGAGGTGGAGCGGTCTCGTCTGCTGCGCGAGCGCAAAGGCCATGTCCCCGACAATTACCCTTGGAGTGTTTATACGACATGGGCCATTAGTTTCGACCAGCTTAAAGCGGCTCCCCGCCACTTCATGCAGATCTGCTCGCATCTCCACTACACTGGTATCCCAAAAGACCTCTTCATGTGTGCGGCGGAGGCAGAGCCGCTGGAAGATGTTGACGAAGGTCCTCAGATCTGGCTTTCCGAGTTCATGAATCACGTTCGAAACAGTGAAGGACGATGGAACCCAATATCATTTGACGAAATCGTCCAAAATGTCATGTCATTTTCCCTTCTTGATTACGACTCAGAACAGAAATTGTTCTCGTATCACCCCCTCGTCCATGAATGGACTCGTGAGGCAATTCAATTCACATATGGCCAGGATTTTCCAGACATCCAGTGCGCTCTTCAGCTGGTCGCTCTCTCCACACCGGGTCTAAATGACAATTCCTCAGCATCAGTTTTGCTGAAGAGGCTTCTACTACCCCACCTCGATTCACTGGTCCCAGGTGCTGTACATATCAGCTCTGTGCCAATAGCTGTTCGTCTCTCCCCAGTTTACTACCAGACCGGTCGATGGAATGACTATGCAAGCATCTTTGAATGTGCTAAGGAAATTGGGGGATCCGGAGGTTGGGATCTAGATACTTGCACAAGCAACCTTGCCGCAGCATACCAGTCCCTCGGAAGGCACGCAGAGGCACTTGACTTACATGCCTCAGTGCTTGCAAACCGCAAGCAGACTCACGGTGATGAGCATCCCGACACTCTGAACAGCATGGGCAACCTTGCATTGACATACACAAAACTCGGACGGCACGCAGATGCACTTGACTTGGGGCTCTTAGTGCTTGAAAACCGGAAGCGGACTCTCGGTGATGAACATCCCGACACGCTAATGAGCATGAGCAACCTTGCAGCATCTTACCTGTATCTCGGAAAGTACGCAGAGGCACTTGACTTACAGATCTCAGTGCTTGAAAACCGGAAGCAGACTTTAGGTGATGAGCATCCCGACACTCTGTCGGGCATGAACAATCTTGCATCGACATACACAAGTCTTGGAAGGCACACGGAGGCACTTGACTTACAGGTCTCACTGCTTGAAAACCTGAAGCAGACTTTAGGTGATGAGCATCCCCACACACTGTCGAGCATGGGCAACCTTGCATCGACATACAGACATCTCGGAATGTACACAGACGCACTTGAATTGGAGCTCTTAGCGCTTGCAAACTGGAAGCAGACTCTAGGTGACCAACACCCCTCTACCCTGACCGGCATGACCAACCTCGCAGCGTCATATGTGCATCTCGGAAGGCATGCAGAGGCACTTGACTTACAGGTCTCAGTGCTTGAAAACCAGAAGCGGACTCTCGGTGATGAGCATCCCGACACTCTGTTGAGCATGGGCAACCTTGCATCGACATACACAGATCTCGGGCGGCACGCAGAGGCACTTGATTTGGGGCTCTCAGTACTTGCAAACCGGAAGCGGATTCTAGGTGATGAGCATCCCGACACGCTATTGAGCATGAACAACCTTGCATCGACATACCAACAACTCAGAAGGCTTGCAGAGGCGACTGATCTGTTGATTCCTGCTGTCGGCCTTGCACTTCGTGTTCTAGGAGCCGAGCATGATATCACATCGACTCTGCAGCAAAGGTTGGAGCAGTGCTTGGCGCATGATTCTGGAGAACTAGTTGACGACTCGATTCATGAAGAGCTCGATACCATGGTCTCTACCATTGAGCAGTACGTGCACGAGGGGAGATTGGAAGAGGCTATTGAGCACGGGGAGATCGCCGTCGACGCTTTCAGTGCGATTCTAGGAGAATTTCATCCCAAAACTTTTATGCGTGTGCTCGATCTTGCCAAGAACTGTATGGCGTTTGGCCGAATGGATGATGTGCAGCGTCACATGCAGAGGGCATATTGGCTCATAAAAAATGACAAGTTTCCCTCGGAAGCTCGTTTGCAGACGATGCCAATGTTTGAAGTGCTATATTCCCAACTCGGTCTAAGCACGTACCTGGCAGAGCCGGAAATGAATCCAGTCCCGACGCAGACGGAGAGCTTCACTGGGGAGAATTCGCGGCCAAGAGTTGACGATGAACGACCACCTCAAGAGAGGGCTGCGGACGCTGCAGAGGCTCGAAGGACGCCCGATATTCAATTGAAAGACACAAAAGGCATGTCAACATTTTTTGTTCTATTGGGCGCAAAACTAATGGATAACCGCAGTGGTGAAAGATACTAGAGTGACCTCTGGTTCTACTCGGGCTACCGAAGCAGAAAAATCTTCAAATGCACCTGCTGAAGTAGCTGTTACGGTGAGTGATGCCTGAAACAAGTTTCTAGATCGAACTTACTCTATGGCTAGGACTTGGCGACTGCCGATAGAGCCGGCAAGACGACTACTAGTGCTCCTGTGACAAGCAAAGAGAGTATAAGGAAGGGAAAGGCTAGAGATCGCTCGTCCATTTCCGTAATTTGGCATTCAATTAGATGTTCTCACTTGCTAACCGAATCACAGAGCGACCAGAGCGAACCTGCAGTGCCGATGGCAACGCGCACTCCAGCAACCGGCCCATCTCTCGACCAGACCAAAGTTGAAGTCTCTTCCACTTTAGTAAGTAAGCATTGTTTTTAATGATTGTATGATCCTAACAGGTTTATAGAAAAATGAACACGATACCGCAACGAACGAACTCCGTAATCTCACCACCGGCAGAATTAACTCTCAAGAAGCCGACGCCAGCGTTACTTCCGACTTTGTGAGTTATGTCTTTTGCGTTCGATTATTTTTACTTACCTCATGAATCGAAGGCTGTTGCTTCGACGAATAGCACCCTGTTGCTCGCTGACACCAAGTCGCCAACAGAGGTGCCTGAAATCGCTCATAGTCACACGAGCATTCAAGAACTCCACAATAGGGCTTCAGAAAACGAATCTCACGAACTCTCTATGGCCAAAATGGAGCTCAAGAAAATGAAAGTCGAAGCAAATTTAGAGAAACTGAAAATTCAAGTCAAAGCCAAGTCGGAGAAGCAGCAGAGACAGTGCCGTCTCGAGATGGCGCGTATCATTCTTTTTGCTCTGGTAGTTCTTGGAATTCAGTGGAGAGAAATGAAGAAACCACGAGACGATTGAGAGAGATGCAAGAACGAGAATGCTGACACTATGGCTCTTTGTCAAAGACTGAACGGACATGTGAATGGCGCGAATTTGCTTATTAGTTCGAGAAAGATGAATATATCGAGCTTTGTCAGCAATGCATCTTAATTGTGTCTGACATGATGGAATAGAGAAGGAGGTTTTCAGGTTGAACAGTCTCGACAATTGGCCTATCAGACCTTCCTTGTACCATCGAAACAAGAAATAGCGCCCGAAATGTATTTCCTGAAAATATATAAATGTCCTTCATTTAGAATCTCCGATGGTTACCAAGAGCTCGTAAAATCTGGAGGTAGGAATACGCCGTGTATTTGCATCTGATGAAATAGAAGGGTTACGGAGGTAGGCGGCGGTGGATAGAGGACGAGAGACGTACTGAATTATAACATGTTCAACTAAGGAGAAATTCCACTGTTAGTAAGAGTTCAAGGAGGAAGACCGTAAGCGTTTTGCATACAATTAAGTAGAAGAATCAATCGTCTACGCTGAGAAGGGAAAGAGTCGCATGCCAAACATTAATTTCTGTCAAGGAAGCACGAAAGTGGCTCAGGGACTTTACGCTGAACCTATGTCGAAGGTACCTTTTCCATTCCTTCCAGGTTTCGTTCAAATAAGTGCGTTACATGAGAATGGCAAGCGTAGAGCTCCAATTGGGACTTTCATTGACCCTCTTGGTTCATTCAGCTGTCTTCAATGCCTTTACAAAGGGCGGACAGAAACGAAGCAGTGGAAAGAAGAAGTAAGTCAGTGTTACAACGCCGACTGTCACGACTAGCTGTGAGTGCGTATGCTTTGTTTACGACCACCACCGCCCTTTTCTTTCTTGATCATCCTTCTCCGTTTCCTTTCAACCATGGTTTTTTCACGCAATTCTGTGGAAGACTATATCCTCCGTTCTTGCTGGAAACCGAAGCAACACTTCCCCTGTCTATCGCTGCTCGGCTGGTCCAGAATTCCACGAATTCTGTCTGTCTCGTCTAATTCAACAAAGCAAAGAAGCGTAGATCGAAAGTACGAAAACTTTGGTGAGTTTCTCTCTACTTTTTCTCTTATGTCGGACCTGACCGTCGCGTGTTTCCATCTCAAAGCCCTTTTTTTTTGATTTCCCTTTTCCTCAAGAACTCCTCTCCCGACCAGACACGATACAACTCGGTGCTAATATATTTTCCGACTGCGCTGTTCCATAGGATTCTCCTTGGCATTCCTTGAGACGATGACCGACCGCCATGTCTTCCACAAAGTCCAGCTCGCAACCCAACATTGTCATCCCCTGGCAGAGCCTCAATTCCGCTCCTCAAAATTTCACCCCTGTTTCTACTCGTCAACGCCTCAAAGCTCGAGCAGCTTCTTCCTCAATTCTCCATCCGCCTTTCGATCTCAAGGTCTCGGGAACAACAAGCGAACATATACTTAACACGCTCGTCGACTCCACCAAGGCCAGTGGGGACACTAGGCTGTACTATACGCGTTAATCCTTCTCGTGCTCTGCGAGTTGGTTGCCAATTGGCGAAAATCGAATTGGAAGATGGCTATATGAACATGTCGGATCCAACCAGAGCGACAATCCTCACAAGACTCTTCATACAAGAGGTACGCGCCATAGCATTGAAGTTTCGAGGAGTGGAGATACCTAACTTTATACCTCTGCCAGTTTGTTCATACTCTAACATTCACCACACAACATGGCCTGGATTTCACACAACGGAGGATGCGTATCGCAGCTGAGCAGGCTTTTCCTCGCGACGAGTAAGTTTTACCCCTTTGATCAAAGATTTTATTCCTGAATTCTATACTCATTATAGTTATGTTACATTGAGTGCCTTCTTCCTATCCGCGACCTCAACTGCGACTGTCCCAAATCATCGATTGGCGTACTGGTAATATATTCGTTAACTCAAGACGCATGCCTTGTCGACACCACCGAATATGATCATCCAAGGCCGCGAAATGTGAACAATTCTAAATTTTCCCAATGTTTGGAACGCAGTCGATGAGTCCGTCTGCTTGGATCACTTTCGTAACTGGCCTCTGTTTACAATGATTGGTGAGCTCTCTTTTCCCCTCTCATTGCTCTTGAATCTGTAATGCTAATCGAATGTGTGAGTGTTTCAGGGCGTATCACGCTGGTCGTCAGATTGCGTACAGTGTTGGTCTTGTTGCTGCGGAACGGGGCTCTAACATAATTCATGAGGGCTACGCAGCCATGTCTACAAATATTTCGACTGCAGCGATCATGGAACATGAAAACCTCATTGGAAGGTCCAATGTTGAGCTTGCTATCATCAGGAACGAATGAGGGCGATTCGTGGGATGAATACGTCTGACGAAGCACTTTGACGAAGTTGCAAGTTGGTTTGTAAGCTTTCGTCCAAACATCCTACTTTCTTTCTTCTGTTTTCCTTACAAACTGAAGTTGCAAGTACTGCCGCTTCACCACTTCATCATTCCTCGCTTCTCCACTTACGACGGCACGCAAAAGAATGCGAATATTTAGAATATTATTAGTTACCGGGAGGACATACATACTTGTTTGAACAAGATAGGAATGAAACGAACGATTTATCAACAAATGAAGGGACTCACCTTGAAACTGTTGCAGCTCCTGCGCCGACTGCCTATCCATTCCAACTGGTAGTCATCCCGTCCGCACACTCTCAAGCTGTCCACCGAAATTCCTCGAAGGCAACGCTACCGCGTCTTATAAAGTGACTCCTGCTTCAAAAGGAGTGTGTTCGTATTGTCATTGTTGATCTGTTAATCACTGGGATGATGAATAATCAGTATAACCAATCATTTAGAGGTACTGAGGAGGAATATACTTGTCTAGAACGTGCGTCGACAGAAGATTTTTGGAAGAACAAAATAATCACATTGATCTACGTTATGCGCCTGAAGAGCAGAAAGACGAGGTAATGGAAAGTCAGTCGTCATAGAATTTTGTTGGAATCAAACACAGTACATACCTGAGATTTGGTGGATGTGCATATGGGGAGGAGAGATCAGTTCTGTAGATACATCAACCGCTTAAAATGTGAGTTGGCAAAGATGAGGTCAGCGAAGGACGCGCAACTGCGAGAGTAATTTGGTCTTTGTGGTATCTGGTTCCTCTGTCGCGCGGATGTATCGAGTTCACTGCGGCTGTAGAGTGTTGACCTGATCTTGCAGTAAGCAGAAATGGGATGGCGTAATTGGATGCCAGGCAAGCATTTATGGGGGGAGGAGGAAAAACATGGAGTAGTTATCTAAGCTAAGATCCTACGCTGAGCAAAGTGACGATATGATAGAGAGCGAGAGGATGGAGCGTACCGGAAAAAGTCAAATGGTTCATTTGGAGCTGGAGTAACAGTTGGGAATACGATGCACAAGGGAAGCTTGTTGCAGTGGAACGCGGTTCTAATGGGGTAACGAAAGCGTGACGAAAACAGAATCGAGCATTCAGGAAATGGACACAAAATGTCGCACAGGACGCTCAGAAGAAGGATCAGAAAGCGCGTAAGACTTCTCGTGGAAAGGTCAACCATGGGTGTTGAGGAAGAGTTGGACGTGAAGGAATCGGAGCTATTTTCAGAAGGATGAACTTCTTCGTCTGTCCCATCACTTCTCGTTCTCCCACTACTCTCTATTTGCTGCTGTTTCCTTCTAAAGACCTACAATTCTAGAGGTTTTACTAAAATTAGGCTCCAGCTGGCCGGCAAATAAACACCAGAAAGCTATACTTTATCCTTGTTGAGATTGCCAGTCCTAGCTAGCTAGTGAAGGATTTCGAACCGCCCCCGACATAGATATGGTAAATCTAATTGATTTGCTGCTCCACAGTATTCGTCGGACTCTGAACAGCAATCGCCGTAAAAGTAGTGCTGTTATTAGACGCCGAGTCGACGACGGACCATCTATTGGTGATGGCAGGGAAATGCAAGACGACCATGAGGTAGGGGTATCCATTTACCACAGTTCATGAAATGTACTCATCTCCGGCTCTTTTTCTCTACCAGGACTGATCATCCACGAATTCTACAACTTCTGGACTGTCGCGGAAGTATAACACACGAGTCCACGCCTTGCCTTGAGTTAGAGTCGCTCAAATGAACTGTCTTGTAAAAATGCTTTGACGTCTAGGCGTCTAGTGCCAGGGTGTTACTATATAAGACGGTCGCTTGCTTTCCGTTTGTCAACACCGACGCACGTTCAATAATGAGTGAGGACACGAACGGCCTCACTGTGCTCTCTATTGGTGAGCACAACACCATTTGCCCCGTCTTATTTCATGCACGAACTGACGAATGCCGGAAGATGGTGCATCTATGCATCAATCCGGCGTCATGCCGCCGCTCCTGATTCTTCAAGAAATCGCCACACGGTACGAAGACGACAAAAAGTCGCGCCCAGGTTCGTTCCGAGCTAGCAAAACGTTTCAAATGATTGGGGGCGTTGGAGACGGAGGGTTCGTATCGATGCCTTGCTATCTTCCCAAACGGATACTGAACCTCGCGACAGTTTGCTGGCCTTACTGTTAGGCCATCTTGGCTTAAGTCTCAATGACGCGATTCGAGAGTATCGTAATATCTTAAAGGCCGTCCACCAACATTCCGATGCGGCTGGCTGGTCGAAGGGTGAGCGTTCTGAAAAATTCGAAGCCGCATTCAAGGCCTCTGTCGCCTCCAAGACCAACCCCAGTGACGATAATTACCCACTGATCAAACCAAAGGAGGAAAATCCCAGATGCAAAGTGTAAGTCTTGTTCCTTTATCGAGCTTTAGGCCCTTCTAACTAATCACTCGTAGATTCGTCACCGCGATGCACGCATTGAATCTTCAACATCCCATCCTCCTTCGAACGTACCGTTCTCGTATTGATGCTGATCCACCGAAATGCACCCTTGTCGAAGCCGTCCGAGCTACAACAGCTATGCCAGATCTCTTCACGCCCGTCACCCTTGGTCCGCCTCATCGAAAAATCGACTACTTCTCTCCCGCATGCCATGGGTTCAACAATCCCATCGACCAGGTCCGCCAAGAAGCAAAGGCAGCTTTCCCTGGTCGTTCCATATCGTGTATCATCAGTTTAGGTTGCGGACACCCTGGACCAGTTCAGATCAAGGATGCGAAGGAGGATGCTGCACGGGCTGTCGTCCAGCTTGCTATGGACAGTGTTCGTGCCGCTGAGCAGACCTATCGTCGACTTGCTGGGATACCAAATCTGTACTTCCGTTTCGATGTTCCATACGGTCTTGAACGTGCCGTCCTCAAATTCAATCCCACGCTGAGCGAAATTCGAGCACATATCACAGCGTACGTCGGACAAGAAGAGACGTCGGATCGAATGAATTCCGCTGTGAAGCAGCTGGTCGAACGACCTGCTTCTATCGAGGCTTCGGAGCTCGGTATGTTAGATTTATCCAACCTATGTCCCCATTCTGACCTCATCTAAGACGCCATTCTCCCTGTCGAGACAACTGCTACGGTATGGGTCAAAAAGTGCCCTCTTCCCAGTCCCAACTTCACCGGTCGTCGTGATGAATTGGGTCACATGCACGCTTACCTTTCTTCTGGAGTTGGATCTACTTCCCACATCTATGTAATCTACGGGTTGGGAGGCTCTGGAAAGAGCCAACTCTTATTCCAGTTTGTATTGGAGTGCCAGACTCGGTCTCCCCGGATGTGAGTAGCGGGTATAAGAATACTTGCGGCATGGTTGCTAATGGCATAACAGGTTTGACTTCGTTTACTTTGTTGACGCCTCCCTCGAAACCACACTTGAAACGGATCTGAAAGCCATCGCTATTGACCACAAAATTGGGGAAAGTGCTGCTGACACTGTTCAGTGGCTGAGTTGTCAGACCAATCGTTGGCTCCTCGTCTTGGACAATGCGGACGATAAAACGTTTTCTATTCAGAAGTACATACCGAACTCGATCCATGGCAGTGTCATCATCACGTCCCGTAACCCTGAGCTAGTGGGCCTGACATCTAAAGATTCTGGAAGTAAACGAATCGAAGACTTGGAGAAATGGGCTGCAGAACAGTTGCTGAAGAAGTTGGTAGGATTGAGAGAAGCACCCTCTGGTAATGAGGATTCACTCGTCACGCAAGTTGCTGAAGTTTGTCTCACTGACTCTCGATCCGTACAATTCAGCCCTCATTGATGTATTAGATGCTTCATTGGTTTGCCCTGGCCGTTACTCAGGCAGGATCGTACATGTCTGCTACCGGCTGCGGATATCAAGAGTATATTGAGCTATTCGAGGTGGAGCGCTCCCGTTTGCTGCGCGACCGCAAAGGCCATGTCCCGGACAATTACCCTTGGAGTGTTTACACGACATGGGCCATCAGCTTTGACCAGCTTAAAGCGACTTCCCGCCACTTTATGCAGATCTGCTCGTATCTCCACTACACCGGCATTCCAAAAGATCTCTTTATGCGTGCTGCGGAGTCAAAACCGCTGGAAGACGTTGACGAAGACCCTCAGATCTGGCTTTCCGAGTTCATGAATCACATTCGAAACAGCGAAGGACGATGGAACGCAATATCATTTGATGAAATTATCCAAAATGTCATGTCATTTTCCCTTCTTAATTATGATCCAGAACAGAAGTTGTTCTCGTATCACCCCCTCGTCCATGAATGGACTCGTGAGGCAATTCAATTCACATATGGCCAGGATTTTCCAGACATGCAGTGTGCTCTTCAGCTGGTCGCTCTCTCCACACCGAGGATAAATGACAAATCCTCTGCATCAGTTTTACTGAAGAAGCGTCTACTACCCCACCTGGATTCATTGGTGCCAGGTGCTGTCCGTATCAGCTCTGTACTAATAGCGTTTCGCCTCTCTCCCGTTTACGAGCAGGCTGGTCGATGGAATGACTGTGCAGACATTTTCGAACGTGCTAAGGAAATTGGAAGATCTGGAATTGGTTGGGATCTAGATACTTGCACAAGCAACCTCGCCGCAGCATACCACGCCCTCGGAAGGCATGCAGAGGCACTTGACTTGGAGCTCTCAGTTCTGGCCAACTTAAAGCAAACTTTAGGTGACGAGGATCCAAAAACGCTATCGATCATGAACAACCTTGCATCGACATACGCATCTCTCGGAAGGCACGCAGAGGCACTTGACCTGGAGGTCTCCGTGCTTGCTAACCGGAAGCAGGTTCTAGGTGATGAGCATCCCGACACGTTGACGAGCATGAACAACCTCGCAATGTCATACTCGTATCTCGGAAGGCATGCAGAGGCCCTTGACTTACAAGTTGCAGTGCTGGCAAATTTGAAGCGGACTCTCGGTGATGAGCATCCCCACACTCTGTCGAGCATGGGCAACCTTGCATCGACATATACACGTCTAGGAAGACATGCAGATGCACTTGACTTAGAGCTCTCAGTGCTTGCAAACTGGAAGCAGGTTCTAGGTGATGAGCATCCCGACACGCTGGCGAGCATGAACAACATCGCAACATCATACATGCATCTCGGAAGGCACGCAGAGGCCCTTGACTTACAAGTTGCAGTGCTGGCAAATTTGAAGCGGACTCTCGGTGATGAGCATCCCCACACTCTGTCGAGCATGGGCAACCTTGCATCGACATACACAGGTCTCGGACGGCATGCAGACGCACTTGACTTGCAGCTCTCAGTGCTTGCAAGCCGGAAGCAGGTTCTAGGTGATGAGCATCCTGACACGCTGGGGAGTATAAACAACCTTGCAGCATCATACGTGCATCTCGGAAGGCACGCAGAGGCACTTGACTTACAGGTCTCAGTGCTCGCAAACCGGAAGCGAATTTTAGGGGATGGGCATCCCGATACGCTATCGAGCATGGGCAACCTTGCATCGACATACAAAGGTCTCGGACGGCATGCAGACGCACTTGACTTGGAGTTTTCAGTGCTTGCAAACTGCAAGAGGATTCTTGGTGATGAGCATCCCTCCACCCTAACGGTCTTGAACAACCTTGCAACGACATACACACATCTCAGACGGCACACAGACGCACGTGACTTACATCTCTCAGTACTTGCAAACCGGAAGCGGATTTTAGGGGATGAGCATCCCGATACGCTATCGAGCATGAACAACCTCGCATCGACGTACCAGGACCTAGGAAGGCATGCAGAGGCAACTGATCTGTTGATTCCTGCTGTAGGCATTGCACTTCGTGTTTTAGGAGCCGACCATTCCACCACATCGACTCTGCAGCAAAGGTTGGAGCACAGCTTGGCGATTGATTCTGGAGAACAAGTTGATGACTCGTTTAATGAAGAACTCGATACCATGGTTGCTACCATTGAGCAGTACGAGCAAGAAGGGAGATGGGAAGAGGCTGTTGAGCACGGTGAGATCGCTGTTGACGCTTTCAGCGCGATTCTGGGAGAATTTCATCCGAAGACTTTTATGCGCGTGCTCAATCTTGCCAAGAACTGTGCAGCGTTTGGCCGAAGGGATGATGGGCTACGTCACATTGAGAGGGCATACTGGCTCATCAACAATGACAAGTTTCCCTCTGCAGATCGTTTGCAGATAATGCCGGGATTTGAAGAGATGTATTCTCATCTTGGTCTAAGCACGTACCTGGCAGATCCGCAAGTGAAGCCAGTCCCGACGGCGATGGAGGGCCCCATGGGTGAGAATTCGCGGCCAAGAGTTGACGACGAACGGCCACCTCAAGCGAGGGCTGCAGATGCCGCAGAGACTCGGAGGACACTCAATGTTCAATTGAAAGACACGAAAGGTATCTTAAAATTTTGTTTTCTACAGGATGCCACAACTAATGGATAGCTACAGTGGTGAAAGATAGTGCAACTGCCTACGGTTCTACACGAGCTACCGAGGCAGAGAAATCTCCGAATGCTTCTGCTGAAGCAGCCGTTACAGTGAGTGACGTTTTAGCCAAGTTTCGAGAATTGAACTTACACTATGTCTAGGACTTAGCTGCCCCTAAAAGAACTGGCAAGACGTCTGCCAACGCTCTCGAAACAAGTAAGGAGAGCATAAGGAAGGGAAAGGCTAGGGATCGCTCATCTATTCCCGTAACTTAGCACATACTTTGATGTTCTCAGCAACTAACTGAATCACAGAGTGACCAGAACGAACTGGGAGCGCCAGTGGCAACCAGCACTCCAGCGACTGGTCCTTCCTTTGACCAACCTAAGGTCGAAGTGTCTCCTTCCACTTTGGTAAATAAGCTTTTTTCGATGTTTGCATGATACTCACGGGTTTATAGAAAAATCAATACGATACTGTTACGAACGTAGTTCGTAATCTCACCCCCAGCAGAGCTGAGTCTCAAAATCCCGACGCCAGCGTTACTTCCAACTTCGTGAGCTATGCATTTTGCGTTCGACTTTTTTTTACTTACCCCTGACTCGAAGGGTGTCGCTTCGACGAATAGCACCCTGTTGCCCGCTGAAACCAAAGCGCCAACAGAGGGACATGATATCACTCATAGTCATATGAGCGTTCCAGAACTACGCAGCATTCCTTCAGAAAACGGATCTCACGAACTCTCTATGGCCAAAATAGACCTCAAGAAAATGAAAGTCGAAGCAGATTTGGAGAAACTGAAATTTCAAGTCGGAGCAAAGTCGGAGAAACAGCAGAGACAGTGCCGACTTGAGATGGCGCGTATAATTCTGTTTGCTCTTGTGATTCTTGGAATTCAGTGGAGAGACATGAAGAAGCCACGAGACGATTGAGAAAGATGTCAAAACGAGACGTTGGCACCAAGGCACTCTGTCAAAGACAAAATTGTGTATGTAAAACAACTTGAAATTGCTTATAGAAGTATGATTTGGAGAAAGATGAATTATACCGAGCTTTTTCGCGAGTGCGTTCAGTTGTGTCCGAAGTGATGGAGCGGAGAAGGAGGTGTGGGGGGTTTGAACAGTCTCGACAATTGGTCGATTAGGTCATTCTAGTCCCATCGAAACAAGACTTTACACAAAGAATGGCACCTTTACACCTACTAAGCACATATACGAAGACCCTCGTTCAAGATCTCCGGTGGTTATGAATAGCCCGTAAAATTTGGGCGTACTAGGAATACGCCCTCATGTTTGCACCTGATGAAACAGAAAGATAAAGGAGGCTAGCAAGCAATATACGACCAGAGACGCACTGAAGTATAGTATATTCGATTTGGAAGAACTCGACTGTCAGTAGGAGCTCAAGGAGGAAGGTCGTGAGCGTTTTACTTACACTTAAGAGGAGTCGATCGTCTATAGTGAGAAGCGGAAGGAGTTGCATGAAAAACATTCAGTTCTGTCAGGTGAGCGCGACGGTAGCCTGGAGACGTCGCAATGAATCTCTGTCGAAGGTGCGTATTCATCCCTTCCAGGTGGGGGGATCGTTGCGTTGCATCAGGATGATAAAGTATAGAGTTCCATTCGGGACCTTATTTGACTCTCTTTATTATTTTAGCTGCCTGTAGCACAATTGCAAGAAGTAAACAGAAACAAGAGGTGGAAAGAAAGTGTCATAACGCCGAATGTCACAGCGAGTCTTGGACTTTGTTCACGACTTCCACCACCCTTATCCTTCTCCCGCTTCCTTTCAACTATGGCTTTTACACGATTCTGGGGAAGACTATCTCCTTCGTTCTTGCTGGAAACCGAAGCAACGCTACCCTGTCAATCGCTCGGCTGGTTCAGACGAATTCCATGAATTCTGTGCATCTCATCCATTTCGACCAATCAAAGAAGCGTTGATTGAGAACATTTGAAACTTTTTGTGAGTTCCTCTCTTCTTTTCGCTTACGCCCGGCCTGACTGTTGCGTTCTTCCATCTCAAAGTTTGTTTTGTTGGTTTCTCTTCTCCTTCAGGAACCTCGCTCCCGACCAAGACACAATACAGCCCCCAGACGAATGTTTTTGCCAAATGCATATCGTTTCGTGTGTTCCCCTAGCCGTTCTTTGAAAAACAATGACTGACCATTTTGTTTTCTACAAGGCTCATACCACGCCAGACCACCATAGTCGTGCCCTTGCATCGTCCCGTTCCCGCTACCCCGATTCCGTTCGCCAATACAGCACAAGACGAAATAATCTGTCCACCACTGACCAGTGACACCGAGAACCTTGGTTGTTGTCAAAGGTCGGGACAAGGACGCATTCGCTTCCCTTTCGCGAGAGCTCAAAATTGAACGGCGGTTCAAGGACTTTGGGAAGCATCTGCTCTGGTTTCTATTGGGCAGTTTGGAGATCGCTTTTTGAATGGGCGAAATCCAACCAGAGGGACAACCTCCCACGTCTCTTCATACAAGAGGTACGCACCGGAGCATTGTATGTCGTGTGAGTGGATATATCCGATCCTGTACCTCAGCTGGTGCGTTAATGCTTTAGCATTCACCAGACAACAACCTGTGGAATTCGCACATCGGGAATGGATTCGCGTCACAGCTGGGCATGTTGTTCCTTGCGATGAGTACGTGTTGCCCGTCTTTCATAGACGTCATTTTTTGAAGTATGCCCATTGCAGTTATTCAACATAGAGTGCCTATTCGCGAACCAAAATGCGATTCTGCAGATTCGTCCCCTGACAATATATTCACCAACTCGAGATGCATGGCTTGTTGACTCTAAACGAACGCGATCTTTCGAGGCTACGAAATGTGAACGATTCAACAGCAGTATCCGTTTTTCCCGATTTTCGAGGTGTTGGCACACGCTTAAAGAGGCGTTTTTGCTGTGATCACCTTTGTAATTGGTACTTTGTTTGCCATGTACTGGTGAGTTCTCACTTGCTGATTATTATTGACCGTTTAATGCTAATTGTATGTGTGGTATATTTTTCAGGGTGTATCGCGCTGGTTGTTGTTCTACTTTCAGTGTGGTCGCTGTACCGCGTAACTCAAATCCTTCCACGAAAATTTGGGTTTCCGAAGTTCAACAATTATGTCGGAATATGATGGGATGGATATTTGGATGATGGAAGAAGAAGCGGTAGTTGTGAGCGTTGCGCAGAGGATGAACGTTGGGTTGGCTGCGTTAATCCTGCCGAGTCTCTCGCCATCTCCTAAATTTCACGAGGGGCGTTCTCTGACGTCCCCTATTCCAAGTCCCAGATCACCTGCGCTTTCGAAAAGCTCAACATCTCCTGCTTGCGAGGAGTCCCACCTCTCTCGAATTTGGGAAGAGCCCTTCGACTGGAGAATACCTCGATATGCCTGGAAGCGCAATGAATGCTCAAAGGGATCCCATTTCCTTTATTACCTCGACGGAGTAGACTCATCTTTATCCCTTCCTTGAGATCCATGCTCAGGTGCCATGAAGGTTGAACAGGACAATCAAGATAGTGACGAAGGAGGAGACACTTCACCATCTTCTTTGTCATTGAAAAAGGCCAGCTCAAAACTGCAAATCCGCATTACGACACCTGCATTACCGAATATGTCTCCACCAATTCTACCCCATTATACCCATTCCTCACCTTTCTCACAAACCGTGCCTTGCCCAGCAACATGCTATTGCTGCTTTCCTCTCGGGCGTCTCATGTTCTTGGGGCAAAGAGTTCATGCGGCTAGGCTGCTACTTAGTATGAGTTATAAGTAACTTGATAAGAAAATATTGTGCATTGAAAGCAATTGTACTATAGTAACGAAAAATGATTCTCGTAAACATGGTTATCCACGTACTTGTTAACGTAGAAGACTTTGGAGCAATCAACCGAGTTACTACGATGCAGACCACGAGCTGGAAGGTGTCAGGTTTGCAAGTACTCCGACTGCAGCGATCATGGAAGACGTGCATCTCGAAGGCGTCATTGGAAGATCTGGTGCTGAGTGTACTGTCAAACAACAATGAATGGAGCCATTCGTAGGATGACAACGTCTGGGTAAGTACCTTTGAAGAAGCCAGAAATTGGATTAGTAACCTTTTTTACAACGCCTAATGCTCCCACTTTCTTTCCTCCATTTTTCCTTCTAGTCCGGACTCTCACGCACTGCTGCTTACCAGTACATCATTTCTCGCCCCCCTCCCCCCCACTCACAACTGTACGCAAAATAGTGTGAATATTCAGGAGGATATACGTACTTATTTGAACAAGACAGGAATGGGAACAACGAAGAAAACGACTCACCGTGAAGCTGTCGCAGCTTCTGTGCCGACCGCCTACCCTTTCCTATTGACAAATCATCCCGTTCGCACTCAAGCTGTCCACCAGAATTCCCTGAAGGCGACGCTACCGCGTCTCGTAAAGCGAATCTCGCCTCAAAAGAAGCGTGTTCATGTTGTCGATGCTGATCTGATAATCACTGGGGGAATAAATGGTCTATACATCCAGCCATTTAGAAATGCGGAGGAACGTACTCATCTAGAACAAGCATCTGCAGAAGATTTGGAGGCGCAAGGTAGATATATTGACCTACACTATGCGCCTGAAGATCCGAAAGCTGAGGCTACAGAAAGTTAGTCTTGCTAGAATCTTCTCTCATGGGAAGATAGTACATACCTGAGATTAGGTGGATGTGTATCTGGGAAGGAGCGACTAGTTCTTTATACACATTAACCACTAAAAATGCGAGTTAGCCGAGATGACGTCGGCAAAGGATCGTGGGCAACAGCGACAATATTTGATCTATGCAGCATACTAGGCAATGCTGGTCCCTCTACTAGTATTGCACAGAGGTATCGAGTTCATTATGGTTGCAAAGTGTTGACAGTGGGCTGAAATATGACGGTGTAATTGGATGCCGAGCAGGCATTTACGGGGGACGGGGAAAAACATGGAATGGTTATCTAAACTAAGGTCAACGTTAAGCGAAATGACTTTGTGAAAGGGGAAGAGGATGGAACGTACCAGAAAATGCCAAATGTTTCGTTTGGAGTTTGAGCAACAGTTGAGAATTCGATGCGCAACATATGCGTGTCGCAGCAGCAGAAGAACAGGTAAAGCAGTTCTAATCCGTTTCAAGTCTTGTGGATAGTCTTGTGGTGGATCTGAATGAAGTCCATTGGGTAACGAAAGGGTAACGAAAACAGAGTTGAGGATTTTCTGGAGAGGGAAAAAAACGTCGCACAGCATGCTTAGAAGAAGGGTCAGAAAGTGTGTAGAATTTCTCGCAGAGGGATTAGTCGCGAAAGGGATGGAGGTTGAGGAAGAGTTAAATCGGAGCTATTTTCAGAAGGATGAACTTCTTCGTCCGTTCCCATCACTCCTCCTTTCTCCCACCACTCTATTCGTTGCTGTTTCCTTCTAAACATCCACAATCCTAGAGTTTTTACGAACATTGGGCTTCACCTGGCCGGCAAATGAACACCAGAAAGCTATACCTTATCCTCGTTGAGGTTGCCAGTCCTAGCTAGCCAGCGAAGGAATTTGACTAGCCTCCGACACAGATATGGTAAAATCTAATTGATTTGCTGCTTCACAGTATTCGTCGGTCTCTGTACTGCAATTGCTGTGAAAGTCATGTTTGCCTGTTATTAGCCGCCGAGTTGACGACAGAGGTGATGCACGGGAATGCAAGACGACCATGAGGTAGGGGTATTCACTGCCACAGTTCATCTAATGTACTTATTCTCTTCTTTTTCCCTCTCCGAGAACCGCAAATCCACAAATTCTACAGCTTCTCGACCGTCGTGCAAGGATTACACGCGTACATACCCTGCCTTTAGTTAGAGACGCCCTTATGTAAATGAAGTGTCTTTAAAAATGTCTTGACATCTAGGCGTCTAGTGCCCACTGCCAGGGTGTTGCTATATAGGCTAGTCGCTTGTCTTCCGTTTGTTACCATCTACACACGATCAGGAATGAGTGAAGACACGAACGGCCTCATTGTCCTCTCTATTGGTGAGCACAATACCCATTTTCCTATCTTATTTCATGCACGAACTAACGAATGTCCGAAGATGGAGCATCCATTCACCAATCTGGCGTCATGCCGCCGCTCATCATTCTCAAAGAAATTGCGTCAAGGTACGAAGCCGACAATGGGTCGCCTTCAGGTTCATTCACCGCCAACAAAACATTTCAAATGATTGGGGGTGTTGGGGATGGCGGGTTCGTATTATCGCCATATTTTCGTCCCAAGCGAGTCCTGAATCCATCCCGCAGTTTGCTCGCCTTCATGCTGGGTCATTTTGACATTAGCGTCAACGACACAATTCGCGAGTATCGTCGTGTCTTAAAAGCCGTCCACCAACATTCTGATACAGCTGGCTGGTCGAAGGAAGAACGATCGCAAAGGTTCGAAGCCGCGTTGAAGGCCTTTGTCGCGTCCAAGACCAACCCTAGTGACGAAAATTGCCCGCTGGTCAAGCCACAGGGGGAAAGTTCCAAATGCAGAGTGTAAGTTATCTTGTCATTTCGACGCTGAGACTTTCTAACTCATCAGCCATAGATTCGTCACCGCGATGCACGCCCTGAATCTTCAACATCCCATTCTCCTTCGAACCTATCGTTCTCGCATTGACTCTGATCCGCCGAAATGTACCGTTGTCGAAGCCATCCGAGCTACAACGGCTATGCCAGATCTCTTCACGCCCATCACTCTCGGGCCACCTCATAGACAAATCGACTATTTCTCTCCCGCATGCCATGGGTTCAACAATCCTATCGACCAAGTCCGCCAAGAGGCAAAAGCAGCTTTTCCTGGCAATTCCATATCCTGTATCATCAGTTTAGGTTGCGGACACCCTGGGCCAGTTCAAATCAAGGATGCCAAGGAGGATGCTGCGCGCGCTGTCGTCCAGCTTGCGATGGACAGTGTTCGTGCCGCTGAGCAGACCTATCGTCGATTTGCTGGGATACCGAATCTTTACTTTCGTTTTGATGTTCCGTACGGTCTTGAACGCGCTGTCCTCAAATTCAACCCCACATTGAGCGAAATTCGGGCTCATATCACATCATACATTGGACAAGAACAAACGTCGGATCGAATGAATTCCGCTGTGAAGCAGCTGATTGAGCGGCCTGCTTCTATCGAGGCTTCGGAGCTCGGTATGTTAGATTTGTCCAACCTATGTCCCCATTCTGACCTCATCGTAGATGGCATTCTCCCTGTCGAGACTACTGCCACGGTATGGGTCAAGAAGTGCCCTCTTCCTAGTCCCAACTTCACAGGTCGTCGTGACGAATTGGATCACATGCACGCTTACTTTTCTTCAGGCGTTGGATTTACTTCCCACATCTATGTAATCTACGGGTTGGGAGGCTCTGGAAAGAGCCAGCTCTTATTCCAGTTTGTACTGGAATGCCAGACTCGGTCTCCCAGGATGTGAGTAATGGGTATAAGAATAGTTAAGACATGGTTGCTGACCTTTTGACAGATTTGACGCTGTTTATTTCGTTGACGCCTCCCTCGAAACCACACTTGAAACCGACTTGAAGGCCATTGCCATTGACCGAAAAGTCGGAGAAACTGCTGAGGATGCTGTTCAGTGGCTGTGTTATCAAACCAGCCGTTGGCTCCTCATCTTGGACAACGCGGACGACAAAGCGTTTTCCATTCAGAAGTACATACCGAAGTCGACTCATGGCAACGTCATTATCACATCCCGGAACCCTGAGCTTGCGGGATTAACTGTTAAGGATGCTGGAAGTAGACGGCTTGAAGACTTGGAGAAATGGGCTGCAGAGAGACTATTGAAGAAGTTGGTAGGATCGAGAGGAGCACCCTCTGATAATGAGGATTTACTCGTCACGCAAGTTGCTGAAGTGTGTCCCTTTGACTCTCTATCCGTGCAATTCAGCCCTCATTGATGTATTAGATGCTTCATTGGTTTGCCCTGGCCGTTACTCAGGCAGGATCATACATGTCTGCTACCGGCTGCGGATATCAAGAATATATCGAGCTCTTCGAGGTGGAGCGCTCTAGGCTGCTACGAGAGCGCAAAGGCCACATTCCCGACAATTACCCTTGGAGTGTTTACACTACCTGGGCCATTAGCTTTGACCAGCTTAAGCCGGCTCCCCGCCACTTTATGCAGATCTGCTCGTATCTGCACTACACTGGTATTCCAAAAGATCTCTTTCTGCGTGCTGCGGAGTCGAAACCGTTGAACGACATCGACGAAGGGCCGCAAATATGGCTATCCATGTTTTTGAATCACGTTCGAAACAGTGAAGGACGATGGAATCCAATATCATTTGACGAAATTATCCAAAATGTCATGTCATTTTCCCTTCTTGATTATGACCCAGAAGAGAAGTTGTTCTCGTATCACCCCCTGGTCCATGAATGGACTCGTGAGGCGATTCAATTCACATATGGCCAGGATTTTCCAGACATTCATTGCGCTCTTCAGTTAGTCGCTCTCTCCACGCCGGATCTAAATGACAATTCCTCTGCATCGATTTTTCTGAGGAGGCATCTCCTACCCCACCTCGATTCACTGGTGCCAGGTGCTGTACATATCAGCTCTGTACCAATAGCTGTTCGCCTCTCCCCAGTTTACCATCAGGCTGGTCGATGGAATGACTATGCAAGCATCTTTGAACGTGCTAAGGAATCTGTGGAATCTGGAGGTGGTTGGAATTTAGATAATTGCGCAATGCACGTTGCCGCAGCGTACCAGGCCCTCGGAAGGTACGCAGAGGCACTTGACTTACAGGTCTCAGTGCTTGCAAACGGGAAGCGAACTTTTGGTGATGAGCATCCCTACACTCTGTTGAGCATGGATTACCTTGCGTCGACATACAAACATCTCGGACGGCACACAGAGGCACTTGACTTGCAGCTCTCAGTGCTTGCAAAACGGAAGCAGACTCTAGGTGATGAGCATCCCGACACGCTGAGCAGCATGAACAACCTCGCATTGACATACCAAGGCTTAGGAAGGCACGCAGAGGCAATTGGCTTACAGGCCGCAGTGCTTGCAAACCAGAAGCAAACTCTTGGTGATGAGCATCCCGACACTCTATCGAGCATGGGTAACCTTGCAATGGCATACACACATTTCGGAAGGCACGCAGAGGCACTTGACTTACAGGTCATAGCGCTTGCAAACTTGAAGCGAACCTTTGGTGATGAGCATCCCCGCACTCTTTCAAGTATGAGCTGCCTTGCATCGACCTACGGGTGTCTCGGACGGCACACAGAGGCACTTGACTTGGAACTCTCAGTGCTCGCAAATCGGAAGCGGGTTCTAGGTGATGAGCATCCCGACACGCTGGGGACCATGAACAACCTCGCAACATCGTACTTCCATCTCGGAAGGCACGCAGAGGCCCTTGACTTACAGGTCTCAGTGCTTGCAAACTGGAAACGGACTCTCGGTGAAGAGCATCCTCACACTCTGTCGAGCATGGGTAACCTTGCATCGACATATAGACATCTCGGACGGCATGCAGACGCACTTGACTTGCAGCTCTCAGTGCTTGCAAAACAGAAGCAGACTCAAGGTGATGAGCATCCCAACACGCTGGCAAGCATTAACAACCTTGCATTGACATACCAAGGCCTAGGAAGGCACACAGAGGCAGTTGACTTGCAGGTCTTAGTGCTTGCAAAACAGAAGCAGATTTTGGGTGATGAGCATCCCTACTCACTAACGTGCATGAGCAATCTTGCGGCATCATACATTGAAATTGGACGACTCTCAGATGCAATTGATTTGTTGATTCCTGGCGTGAGCATTGCAACTCATGCCCTGGGAGCCGAGCATTCCATCACATTGAACATGCAACGACAGTTGGAGCGATGCTTGGCGCGCGATTCTGGAGAACTAGTTGACGACTCGTTTAATGAAGAGCTCGATACCATGGCCGCTACCATTGAGCAGTACGAGCAAGAGGAGAGATGGGAAGAGGCTATTGAGCACGGTGAAATTGCTGTTGACGCTTTCAGTGCGATTCTGGGAGAATTTCACCCGAAGACTTTTATGCAAGTGATCAATCTTGCCAAAAACTGTTCGCAGCTTGGCCGAATGGATGATGGGATACGTCACATGGAGAGGGCATACTGGCTCATCAATAACGACAAGTTTCCCACTGCGGCTCGTTCACAGATAATGCCAGCCTTTGAAGTGCTATATTCCCAACTTGGTCTAAGCAAGTACCTGGCGAAGCCGCAAGTGAAGACAGTCCCAACGAAGACGGAGAGCCCCATGTGTGAGACTTCGAGGCCAAGAGCTGACGATGAACGGCCACCTCAAGCGAGAGCTGCGGATGCTGCCGAGGCTCGTAGGGCGCTTGATGTTCAGTTGAAAGGCACGACAGGTGTTTCAACATTTTGTATTCTGCTGGATGCCAAAACTAATTGATAACTTCAGTGGTGAAAGATGGTACAACTTCCTCCGGTTCTATACGCGCAACTGAGGCAGAGAAATCTCTCAATGTATCTGCTGAAGTAGGTGTTACAGTGAGTAAGGTTTGGAACAAGTTTCTGGGATCAAACTGACACCATGACTAGGACTTGGCGACTGCTGATGGGGCCGGCAAGACGGCTGCCCGTGCTCCTGAGGCAAGTAAAGAGAGGATAAGGAAGGGAAAAGCTAGAGATCACTCGTATATTCCCGTAAATTGGCACTCAATTTGATACTCTCACCAGCTAACTCAGTCACAGAGCGACCAGAACGAACTGGCAGCGCCGATGGCGACACACACTCCAGCAACCAGTTCGTCTTTTGATCAAACCAAGGTTGAAGTCTCTCCTTCCACCTCAGTGAGTAGGCATCTCTTTCTGGGATTTTCTGATACTAGCTGATTTACAGGAGACCGAACAACACTCTGTGGCGAACGAGGATCATGCTCGCACAACGAGCAATGACCCTCAAGAACCCGATGCTAGCGTCACTTCCGAGTTTGTAAGCCCTATCTTGTAAATTCAACTATTCGTACTTACCTCGTGGCTCGAAGGCTGTCGCTTCGACGATTAGTACCATGCGACCATCTGAAACCAAAGCGCAAACGGCAAAGCCAGAAACCACTCACAGTCATGCGATCGTCCCGGAACTCTACAACATACCCTCAGAAGACAAATCTCGCGAACTCTCCATGGCCAAAATGGAGCTCAAGAAACTGAAAATCCAAGCGAATTTGGAGACGCTGAGAATTCAAGTCAAAGCAAAGTCGGAGAAACAGCAGAGACAGTGCCGTCTTGAGATGACACGGATAATCTTTTTCGCTCTGGTGATCCTTGGAATTCAGTGGAGGGATATGAAGAAGCCACGAGACGATTGAGGGAGATGTAAGAGTGAGAGCGTTGGCACCATCACACTTTGTATGTGAACAACGTGAAATGCTTGTAAAAGTATGAGTTCTAGAAATGTGAATTATACAAATCGTTTCAGCTGTGTGTCTTCATTGTATCTGACGTGATGGAACGGAGAGGGAGGTCTGGAGGTTTTGACGAGTCTCGATAATTGGCCAATTAGACCTTTCTAGGTGTCATAGTAACACGGTTTTACACAAGAAATGGTACCTTCTGCGTATCCCCAGCAGATTTGCGATGTCCTTCATTCAGACTCTTCAATGGTTATGAAGACTCTCAACAGATGGAGGTGGACATCTCCTCTTGTATTTGTATCTGATAAAAAAGAGGGATTGCGGAGCCTGACGGCGATGAATAGACGAATAGAGACGCACTGGACAAGGACACATTCAGTTAGTATGAAATTTGATTATCGGTAAGACCTCAAGGAGGAAGACTATGAGCGTTGTACTTGACACTTGTATAAGTGGAAGAGTTGACCATCTCCGGTTAAAAGCGGAAGGCGCTGCATGCAAAAATTCAGTTCTGTCAGGTAAGTACGACCGTGGCTCGGAGAATTCATACTGGACAACAGATAGCGAAGGTATCTTCGCCATTCCAGGTTTCGTTCAAAATAATTGCGTTACATCGGGGTGACAAGCATAGAGCTTTAATTGAAGCTTTTATGAACTCTTTTAGTTCTTTCAGCTGGTCTCATTTGCCCTTGCAGGAGGCGAAAGGAAAACCAAGTGGTAGCAAGAAGAAGCATAACCAGTGTCACGACGCCGTCCGTCACAGCCAACCTTTAATGCACGAAACTTTGTTCACGACTACCACCACCCTTTTTTCTTTCCTGGTCATCCTTCTCCCGTTTCATCTCATTCATCATGTTTACGCGATTCGCTATCTCCATCGTTCTTGCTGGAAACCGAGGCAAAGCCACCCATGTTCATCGCTCGATTGGTTCAGAATTTCACGAATTCTATCTATCTCGTCTAATTGAAGCAAGCAGAGAAGGGTTGATTGAAAATATCTGAACCTTTTGTGAGTTGCTCTTTTTTTCTCTCTTATGCACGTCGAACCTGACTGTTGCGTTCTTCCATCTCAAAGTTCGTTTTGTTAGTTTCCTTTTCGTTCAAGAAGACTGCCCCTGAGCAAGACGCAATACAACACCCCAACTAATATGTTTGCCAAATGCATATTGTTTCGTACATTCTCCCTGCCGTTCTTCGGAAAACGATGACTGACCGCTTTGTCTTTCCACTAGGTCCATACTACGTCGGATCACCGTAGTCGCGCCCTTGCGTCATCTCGTTTCTCGCTGCCTCGATTCCGTTTGTCAACGAAGCACAAGATGAATTGGCAGGTCTACCACTACTCAGTGACACCGAGAACCTCGGTCGTGTCAAAGGTTGGGATAAGGGTGCACTCGCTTCCCGTTCGCGAGAACTTGTAGTTGGACTGCGGTCCAGGTACTTTGTGAAACATCTGCTCTGGTTTGTATTGAGCAATGTAGAGATGGCTTTTTCAATGGATCGGATCCAACCAGAGTGACAACCTCCCGAGTCTCTTCATACGGGAGGTACACACCGTAGCATTGTATGCCCCGTGAGTGGTTATATCTGGTACTGAAGCTCAGCTGATACGTTAATAAGATGGCGTTCGCTGGACAACAGCCTCTGGATTTCGCACATCAGATATTGATTCGCCTCACAGCTGGGTATGCTTTTCCTCACAATGAGTACGTTTTGCTTGTCATCGTCGACGTCGTTTTTGAAGTATGCCCATTGAAGCTATACAACATGGAGTCCCTATCCACAAACTCCAATGCGATTTTACCGATTCGTCCGGTAACAATATTCTCATCAACTCGAGATCCATGGTTTGTCAACTCAAACGAATATGATGTTTCGAGACTGCGAAGCGCGAACGATACAACAGCAGAATCCGTTTCCACCGATGTTCTCGGTGTTGGCATACGCTTAAAGAGACCGTCTGCTGTGATCACTTTTGTAATTAGCGCTTCGTTTGCCGTGAGTCGTACGTTCTCGCTTTCTTATTATTCTTTACCCTTTAATCCTAATTGAATGTGTGGGATTTTTTCACGGTCTATCATGCTGGTTGTCAATCTGCTTTCAGTGTGGGTGCTCTGCCGCATAACCCGGATCCTTCGAAGAAAGTTTGGGTTTTCTCAATCGAGACCTTGCTCTTAGTTCCCATTACCCGTAAGCCCCTGTCTTGAATATTGTCCTTTAGGTATTGATGTGATATAATGCAGCTTTGCTTTCGATGCCACAGCTGCGGAGCGTCGCTGATTTCTCTCCAATCAGTAGGTCTGCCCAATGTTCAATGAATGTTGAGCTTACTTTGACGCTCTTAGGTTCTAGAGCAGATGGCTCTGAGTTCTTACCTTGTCTCGTCATCGTGGCTGTATGAGTAAGTAGCCTAAGCTGTGTTGAAGTTTGACAACATTTAACGAAATCTTATCTTCATCAGATGGCTCTCGTGTTAAGCTACATGATGTTCCATACGACAGACATGGCTTGCTCAATTTCTCGAGGATACCTATAGAAAAATGTTGATAAAACGAGGAAAGAATAAGCACAAGAAGCAGGACCCCCCACTGCCACTTTGGATTAGATGACGAACCTCAAGTGCTTTCGCCGCCAAACCAGGTCGTTGGTTCGCTCTCACTCATCGACGCAGAAGGCTTTAGGAGTGCAGGGGAGAAGGTCCCGTCGCCGTCGAAGGCTGTACGACCAAGACCTCAGAGACAATTGTCCACTTCGAGCTACCACTTCTCAAAGCCAGATCAACAGTTAGATGGTCTTGAGTGCTTGCACATTCGTCAACCGCTATCACCGCCTTTTCCTTCAACCACGTGACCATCGCCCTCACAATTCCACAGAAGGCCTGCCTTGCTCACTTTACTCTATCCCTCTTGGATCAGGCGCCTCCACAAATAGACAGCAAGTAGACGTGATGTTTGCTGATTCTGACTGTTACACACTACATGAAACGTATATTCTCTTCAATTTCAATTTCTTCCCGAGCCGAACGAACTTATGAACTCCGCGCCTATAGGATCGTTGCGGAAGTTTAAGACCTCTATCGTCTACCTTTAGTGATTTTTTTCAGAGACGTGACCGTTCCCCCTCGGCTCGTGTTCCTATCTTTGAGCCGCCATCTATATGCGTTGTTCTCCAGGTGGTTCTCGCTCGGATGTCACTCTATCACACCTTCAAAATCTACATGTGTTTTTTTCTTTTGCTTTTCTATTAAGATGTACTATGGAAGCTCGTTTCCCGGTAACAAAAATCAGGATAAAAGAGTCAGCCATGTTCAAGTTAGTATGTGTTTCCAACTGTTACTTCGTCCGCACCATTCAACGGTCATACAGGGGTAACATCAATTGTTCAGGCTTCTATGGGGTTTAAATTCGACTGTGAGGCCGGACCAACTTTCGTACTCCACAATTTTACGCCTTGTCAGTGGGACCTGTCAGTCAGTGACTCACAGGTGCCTCTTTCATGTTTTTCCTACCGACGCGCTGCCAATACTAAATCTACGGTCAATTTTAATTGATTAATGTCTATCATCCAAGCAACTTGGTGAGCGAAGTTAAAAATGAGCATAACGAGTATCTTAGTGCCCCTGCTACGGATCGAGCGCTGCTTTGCCATGTCTACAGGTACTTCGACTGCAGCGATCATGGGTGACATGGATCTCGAAAGCCTGGTAGGAAGATCCAACGCTGAACGTATTATCAGCAACAGCGAATGAGGGATGACAACGTCTGGGGAAGCACCTTTGACGAAGCTGCAAGCTGGTTTTGTAACCTTTCGCAAAACTTTTAAGCCTCCGACCTTCCTTCTTCCGTTCTTCTTTCTAGTCTGAACTCTCCAGCACTGCTCCTGTACCACTACGTCGTTTCTCGCTTCCCCGCTCACGACGGTACGCAAAATATTATCAACATTCAGGATAGTAATAGTTGCCATCAGAACATACATACTTATTCGATGAAGATACAAACAGGACCAACAATTGAACAGCGTAGAAAAAGACTCACCCTGAAGTTGTGGCAACTCCTGGGCCAACTGCTTGCCCGTTCCAACTGGCAATCATCCTGTCCACACACTCTCAAGCTGGCCACCGAAATTCCTTGAAGGCGACGTTACCGTGTCTTGCAAAGCGATTCCTGTCTCAAAAGGAGCTTGTCCATGCTGCCATTGAGGATTTGGTAATCACTAGGATAACGAATGGTCAGGACATCCAGTCACTGAGAGGTGCGAAGGAGTAACGTACTCGTCTAGAACAAACGTCTGCAGAAGATCTGGAAGCGCAATATAATTACATTAACCTACATTATGCTCCTGAAGATAAGGTTATGGTAAGTTAGTCTTTTTTAGAATCTTCTGCGAGTGAAATACACGCACCTAAGACCAGGTGAATGTGTCTTTTTTGGGGAGACTAATTATATAGGTGTGATAGTTGATAAAAATGAGAGCTGGCAGAGATGCTGTCGGCACAGGATCGCACGCAACGGCGACAGTGCTTTGGTCGATTCGGCATGCTAGGGATTGCTGGTTCCTCTAATATCGCGCAAAGGTATCAAGGTCGCTAGCGCCTATAGCTGTGAAGCATCCACCTGATCTTTCATTGGGCTGAATCAGGACAGTGTAATTGGATGCTAAGCAAACATTTACGGCGGAAGAGGAAAAACATGGAGTGGTTATCTAAGCCAAAACCAATGCTGAGCATAGTAACGATGCGAAAGAGAGCGAGGCGATGAAGCGCACCAGAAAATGCCAAATGCTCCATTTAGAGTTTGAGTAGCAGTTGGTAAGACGATGCAAAACGGAAGCTTGATGCAGCAAAAGGGTGGAGAGTGCGGTTTGACTGGGGTAACGAAAAGGTAACGAAAACAGAAGTGAGCATTCAAGAGGCAAAATGTCGCACAGGGTCCTCAGAAGAAGGATCAGAAAGCGTGTAAGATTTCTTGCGGAGAGGTTATAGAGGTTGAAGAAGAGTTGGACGCAAAGGAATCGGGAGCTGTCCGCAGAAGGACGAATTTCTTTCGTTCGCTCCCATCACTCTTCCTTCGCCTAGTATTCTACTCATTGCTGTTTCATCTAAGCACTCGCAATTCTAGAGTCTTTATGAATATTGTGTTCCACCTGGCCGGGAAATGAACACCAGGAGGCAATACGTTATCCCTGTTGGGATTATTAGTTCTGGCTGGCCAGCGAAGGGTTTCGACCCGCGCTCGACGCGGATATGGTAAAGCCAATTAATTCGCTGCTTCACAGTATTAGTCTGTAAGTTGGCGACGGACCATCTATTAGTGATGGAAGGAAGTGTACAACGACTATAGATTTGAAGCTCCCTTTATCGTGGTGCATGTACGTTTTCATCCCCTGCTTTTTCTCTCCTAGAACCACATTTCATGAACTCTACAGCTTCTATACTCAAGTGTTACACACTACTCCTGTCCTACCTGACTGTAGTTGGAGTCCCTCAAATGAACTGTCTTGCAACTGTCTTGACATTTCGGCGTCTGGCGCCACGTGTTACTATATAAACAGGTCGCTTGTCCTCCGTTCGTTACCACCTACGCACATTCAGGAATGAGTGAAGGCACAAACGGCCTCACTGTACTCTCTATTGGTGCGCGCAATGCCCACCTTGTTTCATGCATAAACTAACGGGTATTGGAAGATGGTGCATCTATGCACCAGTCTGGCGTCATGCCCCCGCTCCTCATTCTTCAAGAAATCGCCTCAAGATATGAAGCCGACAAGGGCTCGCTTCCTGGTTCATTTCGAGCCAACAAAACATTTCAAATGATTGGCGGTGTTGGTGATGGAGGGTTCGTATTATCGTCTTACTTTCATTGCAAGCGAGTGCTAAATCCACCCTGCAGTTTGCTCGCATTTATGCTGGGTCATTTTGGCATTGGCGTTAACGACGCGATTCGCGAGTATCGTCAGATCTTAAAGGCTGTCCACCAGCATCCAGATGCAGCTGGCTGGCCGAAGGATGAGCGATCACGGCAGTTCGAATGCGCCTTGAAGGCCTTTGTCGTATCCAAGACCAGTCCTAGTGACGAAAATTACCCGCTGACCAAAACGAAGGACGACAACCCCAGATGCAAAGTGTACGTCACTTTTTCCTTCTGTAATTCAGCCTTGTAACAAGTCCCCGGAATCCCTTGTAGGTTTGTCACGACAATGCATGCCCTGAATCTTCAACATCCCATCCTCCTTCGAAACTACCGTTCTCGAATTGACGCTGATCCGCCGAAATGCACTCTTGTCGAAGCTACCCGCGCCACAACAGCGATGCCAGATCTCTTCACGCCCGTCACCCTTGGACCACCTCATCGGCAAATTGACTACTTCTCACCAGCGTGCCATGGGTTCAACAATCCCATCGACCAGGTCTGTCAGGAGGCAAAAGCGGCTTTCCCTGGTCATCCCATTTCCTGTATCATCAGCTTAGGTTGCGGACATCCTGGACCAGTTCAGATCAAGGATGTCAAGGAGGACGCTGCACGTGCAGTCGTCCAGCTTGCCATGGACAGCGTTCGTGCGGCAGAGCAGACCTATCGTCGACTCGCTGGGATATCGAATCTGTACTTCCGTTTCGATGTTCCATACGGCCTCGAGCGTGCCGTCCTGAAACTCAATCCCACCCTGAGCGAAATTCGAGCGCATATCACAGCGTACGTCGGACAAGAGCAGACTTCCGATCAAATCAATTTGTCAGTGAAGCAGCTGGTCGAGCGGCCTGCTTCTATCGGGGCTTCAGTGCTTGGTACGTTACATCTATCCAACATATGTGCCCATTTTGACCTTATCTTAGACAGCATCCTCCCTGTCGAGACTACTGCCACGGTTTGGGTTAAGAAGTGCCCTCTTCCCAGTCCCAACTTCACAGGTCGTCGTGATGAATTGAATCACATGCACGCTTACTTTTCTTCTGGCGTTGGATTTACTTCCCACATCTATATAATCTACGGGTTGGGAGGCTCTGGAAAGAGCCAACTCTTATTCCAGTTTGTATTGGAGTGCCAGACTCGGTCTCCCAGGATGTAAGTAGTGGTATAAGATACTTGCAGCATGGTTGCTAATGACGTAACAGATTCGACTTCGTTTACTTTGTTGACGCCTCCCTCGAAACCACGCTTGAAACGGATCTGAAGGCTATCGCTATTGACCACAAAATTGGCGAAAGTGCTGCTGACACTGTTCAATGGTTCAGTTGTCAGACCAATCGATGGCTCCTCGTACTGGACAATGCGGACGATAAAAGCTTTTCTATTCAAAAGTACATACCAAAGTCGATCCATGGCAGTGTCATCATTACGTCCCGAAATCCCGAGCTTGTGGGCTTAACGGCTAAGGACTCTGGAAGTAACCGGATCGAAGACTTGGAGATGTGGGCTGCAGAAACACTGTTGAAGAAGTTGGTAGGATCGAAGGGAACACCCTCTGATGACGAGGATTCACTTGTCACGCAAGTCGTTGAAGTATGTTCCATTTATTTTCGACCTGGCAATTCAATCCTCATTAGTGGATCAGATGCTCCATTGTTTTGCTTTGGCCGTTACTCAGGCAGGATCGTATATGTGTGCTACTGGACGTGGATATCGAGAATATATCGAACTCTTTGAGGTGGAGCGCTCTCGTCTGCTGCGCGAGCGTAAAGGCCATGTCCCCGACAATTACCCTTGGAGTGTTTATACGACATGGGCCATTAGCTTTGACCAACTTAAAGCCGCTCCCCGCCATTTTATGCAGATCTGCTCGTATCTGCACTACACTGGCATTCCAAAAGATCTCTTCATGCGCGCTGCGGAGTCAAAACCGCTGAAGGACGTTGACGAAGGTCCTCAGATCTGGCTTTCCGAGTTCATGAATCACGTTCGGAACAGTGAAGGACGATGGAACCCAATATCATTTGACGAAATTATCCAAAATGTCATGTCGTTTTCCCTTCTCGATTATGACCCAGAACAGAAGTTGTTCTCGTATCACCCCCTCGTTCATGAATGGACTCGTGAGGCCATTCAAATTGCCTATGGTCAAGATTTTCCAAATGTTCAGTGTGCTCTTCAGCTGGTCGCTCTCTCCACGCCGGATACGAATGACAAATCCTCTGCATCGGTTTTGTTGAAGAGGCGTCTACTACCCCACCTCGATTCCCTGGTGCTAGGTGCGGCCCACATCAGCTCTGTGCCGATGGCGATTTATCTTTCAGCCATTTACGACCAGAATGACCGATGGAATGATGTGGCTAACATCTTCGAACGTGCCAAGAATGGTCGATTTGGAGGTCAATGGAACATGGAGGCTTACATAAGCAACCTTGCAATGGCATACCAACATCTCGGGAGGTTCATAGATGCACTTGACTTGCAGCTCTTAGTGCTTGCAAATCAGAAGAGAACCCACGGCGATGAGCATCCCTCTACACTGACGAGCATGAACAACCTTGCATCGACATACACGTATCTCGGAAGGCATACAGATGCACTTAACTTGGAGCTCTCAGTGCTTGCACACCGGAAGCGCATTCTGGGTGATGAACATTCTGACACGATGTCGGCCATGAACAACCTCGCATTAACATACCAGAACCTCGGAAGACTCGCAGATGCACTTGATCTACAACTCTCAGTGCTTGTAAATCAGACGCGGACTCTAGGTGGTGAGCATCCCGACACGCTGCGTAGCATGAATAATCTTGCGTCGACATACAAAACTCTCGGAAAGTATGCAGAGGCCCTTGAATTGCAACTCTCCGTAGTTGCAAACCGGAAGCGCATTCTGGGTGATGAGCATCCCGATACACTGAGGAGTATGAACAACCTGGCAGTAACATATAGAAGTCTCGGAAGGCATGGAGAGGCACTCGACTTGCATCTCTCAGTGCTTGCACGCCTGAAGCAAGCTCTAGGCGACGGGCATCCTGATACGCTGGTGATCATGAACAACCTTGCATCGACATACCAATCTCTCGGACGGCACACAGAAGCACTTGACTTACAGCTCTCAGTACTTGCTCACCAGAAGGTAGCTCTAGGCGACGAGCACCCTGATACGGCGGTGACCACGAACAACCTTGCTATGACATACCAACATCTTGGAAGGGATAAAGAGGCACTCGAGTTCCTACTCTCGGTGCTTTTGACACAGAAGCGCACTCTCGGTGACGAGCATCTCGACACACTGACGAGCATGAATAACCTTGCCTTGTCATACCAAAACCTTGGAAGGTATGTAGAAGCACTTGACCTACATGTCTCAGTGCTTGCGGCCCAGAAGCGTGTCCTGGGTGACGAGCATCCCAGCACTTTGGCGAGCATGAACAACCTTTCATGCACCTACCATAGCCTCAGAAGATATCAAGAGGCAATTGACATGCAGCTTTCAGTGCTTGCAAGCCAGGAGCGCCTTTTGGGTGACGACCATCCTCACACGCTGACAGCCAGGAAAAACCTTGAAATGATGCACAGGCATCGACAAGCAACCAGCTTGTTCATTTCCACAGTGGGCATGGCAACTTGTATTTTGCTTACTTGTTTCTTTTTTTTGTAAACCAGTTTACTGTGCTTTAGGATCGTAGATATCACGTTACATTAGACCATCCGTCGTGATGTATTGATGGGGGTTCAACACCAGGTACTTGCTTACAGCCATATGCTATTACATCCCCAGGCCGCCAACACATGGAAATTTACCTACCTCATTGATTCACGATACTTTTGGCTTCGTATATTAGCTTCCCCTTTGTCTCCCCACTTCACGCCCTTGAAGCTTGATTGCAACGACACCCTCTTCTTCCTCTCCGATCTCTGGAATACCAATGCTTAAATTTTCAGTCAGAACAAACAAGAGGGATGGATGAGAAGGGAGTTGTGCATGTAAACTTTCCGTCGATTGACACGGTCTCGAAATGCTTCTAGGCCAAAGAGTCTCGTACCATCGTCTAGGCTATCTTATCGAGCTGTGTGGTGTAAACAAGCTGTTGGAACTCTTCGATGGAATCAATATCAACAAACTTGCCATCCACATGTGCACCAAAGATAGTGAGTGATATAACATCGTCTTCGTCTTCATTTTTGTCCCACGAGGAATTTACAGAAGACATGTCTTATATATGATTTCAGGATCACGGCTAAGGGAAAATGTTCATCTGCATGTCCTGCTTATTTGCGGTACGTCCAGAAGCGGCCAAAATGAGTTCGATAAACACAACCAATGCACCATGAAGAAAAAACTATCATTGAAGTTCCTGCATATAAACATGGCGACCACTGTCTCACATAACGACTCGTTCAGACGAGGTTAAGAGGGAGAAGAAATCTTTGCTCGAATAGGCAAGAGCCTCTGCACCTTCATCTGCAAAGACAAGATAGAACACTTTGTCCTTTTCGGTGATCATAGTAGCCGCCACTCGAAAAAATTCCTCGTCCACCCCATCTGAAGCTGGAGTGGTGAAAACATGAGAGGGTAAACGCTCTGGGTTACACCGATACGCTTCAACCTCTTCACGGGTGACTGGAGCACGATTGCATAATGTGTAGGCCTGGAACTGGAAAGGGCGGGCGGGCATAGTTGGTGGATAGTCCAATTCATCGTGATCGACCATAGTGGGCGTTGTTGGGCTGGGTTGACCAACGGTTCTGAGACCTAGCTCTCGGGCAAGATGGGGATGAGGATTTTTGGGGATGACGGTATGCGATGGTTGATAAGAATGATTATCGCTGGAGCCAGAATGAGAGCAACGATTCAGGGAAACGAAAAGCCCAAAAAATTACTCACTGTAGAGTTGTTCTGATACGCATCATTTCCAAATGAGCATTGTAGTTGGTTTCAGCCGAGATTCCCATTTCCAAGCGGCAGAGAAAGAGACATGCGCTGACGACGTTAACATGGCTAAATAGGGGGTGGCGGATTAGCAGAAAAAGTCAAAAAAAGGCGGAGTAGTAGGAAAAATAAAATAAAATCACTCAACAAAATCCTCGCAGGGTTTGTTGATGGTCATCTGAGCGTTAGCCATATATTTCTCGTACTCGTCGCGAGGTGGAGTGAAACCCTCTGGTGGCTGGTTCGCGCTGCACCTTTCGTGAGCCTCTGCCATGCGATCAGGATCCGCACGAAGGATGGCAGCGTGTTCTTCACAAATCCTCTCCCATTCAAATATTTTCTTGGCTGTTGCTTCTGCAGCCTCTCGCTCAGCAAGGGAGAGTCGGACCATCAGAGTCAATAACAAAGAGGCTGCGACACAGCCACATCCAGCGTGTACAATTTCCATCTGTTGTCTTTCAAGTACAAAGAACTTTTTCACCTCTGATTATCATAGATGAATGCAAAGTCAAAAATCTTTTTGAATTTTGATGATGAGGACGTGGTGGACAGTTCTTAGTTCAGTGGCTGTCATAAAAACGTTTGGAGACCTGTGCAGTATCAGAATGTTTGGTAAAACGCCAGAGAAAAACGTACCTTGGATATATAAATGTAAGTGGATGGGTTCGGTTGAAATTTTCGAGAGATAGGAAGGGTGTAAGGATAGTACCTTACTCTCGCAGCTGTTGGATCCTGTTTGTAATTATCCTTTATGTTTCTTGCTCTCATCTCGGAATCTAGAGTTTCGTATACACACCTTCGGTTTATGTTTTTCTCTCGCTCTCCGCTCCTTCCTAAGCGTTGTTGACCTCTCGTTGATTTCCAGCTAGGAAATGCTAGGAGTGGTCACCGTATTACTAGACACCACAGCCAATAATACAGATAGACATCGGGAAATTGAGAAGGCTTCAATGTGTATTCAAATGTGAAAGTGGGTTCCAAGAGGGTAATAGTTTGCGACCAGTTCTGAGTGTTGGTTGAATGTTGGCTGGTAGAGACGAATTTAGTAAAGGGACGCGTAGATTGGTCGTGCATCGGGAAACGCGGCATATTAAATATTGCTGCGTTCTTGTGCCACAAGGGTATCGAGTCCACTCAGTTGCAGAGTCCTGATTTGACTTTGCAAAAGACTGAATGAGAATATCTTCTAAGATGCGAGCAGGCCTTGAGAGGCGTGGGTTAAAAACATTCAGTTTTATATAAGCCTATATCATTGATGAGCGACCTGAACGTAGGAGACAGGAGGGAAGGCACCAGAGAAGAGAGCTGAATTCGTGTCGTTGAATTTTGAAGGTCTGCATCGCGTCATACAGAGGGGAACTTGTGACGGCAATGGAACGGGGTATATGGCTCCGATACATTTGAACTTGTGCGTCTAATAGCCATTCGTTGTCTTCTAGCGAATCCGGACGGGCCTTTACTTGCTCGATGCAGTGAAAACATGGCTGAATCGGAATTCATGATTTAGGACAGAGAGCAAGACAGCGTAAGAGAGAAGAGGTTGGATTAAGAAAGCGTATAGGGTTTGTCATGGTGAGATCATTCGTAGAAGGCATGGAAGTTCAGGAAAACAGAGGGTCGACTGGGTCGGAAGCTGTCGTATCCCAACTTGGAGCGTCTGTGTTTAGGACTCCCACCACCTTTTCGTTCACACCATTTACCTTTTTCTTTCAAACACACCTTTCGTACAATTCTGTGGGAGACTTTTCTGCTGGAAACAAAGGCAACGATAGCTTGTTTATCGCTCACTCCGCTGGTTCAGACGAATTCCAGGAATCTGTCGACGTCATTCATCTCACAAAGCAACAAAGCATGGATAGAAAATAATCGAAACATCTATAAGATTCACTCTTCTCTTCACTAGAGTGTATTAGTTGGGGCAGTGGAATTCTGTTTTCAGTTTTACGAATTCATATTCCCGACGAGAAACAAAGCCACCTCCCTGACAATGAATTCCCACTCAATGTCTTCCGTTTTTCGACGGAATTCGTAATTCTGCCCAAACTAATACACTCTACTACGTTCAAAATAAACGTCTCATTCTTCTGTCTCTCAGCCCTTTTTTTGTGGGTTTTACTTTCCCAAATTCCCTGTTCCATCGGATTCCTCCTGCCATTCTTCGAGATTGCCTTCCGCAAGGGTAATACAACGTCGGACCACTGTTGTCATGCCCTTTCGTGGCTTTCGATCGCCGTTTTGACCTCAAGTTCTCGGACACAAGAAGCGAAGACACCTGGCATGCTCTTCGACTCCACCAAGGCAATCACAGCCAACTCGTCAATACACCTACATTCACCAAACAACAACCTCTGGATTTCACGACTAGATCATGGACTCGTTTCACATTTGGGCATGCTTCTCCTGACGACGAGTAAGTTTTTGCCCCCTCCATCGTTGACCCCATTCCTGAGTCGAACCTCTTACAGCTTTATGCTATCGACTATCCATGGACTCAAATATGACTTTACCAAATTCACCGAGTGGCAATAAATTCATTAACCTAAGATGCATGGCTTGTCGACTCGAACGTATACGATTCCCCAAGACTGCGAAATGCGAGTGATTGTAGAGCCAGTCTATACAAAGGGAGCCACTTTTTGTTCGTCGTCAATGCTCAAGCTGTCATAGTTATATTCAAAGGAGCTGACATGGCGAAAAACGCGGGGAAAAGAGGTAGGAACGAATTATATAAATTCTATTCGATACAATACGTTTATTGGGGATTCCTTCAATATGTTAACTGCCTCCTGTCATGTTCTATTTGCTCCAGAGGTGTTCCTACATGAAGAAGATGGTGCTGCGGAGCTTCTTGAATGTATTCAGGAGAGGTATGTTCAACGGATGAAGGTAAGGAGAGCTGAGCTTCGCGGTTCCATCTCCGACAAAAAGCAAAGTTAGACGGTATCCAACAGAAGTTTAGCGGAAGCAAGGGTGCGAGCAACAGGAGGCGACTCGATTATCTCCATCTTCCTCCCCTCTGGAGCGTAGACCTTCCCATATGCGATTGAGTAGAGATATGAGTGATCCAGATTGAGAAGCTGGTTCTTCGAGTTTGGGCATGAGTCTTCCTCTCCCTCTGAGACGTCTTCGAGTTGTCTGGTTTGGGTCAGGAAGGACACTAGGAGGTTGTCAGGTATTATGTTCTTCAACCAGAATACAACATCCTTGCATGCATGCTGGTCGTAATAGTGCGAATGGCGTTGTTCATGCACAAATGACCGCTTCCACTGAAAGAAGCTGTAGTCTCTGGGCAACGTGGGGATGTGTTTAGCTAGTGATGGGTGCAGGAGGGCGTGCGTACTGTAAAATTAGAGGGAGAAAACAGACAAATATAAATTCAACACGTGAAGCGAAAGGTCCTGCTTTTACTCAGAAGGTACATTTGCTCTGGTAATCGGCAAAGATTTTGATACGGTGAGAGCTGAGGTACTAAAATGCACAATTATCACGTTTTCATTACAAAATACCAGATATGGTCACAGGAGGATAAAGAGGAGAGGAGTGTAGTGTATCGAGGAGCGTAACTTGGGACAGCTGGACTCGCAATTCGGATCCTACAAGGGCATTTCCGCATGATTTACAACACCTGATAATGGCGGCACAAAATATTATAGTAGTGGTCTCGCTGTAGGGACCAGAGGCGACTGTAAGAGGGAGGAGGAAATCTGAGTATGCTGAGTGGGGTCGCGGCAAAGATGTTTCATGGCGTGCATCGATGTAACTCGCAACATGTAATGGTGAGATTACTGTGTTAGATAGTTACACTTTTATTGTCGCCTCTGGGCGTGGCCGCAGGAGGGGAGGGGAGGAAGGCAGGATGGGTATCTCCCTGCGCGATTCAGAATTTAGGTAAGAGAAACCACAAGATACACCACAATAAAGGATGTCATAATAACATCACATGGTTGAGATTCGAGACAGGGCCCAGAGGTAGCCTCAGGCAGGAGGAGATTTGGCAGCATGAATATACGCACCTGCAATTCCGCCCATCATGAAGCATATCTACACAATTTGTGACATTTGGTAATGACACTACAATACGTCGCAGTCGCGTTTTTGTTACAGAGAGGAGAGGCAGCTTCTGGAAGGTGAGATAACTGGTAGTTGCGAAGAATAGTGGGTGGAAATTCTATGGCTGGACGGCATACACAGTTTTGATGGGTTCAAATGTAGTGAAACTATGTGTATGGTTGTATCTTGGCCGCAAAGATTGCGGATAACTAGGGGTCAGGCGGGCATGAACCTTGAAGAGTGTGAGGGCAAAAGTGGACACCACAGACCTATGTACAGAGATTTGGACTGTTCCAATATAGCGCAATGAGACACTATAAATGTGCCGGAAGCGACACTCTCTCCATAATCAGCATCAAATTCCAAGTTTTCTAGGCCGTTGGATGCCTCTGAAGACGATGGCAAGCATGTCAGCTGCAGCAACCCCACTCAGGTAAGGTGGGAATGCTGCAGTTTCTTCAGAAATAGACGTGGATTCTGATAGGACCATTCCGGTCAACAGGACAAGAGCGCATCGCATATTTGAAAGGTGAGGAGTCGGGCAAGGACAAGGGCAGTGTCTGGATTGAAAGACCGCTATACTTATGTATTTTAGCTGCTGACAGTATAGACTAGGAAATTACTTGTACATACTGTATATGTACGTGCGGGATAGGTGTACCATGGGGTTTGCTCCGCAAAACACAATAAACTTGATTCCAAAAAAAAAAAACAAGAGCAAAATATAACTGAAGACCCGATCAGCTGACACGCAGGTACCTGCATCCACATACAGGGTTCTAGGTGAGTACCCTCGCAAACTGTTAGAGGTCAAGAGCGACAACACCAAATAGACGCTGGAATCTTCTTTCCGACAGACCATCAACAATTTGTGACCGCGATTCCGTTGTTTTGCGCCTGTACCCTTCTCTATTTTAACGAAACCGCAACATTGCCTGGTTTATTCTACGTTTTGCTTGCTCAGACCGCTTCCACAAATTTGCCGACCTCATCTCAAACCTACCACTTTACCCGAAATCCACGTTTATGTAAATCGTTTTGTTTCGTAAAGCAAGGATAGATTGAGTCGTATGAATCATTTTGTGAGTTTTTCTCTTCTCTTCGCTTACGTCCGACCTGACTTGCATTTACTTCTTCCTCAAGAAGAGTACCTAGCCTGATGCGATACAACCTAAGGCCATACGTTTCCCGAATACCAGCAAGAGTGAGCTGGTGACCGATTGCTTTGTCTTCCACAAGTCTGGTCCTTCGGTCTTCCTTGTTTCTGCTCACATTAACTTTTCCCCTTCTATTCGCTGCTGGTTTGGCTCAAAGGTCTATACATATGAAATCCACCATCTTTATGACTGTCAGGATCCACCCTGTCGACAAATGAATCTTGCTGGCAACATCTTTGTCCTGCCTTATACCCTTTGGGTCTACAACGGACCGCTTATTTGTGATCGAGGGACATGAACGAAGCCCACGAGTTCGGAGTTTTCATTCATACGCTGTGTCCAACAAACTAATCCCCTGTCTTTCTTTTCATTCCCGTCGTTTCCGAACACGACGAGTCCACAGCCTTCGGACTGTCGCGCATGGACATGCCCTGCGTTTAAGCAGAGTCTCTGCAATGTGCTGTCTTCAAAAATCTCTTGATATCTAGACATCACGCGCCAGTGTGTTACTATATAAGATAATCGTTGGCCTTGCTTCTGTCACCATTTTCCCCCGTGCAAGGATGAGTGAAGAGTCTAACGGCCTCACTGTACTCTCAATAGGTGAGCGTTTCATCCATCCAAGGTCCTGCACGAAATAACACGTGTCTGAAGATGGTGCATCGATGTTCCAATCCGGCGTCTTGCCTCCACTTCTCATTCTTCAAGAAATCGCCTCAAGATACGAATTTGACAAACGGTTGCTTCCTGGCTCGTTCCGAGCCAACAAAACTTTTCAAATGATAGGAGGTGTTGGGGATGGAGGGTTCGTATTATTGTTTTACTTTTGTCCACACTAGTATTAAATCCTCCCTGCAGGTTGCTCGCTTTCATGCTGGGCCATTTTGGCATAGGCGTTACCGACGCGATTCATGAGTATCGTAAAATCTTAGAAGCCGTCCACCAGCATCCAGATGCAGCTAGCTGGTCGAAGGATGAGCGATCGCAGAAGTTTGAAGATGTGTTGAAGGCCTTTGTCGCGTCCAAGACCTGTTCTAACAATGGAAATCAACCACTTGCCAATCCAAAAGACGAAAATCCTAGATGTAAAGTGTAAGCATTGTTCTGTTAGTATCGCTCAATAATTCTAACTAATCACTCATAGATTCGTCACAGCGATGCACGCTTTGAATCTTCAACATCCCATCTTCCTTCGAAGCTATCGTTCTCGGATTGACGCTGATCCGCCGAAATGTACTGTAGTCGAAGCTATCCGGGCTACGACAGCTATGCCAGATCTCTTCAGGCCCGTCACCCTTGGGCCACCTCACCGACAAATCGATTACTTTTCGCCTGCATGTCATGGGTTCAACAATCCTATCGACCAGGTCCGCCAAGAGGCAAAAGCAGCGTTCCCTGGTAGTGCCATATCCTGCATCATCAGCTTAGGTTGTGGGCACCCAGGGCCGATTCAGATCAAAGATGTGAAGGAGGACGCAGCACGCGCAGTCGTCCAACTTGCCATGGACAGTGTTCGTACCGCCGAGCAAACCTACCGTCGACTCGCTGGAATACGGAATTTGTACTTCCGCTTCGATGTTCCGTACGGTCTCGAACGCGCCGTCCTCAAACTCAATCCCACATTAAGCGAAATTCAAGCTCATATCATGGCCTATGTTGGACAAGAACAGGCATCCGATCGAATTAACTCCGCTGTGAAGCAACTGGTCGAGCGGCCTTCTTCCATCGAAGCTTCGGAGCTGGGTGTGTTACATTTATCCAGTCTATACCCCCATTCTGACCTCACCTTAGACGGCATCCTCCCTGTCGAGGCTACCGCTACGGTCTGGGTCAAGAAGTGCCCTCTTCCCAGTCCCAACTTCATTGGTCGCCGTGATGAATTGGACCACATGCACGCTTACTTTTCTTCCGGCGTTGGATCTACTTCCCACATCTATGTAATTTACGGGCTGGGAGGCTCTGGGAAGACGCAGCTCCAGCTTCAGTTTGTGCTGGAGTGCCAGACTCGATCTCCCCGGATGTAAGTAGCGGATAGAAATGGTAGTCGTGACATGGCTGGTAATGTTTTAATAGGTTCGATGTCGTGTTTTTCGCCGACGCCTCCCTCGAAACTACGCTTGAAACTGACTTGAAGACCATTGCCATTGATCAAAAAATCGGCGAAACTGCTGCGGGACGCTGTCCAGTGGCTGAGTCATCAGAATAATCGCTGGCTCCTGGTCTTGGATAATGCAGACGACAAATCCTTTTCTATTCAAAAGTACATACCGAAATCGATCCATGGCAGCGTCATCATCACCTCCCGAAATCCCGAGCTTGCAGGCCTAACAACCAAGGACTGTGGAAGCAGACAGATCGGAGACTTGGAGAAATGGGCAGCAGAAACTCTACTGAGGAAGTTAGTAGGATCGAGAGAAGGACCCTCTGGTGACGAGGATTCACTTGTCACTCAAGTTGTTGAAGTATGCTCCATTTATTTTCTGCCCACTGCAAGTCAACACTCACCAATGTAGTAGATGCTCCATTGTTTCGCTCTGGCCGTTACTCAAGCAGGATCTTATATGTCAGCTACTGGGTGCGGATATCTGGAATATATCGAAGTTTTTCAGGTACAGCGCTCTCGTCTGCTGCGCGAGCGCAAAGGTCACGTCCCGGACAATTATCCCTGGAGTGTTTACACGACCTGGGCCGTTAGCTTTGACCAGCTTAAAACGGCTCCCCGCCATTTTATGCAGATTTGCTCGTTTCTTCACTACACTGGCATCCCCAAAGACCTTTTTAAGTGCGCTGTAGAGGCGGAACCGCTGGAGGATGTTGACGAAATGCCTCAGATCTGGCTTTCCGAGTTCATAGATCACACTCGAAACGATGAAGGACGGTGGAATCCGGCAGCATTCGACGAAATGATCGAAAATCTCATATCATTCTCCCTTGTCGATTATGATTCAGAAACGAGACTGTTCTCATTCCACCCCCTCGTCCACGATTGGACCCGTGAGGCAATTCAATTTACTCATGGCCAGGATTTCCCGGACGTCCAATGTGCCCTTCAGCTAGTCGCTCTCTCTGCTCCGGGTATAGATGCCCATTCCAATGCATCAGTTTTACTGAAGACACATTTACAATCCCACCTTGATTCCTTGGTACAAGGTGCAGTTCACATCAGCTCTATACCAATGGCTATTCGTCTCGCTGCAATTTACGATCAGACCGGTCGATGGAATGACGTTGCTAACATCTTCGAACGTGCTAGGGCAATTAACCGATGTGACAGTAGGTGGAACATAGAAAGAAACACAAGCAACCTGGCAGCGGCGTATGTACACCTCGGGAGGCACGCAGAGGCACTTGACTTACAGCTGTCAGTACTGACAAACTGGAAGCAGACTCTAGGTGATGAGCACCCATCCACGCTGACGAGCATGAACAACCTTGCATTGACATACATGAATCTCGGAAGGCATGCAGAGTCGCTTGATTTGCTTGTCTCAGCGCTTGCCACCCAGAAGCTGACTCTGGGTGATGAGCATCCCCACACGCTATCAAGTATGGACAACCTTGCGTCGACATACACAGGTCTTGGAAGGCACGCAGAGGCACTTGACATGCAGCTCTCAGCACTTACAACCCGGAAGCAGACTCTGGGCAGTGACCACCCCCACACGCTGCTGAGCATGAACAACATTGCGTCGACATACCACCACCTCGGACGGCACGCAGAGGCACTTGACTTGCAGCTCTCAACACTTGCAGCCCAGAAGCGGACTCTGGGCAATGATCATCCCCACACGCTAACAAACATGAACAACCTTGCAGGGACGTACCACCGCCTCGAACGGCATGCAGAGGCATTTGACTTGCAGCGCTCAGCACTTGCAACCCAGAAGCAGACTCTAGGTGATGAGCATCCTAACACGCTGACAAGCATGAACAACCTCGCACAGACATATACAAATCTCAGAAAGCACGCAGAGGCTTTTGACTTGCAGGTCTCAGTACTTGCAAGCCGGATGGGGGTCCTAGGTGATGAGCACCCCCACACACTGATGAGCATGAACAACCTTGCATTGACATACCATCACCTCGGACAGCACGCAAAGGCACTTGACATGCAGCTCTCAGCGCTTGAAAACCAGAAGCGGACTCTAGGTGGCGAGCATCCCGACACGCTGCTGGGCATGAACAACCTTGCATCAATATACCACGACCTGGGAAGGTTTGCAGAGGCACTTGACTTGCAACGCTTAGTGCTCCCGACCCAGAAGCGGACCCTTGGTGATGAACATCCCCACACGCTGACGAGCATGAACAACCTTGCCTCAACTTACCAAGCCCTCGGAAGGCACGCAGAAGCAATTGATTTGTTGACTCCCGCTGTGGACATTGCTCTTCGTGTTTTAGGAGCCGAGCATTCCACCACCTTGATTCTGCATCGCACATTGGAGCGCAGCTTGATGCATAATTCTGTAGAACTGGTTGACAACCCGTTTGATGAAGAGCTTGATACCATTGCCGCTACCATTGAGCAGTACGAAAAAGATGGGAGATGGGAAGATGCTACTGAGCATGGGGAGGTTGCTGTCGAAACTTTCACTGCGATTCTCGGGGAACACCATCCGAGGACTCTTCTATGCATGTTCAATCTTGCTAAGAATTGCCGTCGGGTTGGTCGGATGGACGATGAACGACGTCACTTCGAAAGGATGTATCGGATTGTCAAAGACGACAACTTTCCTTCTGAAGGGCGTTTGCATGAGGTGCTAGTGGTTGAAGAACTATATTCCAAAATGTGCCTCGGCACAAGCACGGAAGCACATCTCAGCTTGGTGGTGCCACTGATGAATCCCGTGACGGGTGAGCCAGGAAGGGAGATGGCTGAGACATTGATTCAACGAGTTGAAGATAAACCATCTCCTCAGGCAAGGGCTGCTGGTGTTGCGGAATCACGAGGGAAGGGGTTCGATGACCAATCGAAAGGCAGAGAAGGTATGCTTACACCCTCATGTTATGGCACTCCAAACTCATCACCGGTCCCAGAGGTGGAAGATGATAAGGGTGCCCAACTTACCACTCGGACAGAGAATTTTCAAAATGTGTCAGTCATACCACCTGCTACCGTAAGGAACTTTCGAAGTAGCATCCCAAACTACAGCTTAAATCTTACCTAGAACTTCGTTGCTGCTCCGAGAACAAGTCGATTCGCTTCCCATGTTCCTAAGAGGGCTCAAGAAACTATTAGGAAAGGAAAGGCTAGAGATCGCTCAACTATTCCCGTAAATTAGAACCTGGTTTGATGTTTGCAGCGGCTTACCGAACCATAGAGCGACCAGAACGAACGAACAGCGCCTGGGACGATAAGTACTCCGGCCACAGGCCTTTACGTCGACCCACCCAACGTCGAGGTCCCTTCTCCCACTTTAGTGAGTAAACGTCTTCAATGATTGTATGCTGCTAGATGATTTATAGAAGACCGACCAAGACACTGTCGTGAATGAGGTTTACATTCACATAGCTGACAAGGGTGACTTTCAAGAACTCGATACTAGCGTTTCTTCCGATCTTGTGAGTTATGTCTTGTGCGTTCGACTATTTGTAATTACCTTATTATTTGGAGGTTGTCGCTTCGACGAGCATAACCCCGGTATCTGTTGAAACGAAAGCACCTACGGAAGAGGGGGAAGCAGCCGACAGTCACGTAATACGTCAAAATATACCTAGCATGCCCCCAGAACACGAAGCTCACGAGCGTTACATGGCAAAGATGGAGCACAAGAATATCAAAATCGAAGCAAAATTGGAGAAGTTGAGAATTCAAGCCAAAGTCAAAGCCAAGTTGGCGGAGATACATCAGCGACAGTGCCGTCTCGAGATAGCGCGTATGATATTCTTTGCTTTGGTGATCCTTGGAATTCATTGGATAGATACGAAGAAGTCGCGAGACGATTGAGCGCGACAGAAGAACGAGAAAGCTGGCATCGCGACGCTCCGTACACGACAGAGTGCGTATGTACAAGTACGAGAATTTATTATGAAACACATTAATTGAGAAACACTGTGGGTGCCATATCGAGCGGAGGTGTTCCGAGTAATAGCTGGCTCGATCGAAACCCATCATACCAGTATGAGACGGGCTAAAAGCTCTGGGAGTGATTCAGAGCTTTAATTGACGTAGCTGTCGCTGAAAAGACGCATCTGGTAAATATGGGGATTGAGTAAATGAGTGACCCAGAGAAAGAAGGAAGAGCTGGATTTTGTACGCACTCTCCAAGTTTTCCATCATCGCCGTAGTTGTAGCAACACACCGTTCCCTCAACGAGGACAAGATTTTAGGTTTGAAGGTTTCGCACTACTTTTACATACGTGTCAAAGAGTTTGTCATCTTCCTCACAGACCTTGAGCTGCCGGAATTCCGAATGAGTATGCGGACAAGAGTGTCGCCGTAGTCGGAAAGAATCGTTCATTTACAAGTCATTCTTATTCGTGGTACCATGCAAAACGTCCAAGAAGACCTCTATAAGTACACCCGATGCGCACATGGAAACAACCTATCATTGGCAATTCCTGCGTATCAAGATGTCTCAAGAATGACTCGCTTAGATGAGGCTAAGAGGGAGAAGAAATCTTCGCTTGAATAGGCAAGAGCCTCTGAACCTTCATCTGCAAAGACAAGATAAAACACTTTGTCCTTCTCGGTGATCATAGTAGCTGCTACTCGAAAAAATTCCTCGGTCTCTCCATCTGAAGCTGGAGTGGCAAAAACATGAGAGGGTAAACGCTCTGGGTTACACCGATACGCTTCAACCTCTTCACGAGTAACCGGAGTACGATTGCATAATTTGTATGCTTGGGACTGGAAGGGGCCGGCGGGCATAGTTGGTGGGTAGTCAAATTCCTCGAGATCGACCATAGTTGGCGTTGCTGGGCTAGGTTGACTAACGGTTCCGAGACCTAGCGCTCGTGCAAGATGAGGATGAGGATTTTTGGGAATGACAGTATGCGAGGGTTGATAAGAATGATTGTCGCTGGAATTAGAATGAGACCGACATTTCAGGAAAACGAAAAACAAAACAAAAAACTAACTGTAGAGTTGTTCTGATACGCATCATTTCCAAATGAGCACTGTAGTTAGTTTCAGCTGAGATTCCCATTTCCAACCGGCAGAGAAAGAGGCATGCGCTGACGACATTCACATGGCTAAATAGGGGGTGGGTTAGCAGAAAAAAGTCAAAAAAAGGCGGAGTAGTAGGAAAAATAAAATAAAATCACTCAACAAAATCCTCGCAGGGTTTGTTGATGGTCATTTCAGCGTTAGCCATATATTTCTCATACTCGTCGCGAGGTGGAGTGAAACCCTCCGGTGGCGCGTTCGCGCTGCACTTTTCGTGAGCCTCTGCCATGCGATCAGGATCTGCACGAAGGATAGCGGCATGCTCTTCACAAGTTTTCTCCCATTCGAATATTTTTTTGGCTCTTGCTTCTGCAGCCTCTCGCTCAGCAAGGGAGAGTCGGACCATCAGAGTCAATAACAAAGAGGCTGGGACACAGCCACATCCAAGGTCTACAATTTCCATCTGTCCTATTCCATAAGGCACTTCCACCTCCGATCATCAAAAGGCGTTGAGATTGAAGAATGGGAGTTCGAAAAGTTCATGAATCTCGACGATGAGGACGTGGTCGACAGTTCTTGGTTCAGTGGCTGTCATACAAACGTTTGGAGACCTGTGCAGTATTAGAATATTTGGTAAAACGCGAGAGAAAAATGTGCCTTGGATATACAGGTGGATGGATGGGTTGGTCGAAATTCTAGGCAGGAAGGGTGAAAGAGTAGCGCCTTGCTCGCTGCTGTTGAATTCTGTTTGTACTGATTCTTCGTGTCTCTAGCTTTCATCTCGGACTCTAGAATTTCGCATACACACCTTCGGCCTATACTTTCCCTCGTTCTCCGCGTCCTCCTGAGTGTTGTTGGCCTCTCGTTGATTTCCGGCTCGGGAATGTTCAGAGTGGTCACCGTATTACTAGACATTACAGTCAATAATACAGATGGTCATCGGTAAATTGAGAAGGCATCAATGTACACTCAAATGTGAAAGTAACTTCCAAGAGGGTAATAGTTTGCGACCAGTTCTGAGTGTTGAGTGAATGTTGGCTGGTAGAGACGAATTCAATGAAGAAACGCGTAGATTGGCCGTGCATTGGGAAACGCGACATATTAAATATTGCTGCGTTCTTGTGCCACCAGGATATCGAGTCCACTCAGTTGCAGAGTGCTGACTTGACTTTGAGGCAGACCGTATGAGAATATCTTCTAGGATGCGAGCAGGCCTTGAGAAGCGTGGGTAAAACATTCAGTTTTATATAAGCCTATATCATTGATGAGCGACCTGAACATAAGAGACAGAGAAGGGAAGGCACCAGAGGAGAGCTGAATCGCGTCGTTGAATTTGAAGGAGGCCAGCTACGCGTCATACAGTGGAGAGGTTGTGACAGCAATGGAACGGGATATATGGCTCTGATACATTTCAGCTTGTGCGTCTAACAGCCGTTTGTTGACTTCTATCGAATCTGGATGGGTGTCCTTATACAGTCGATGCGCTGACTACATGGCTGAACCGGAATTCATGATTTAGAACAGAGGGCAAGACAGCATAAGAGAGAAGAGGTCGGATTAGGGAAGCCTAAAGTGATTGGCATGGTAAAGTCATTCGTAGGAGGTATGGAAGTTCAGGAAAACATGGGCGTGTGGGCATCAGAAGCTGTCGTATCCCAACTTCGAATATGCGCCTGTACATGTTCACGACAACCACCACCTTCTTGTTCCTATCATTCTCCCATTTCTCTCACACTCAGCTTTCGCACAATTCTGTGAGAAACTGTTCTCCTGGAAACCGAAGCAACGCTGCCTTGTTCAATGCTCACACTTGCTGGTTCAGACGATTTCCAGGAATCCGTCTACGTCATTCATCTCACAAAGCAACAAAGATGAATTGAAATTATGCGAAACGTTTTTGTAAGGTTCACTCTTGTCTTCGCCTGGGTCGGACCTGACTCTCGCTTCTTCCGTCTCTCAGTTTATTTTTTGTTTCACTTTCCACATGCACTGTTTCATTGGATTCCTCTTGCCATTCTTTGAGGCGATGACCGACTACTTTGTCTTCCGCAAGACTGACACCACGTCAGACCATTGTTGTTACGCCCTTTCGTGGTCTTCAATCGCTATTATGACCTCGAGTTTTCGGGAATGACATGCGAACGCGCACTTGGCATGCTCTTCAACTCTACCGGGGCGAGCGGAGAAACCAGGCAGTTATGCACGCGCTATTTCGTCTTGTACTCTGCGAGCAAGTGGCCGATTGGTAACAATCGAGTAGGGCAACGGGTCAGATCCATCCAGTGTGAGAGTCTCCTCCAACCGTTCATAAACGAAGTACTCACCATAGCCTTGTATTTTATAGTAGTAGAAACATCTGACCTCGTATAAAAGCTGGCGTGTTAATACATCCACGTTCACCACACAACAACATCTGCATTTTCCGCATAGGATATGGGCTTATATCACATCTGGGCATACTTTCCTTCACGACGAGTGAGTTTCAATCTCTCTTCGTATGCAGCATTCCTGAGTCGAACTCCTTCTAGTTATACGCTATCGAGTGACTTCCTGCCAATGAACTCAACTGAGACTTTACCAAATTCGCCGAGCGGCAATATATTCATTAACTCAAGACGCATGGGGTGTCAACTCAAACCGAATACGATCTTCCAAGAATGCGAAATGTTAATGATTCAATAGCGAAATTCGTTTTCCTTGGTGTTTGAGGTGTTGGTACACGACCGTCTGCTGTGATCATTTTTGTAATTGGTGCTATGTTTGCGGTGATTTGTGAGTTCATCTCTCTTTCATTGTTCTTGATTCTGTAATGTTAATTGAATATTTGGGATGTTTCTCAGGGTGTATCACGTTGGTTGTCATTTTGCTTATAGTTTAGGTGCTGTTGCTGCGAAAACCGGATCCCTCCAATACAAATCAGGTTCTCTGTTGAGGCGTTGCTTTTAGTTCAGTTTACCGGTAAGAATCAGTCTTGAAGATTTAATTTGGTGATCGATGAGAGATAATCCAGCTTTGTCTTCGATACCATAAGTGTAGAGGGTCACTATTCTCTCTAATCGGTATGTTCGCCCAATTGTTAATGGATGATTGAAGGTTGTACTTACACTTAGTAGAAGAGTCGAGTGTCTACTGTGAGGATCGGAAGGGACTGCATGCTAAACATTAAATTTTGTCAGGTGACTACAACAGTGGCCGCGAGACTTGACACTGAAACTATACGGTAGCTGCCTCGTCTGTTCCTTCTGTGTTTGGTTCAAAATAATAGCCTTAGATGGCGATCATAGAGCTCTAAGATTGACTTTTACTGAATCTCTCGACTCAATCAACCATCTTCAGTGCCCTTACAAGGGGCGAGGAGGAGGGCGTCACAACTGTGACTGGGCCTGTCATGTCTGGCTTTGGCCTTGCACCTTTATTCACCACTTTCACCACCCTTTTCGTTCTCATTCTTGGTATTCATTTCTTTTTGACTGTGGTATTCAAATGACTCTTCAACATACCACCTACCTCCTAAGTTCTGCTGGCAATCTGAAGCATCACCAGCTTGCCTATCCCTCACTCAATTGGTTCAGAAACACAGAATTGAGTATTGACCCTCTCCCTGCAAGGAAAGATATCGCTATCTCCAATTTGCGAGGAAGGTCTCTGTCTCTAACATCCTTGCCCATTTTGGCAAGTTTTACACGACATCAGGTGACGCTAATTGGTTGTCAATGCAGCGTCACTGACACCGAAACGTCAAAGCGCGTTACTGGATAAGACGGTCTCTTGCCTTCCATTTATCACTATCTGAGGAATGAGCGAAGATACAAATGGTCTTACCGTGCTTTCTATTGGTGAGCGCAATGACTATCTTGTTTCATGGGCGAACTAACGAATGTCGAAAGACGGCGCATCTATGCACCAATCTGGCGTCACGCCGCCGCTCCTCATTCTTCAAGAAATCGCCTCAAGATATGAAGATGACAAAACGTCGCCTCCTGGATCTTTCCGAGCCAGAAAAGCATTTCAAATGATTGGGGGAGTTGGAGATGGAGGGTCCGTATCTTCAGCTTAGTTTCTTCCCAAACGGATAATTGACTGTCCATGCAGTTTGCTTGCCTTCATGCTGGGCCATTTGGGCATACGCATTAATGACGCGATACGAGAATATCGTAATATCTTAAAGGCCGTTCACCAACATCCCAATGCTGCTAGCTGGTCGAAGGATGAGCGTTCTCAAACGTTCGAAGCCGCGTTGAAGGCCTTTGTCGCGTCCCAGACCAACCCCAGTGATGAAAACTACCCGTTGATCAACCCAAAGGAAGAAAATCCCAGATGCAAAGTGTACGGGACTTTCTCGGTTTTGTCGTTCACCCTTTAGAACTAACCATCTGACCCACTTGCAGGTTTGTCACGGCGATGCATGCTTTAAATCTTCAACATCCCATCCTCTTTCGAAACTATCGCTCTCGCATCGATTCTGATCCGCCGAAATGTACCCTCGTCGAAGCCATCCGAGCTACAACAGCCATACCAGATCTCTTTAAGCCTGTCACTCTCGGGCCGCCTCATCGACAAATTGACTATTTCTCGCCAGCATGCCATGGGTTCAACAATCCTATCGACCAGGTCCGCCAAGAGGCAAAAGCAGCTTTCCCCGGTCATTCCATATCTTGTATCATCAGCTTAGGTTGCGGACACCCTGGACCAGTTCAGATCAAGGATGCCAAAGAGGATGCTACACGGGCAGTCGTCCAACTTGCGATGGACAGTGTTCGTGCTGCCGAGCAGACCTATCGTCGACTTGCTGGGATACCGAATCTGTACTTCCGTTTCGATATTCCGTACGGTCTCGAACGCGCTGTCCTCAAATTCAACCCGACATTAAGCGAAATTCGAGCCCATATAACAGCGTACGTTGGGCAAGAGCAGACGTCCGATCAAATCAATTCGGCAGTGAAGCAGTTAGTTGAGCGGCCTCCTTCTATCGAGGCCTCGGAGCTTGGTAGGCTACATTCATACTACCTATGTCCCCATTCTGAACTCATCTTAGACGGCATCCTCCCTGTCGAGACTACTACCACGGTATGGGTCAAGAAGTGCCCTCTTCCCAGTCCCAACTTCACTGGTCGCCGTGACGAATTGGATCACATGCACGCTTACTTTTCTTCTGGCGTTGGATCTACTTCCCACATCTATGTAATTTATGGGTTGGGAGGCTCTGGAAAGAGCCAGCTCTTATTCCAGTTTGTACTGGAGTGCCAGACTCGGTCTCCCCGGATGTAAGTAAAGAACAGGAGAATACTTATGACATGTTTGCTGACAAAATGTTTTAACAGATTTGACGTCGTTTATTTCGCTGACGCCTCTATTGAAACTGCGCTTGAAACAGATCTGAAAGCTATCGCTGTCGACCAAAAAATAGGCGAGACTGCTGCTGAAGCCATCCAGTGGCTGAGTTATCAGAATAATAGATGGCTCCTCGTCTTGGACAATGCGGATGATAAAAACTTTTCGATTCAGAAGTACATACCCAAATCGATCCATGGCAACGTTATCATCACGTCCCGAAATCCTGAGCTTGCCGGCTTAACGGCTAAAGATGATGGAAGTAGACGGATCGAAGACTTGGAAAAATGGGCTGCAGAAGCGCTGCTGAAGAAGTTAGTAGGATCGAGAGGAATACCGTCTGATGACGAGGATCTACTTGTCACGCAAGTGGCTGAGGTATGCTTTATTTGTTCTCTGTCTTTATAGTTTAGCGCTCATAAATATATCAGATGCTCCATGGCTTTGCTCTGGCTATTACTCAAGCGGGATCATACATGTCTGCTACCGGCCGTGGATATCAGGAATATATCGGACTCTTCCAGGTGGAGCGGTCTCGTCTGCTGCGCGAGCGTAAAGGCCATGTCCCTGACAATTACCCTTGGAGTGTTTACACGACCTGGGCCATTAGCTTTGACCAGCTAAAACCCGCTCCCCGCCACTTTATGCAGATTTGCTCGTATCTCCACTACACTGGCATTCCAAAAGATCTCTTTATGCGTGCTGCTGAGTCAGCGCCGCTGAAGGACGTCGACGATGGCCCCCAGATCTGGCTTTCCGAGTTCATGAATCACTTTCGAAATGGCGAAGGACGATGGAACCCAGTATCATTTGACGAAATTATCCAAAATGTCATGTCATTTTCCCTTCTCGATTATGACTCAGGACAGAATTTGTTCTCGTATCACCCCCTCGTCCATGACTGGACTCGTGAGGCGATTCGATTTACCTATGGTCAGGATTTTCCAGACATCCAGTGTGCTCTTCAGCTGGTTTCTCTTTCTGCCTCCGGTTGGGATGACAATTCCTGTACATCAGTTTTGAAGAAGCGTCTATTACCCCACCTCGATTCACTAGTGCCAGGTGCTGCCTATATCACCTCTGGACAAATAGCGTCTCGACTTGGCGCAGTTTACAAGCAGAATGGTCGATGGAATGATGTGGCCAACATCTGCGAACGCTGCGTAGAAAGCTGCGAGATTTGCACAGAATACCTTGCATTGGCATACTCACACCTCGGAAGGCACTCAGAGGCGCTTAACTTACAGGATTCAATACTTATAAACAACAAGCGAACTCTAGGTGATGAGCATCCCAACACGTTGGTGAGCTTGGACAACCTTGCAGCGTCGGTTGCGAATCTAGGAAAGCACACAGATGCACTTGACTTGCAGCTCTCAGCGCTCGCAGGCCTGAAGCGGAATCTAGGAGATGAGCACCCCTCCACGCTGACCAGCATGAACAACCTTGCAATGACGTACCGACACCTCGGAAGGTACACTGAGGCACTTGAACTGTGGCTCTCAGTAGTTGCAAACCGGAAGCGGATTCTAGGTGATGAGCATCCCGAGACGCTGGGGAGCATGAACAACCTCGCAGCGTCATACACAGATCTAGGAAGGCATGAAGAGGCACTTGACTTGAAGCTCTTAGTGATTGCAAACATGAAGCAGACTCTAGGTGATGAGCATCCCAACACGCTGACCAGCATGAACAACCTTGGATTGACATACCAATGTCTCGGAAGGCATGCAGAAGCTCTTGACTTGCACTTCTCAGTGCTTGCAATCGAGAAGCGGACTCTGGGCGATGAACATGCCAACACGCTGACGAGCATCAACAACCTTGCATCGGCATACCAATCCCTCGGAAGGCATGCAGAGGCGGTTGATCTTTTGATTCCTGCTGTGGATGCAGCGCTTCGTGTTTTAGGAGCTGAACATATCACATCGAGTCTGCAGAACAGATTGGAGCAGTGCTTGATGGGTTATACTAAAGAACTTGACGACTTGTTTCATGAAGAGCTGGATAACATCGCCGCTACCATTAAGCAATTTGAGCGAGAGGAGAGATGGGAAGATGTTATTGAGCAAAGTGAGATCGCTGTTGAAGCTTTCAGCGCAATTCTGGGCGAATTTCATCCCGAGACTTTTCTGCGCGTGATGGATCTTGCCAATGGCTGTCTGGTGTTTGGCCGAACTGAAGATTGGCTACATCACATCGAGAGGGCACATCAGCTCATTAAAAGCGACAATTTTCCCTCGGAAGCTCGTACGCAGATGCTGTCGCTAGTTGAATCATTGGATTCTTGGTCTGACTTGCGCACGAACCGACTACAAACGAAGCCAGTGGCCCCTGAAGCGGAGCAAGCAATAAGAGGAAATCCGAGGTCAAGTGTCGAAAATGAACAGTCGCCTCAAGTGAGAGTAGCGGAGGCTGCAGAAGCTCGGAGAGCGCTCAATGTTCAATTGAAGGACACGCCAGGTACTCAAGGTTTTGTACTCTACTGGATGCCAAAACTAATAGATAACTCCAGCGGTGAAAGACAGGACAACTGCCTCCGATTCTACACGTGCCACTGAAGCAGAAAATTCTTCGCGTGCATCTGTTACAGTGAGTGAGGTTTGGAACAAGTTTCTAGGATTCAACTTATGCCATGGCTAGGGCTTGGCTACCGCCAAAAAAACTGGAAAGATGGCTGCCAATGATCCGGAGACAATCAAAGAGAGCACGAGGAAAGGAAAAGCTAGATATCGCTCACCTATTCGCGTAACTTAACACCTGCTTTGATGTTCTCAATACCTAACTGAATCACAGAGTGGCCAGCACGAAACGGCAGTGCCAGTGACGACGAGCACCACACCCACTGGCCCTTCCCTCGACCAAACTAAGGTTCAAGTCTCTTCTTCCACTTTAGTAAGTATGCATGATCCTCAATGATTGCGCGGTACTAGCGAATTTATAGGAAACCAAACAAGATATTGTAACGAACGAAGTCCATCATCTCATAACCAGCGTAGTTGACTTTCAAGCACTCGATAGCAATATCCCCTCCGACCCTGTAAGCTATATCTTATACATTCAACTATTTGTAACTCATGGTTTAAAGGCTGTCGCTTCGACCAGTGGTACCACGTTGTCTACTAAAACCAAAGGGAAAACAGTAGAGCCAGAAATCCAGGCTCGCAGTGATATGAGCGTTCCACACGTACACAACATACCTTCAGAAATTGGAGCTCACGAACGCTACATGGCCACAATTGAGCTAAAGAAGATGAAACTCCAAGCAAAATCGGGGAAACAGGAGCGACAATGTCATCTAGAGATGGCACGTATGGTCTTCTTTGCTCTAGTGATTCTTGGAATTCAGTGGAGGGAGATGAGGAGGCCACAGGATGATTGAGGGAGATGAAATGAAAGTCCAAGCAAAATCGGGGAAACAGGAGCGACAGTACCGCCTGGAGATGGCGCGTATGATCCTTTTCCCTCCTGGAATTCGAGTCAGTGGAGGGATACAAAGAGGTCCGGAGACGAATGAGGGGAGATGCAAACACGAGAACTTTGGCATCATGACGCTTTCTCCCGAACGAAAATGGGTGTGTAAATAACGAGAATGTGCTTATATAACGTATTAGTTCGAGAAAGATGCCCTTTACCGTCGTCGGCAGTATGTCAGAATTCATGATTTAGAACGGAGAGCAAAACAGGTTAAGAGAGAAGAGGTCGGATTAAGAAAGCGTATAGTGTTTGCCATGGTAAGCTCATTCGTGGAAGGTATGGAAGTTGAGGAAAAGATGGGTACGACGGAGTCGGAAGCTGTCGCATCCCTTCATCCTGTTCTCAAACCTCGTCCTCTCACTTTCTTTTATCCGCGCTTATGTCGTCTTCAAGTCGCGTACACGTCTTCAAATTTTTGTCGTTGTTACGATGATAGGGCTACATCTGACTAACTGACGAGCACAAATTATTGTCCGTGACCTTGTTGTCGAGCTTGGTGTATGTCGTGACATGCATGTAATCCACGTTGGACCATGCTATCTCATAATCGATAGCAGAAATCTCATCTATCGGTTCGGCAAATAGACGAGACCCGCAATGGAAGCATGCGACAACCGCGTTTCGTATTGGCACGATGTACGTTCTCTCTATCTTTTCTTTTTCATCCAAGCGCCATTGGCTTAAAAGTCTACAGGTATTGGAATATTACTCAAGTACTTCATCCATATTCTCCACATAGAGTGTTTTTTTATGGAGTCCGTGTAATGAACTGTCTTCAGAAATACCTTCGCGTTTAGAGTCAAGCGCCAGTATCTGTTGTATAAGACGGTCTCTTGCCTCCCTTCTGCCATCTTCTTTACCTTGTGTAGTCATGAGTGAAGAATCTGAAGGTCTCGCCATCCTCTCAATAGGTTAGCACATTAGCTATCTTCATGCACAAACTGACCAAGCTTGAAAGATGGCCCGTCTATGTTCCAATCCGGTGACATGCCGCCCCTCCATATTCTTCAAGAAATTGCCTCACGATACGAAACTGACAAGGAGTTGCCTCCAGGTTCATTTCGAGCCAGCAAAACTTTTCATTTGATAGGAGGCGTTGGAGATGGAGGGTTTGTATTGCCATTCCATTCTCTCTAAGCAGGTCCTAAACCTCCTTGTAGCTTGCTTGCAGTCATGCTGGGTCGTTTTGGCATGAGCGTTAACGACGCGATTCGCGAATATTCTCTGATCCTCAAGGCTGTTCACCGACATTCTGATTGGGCAGCTGGTCAAAGGACGAGCGATCTCAAAAGTTCGAAACCGCGTTGAAAATCCTTTTGGCGTCCAATACCAGTGCTAGTGACGAAAACTATCCACTTCTCAGATCAAAGGAGGAAGGTTATCCATGCAAAGTGTAAGCCATCGTCTCGACTTGTCGCTGAGCTCTCACTAACCATTAGTAGGTTCGTCACTGCAATGCATGCCTCAAATCTTCAGCTCCCTATCCTCCTTCGAACATATCGTTCTCGTGTTGACGCTGATCCTCCGGAATGCACTATTGTTGAAGCTATCCGAGCTACAACAGCCATGCCAGATCTTTTCGCGCCGGTCTCGCTTGGACCACCCCATAGACAAATCAAACACTTCTCACCTGCGTGCCACGGCTTCAACAATCCCATCGACCAAGTCCGCCAAGAAGCGAAGGTTGTTTTCTCAGGTCGTTCCATCTCGTGTATCATTAGTTTGGGTTGTGGTCACCCAGGGCCGATTCAGATCCAGGACGTAAAGGAAGATGCGACGCGCGCTGTTGTACAGCTTTCCATGGACAGTTTTCGTGCTGCCGAGCAAACATATCGGCGACTTGTTGGAGTACCAAAATTATACTTCCGCTTCGATGTTCCATACGGTCTCGAGCGCGCTGTCCTCAAACTCAACCCTGCGTTTGGAGAAATCCAGGCCCACGTTGAGGCATACGTTAAACAAGACCAGACGGCCAATAGAATCGATTGTGCGGTGAGGCAGTTAGTCAAACTCCCATCATTGATTAAAGCTTCGGAGCTTGGTATGTTGCAGCCATTCTACCTATATCTTCGTACTGACATCACCGTAGATGGGATTCTACCAGTAGAGGCTACTGCTATGGTCTGGGTCAAACGGTGTCCTCTTCCCAGTCCCAACTTCACTGGTCGACGTGACGAATTAGATCACATGCACTCTTACTTCTCTTCTGGAGTTGGGTCTTCTTCACATACATATGTAATCCATGGGCTAGGAGGGTCTGGAAAGACCCAGCTCTTGCTTCAGTTTGTACTGGAGTGCCAAACTCGGTCTCCCCGGAGGTAAGTAATGAGACGAAAGAATGCTTGCGCAATGGTTATAAATTTTTTTGACAGATTTGACGTCGTTTACTTTGCTGATGCCTCGCTCGAAACTACGCTTGAAACGGATCTAAAAGCTATCGCGATTGACCAGAGGGTTGGGGAAACAGCTGCTGACACCGTTCAGTGGCTAAGTTATCAGACCTATCGATGGCTCCTGGTATTAGATAACGCAGACGACAAAACATTTTCGATTCAGAAGTACATACCGAAGTCGATCTACGGCAATGTCATCATCACGTCCCGAAACCCTGAACTTACAGGCTTGACATCTAAGGAATCTGGAACTAGACGGATCGAAGACTTGGAGAATTGGGCTGCAGAAGAGTTGTTGAAAAAGTTAATGGGACCGAAAGGAAGTCCTACTTCTGACGAGGACTTACTGGTCAAGCAAGTTGCCGAAGTCGGTTCCATTTGTTTTCTGCTCGCGTAATTTAGTGCTCATCAATGTATTAGATGCTCCATTGTTTCGCTCTAGCCATTACTCAAGCGGGATCTTATATGTCTGCTACTGGGTGCGGATATAAAGAATATGTTGAACTCTTCCAGATGGAGCGCTCTCGTCTGCTGCGCGAGCGCACAGGCCATGTTCCAGATGATTACCCCTGGAGTGTTTACACAACCTGGGCTATCAGCTTTGACCAACTTACTGCCGCGCCCCGCCACTTTATGCAGGTCTGCTCGCATTTCCATTACACCGGCATCCCAAAAGATCTCTTTAAGCGCGCGGCAGAGTCGACACCGCTGACGGAAGTGAACGAAAGGGCTCAGATTTGGCTTTCTGAGTTCATGAATCACTTTCGAATAATGAAGGACGATGGAATCCAGTAGCGTTTGACGGAACCGTTCAGAATATCACGTCGTTCTCCCTCCTTGATTACGACCCAGAACTGAGGGTGTTTTCATTTCACCCCCTCGTCCACGATTGGACACGTGAGACAATTCAACTGGCCCATGGCCAGGATTTTCCAGACGCCCAGTGTGCTCTTCAGTTGGTCGCTATCTCCACTCCAGTTATGAATGACAGATCCACTGGGTCGGTTGTACTGAAGAGACGCCTACTATCTCACCTTGATTCTATGGTACCAGATGCCCGCTCCATTAATTCTGTACCAATGGCGCTTCGTCTCTCCGCAGTTTATGAACAGACCGGTCGATGGAATGATGTCGCTAAGGTCTTCGAGCATGCTAAGGAAGTTGGCCATTCTGGAAATGGGTGGAACATGGAGAACTACACCGACAATCTTTCAGCGGCATATCAACGCCTCGGGAGGCACGCAGAAGCACTTGAGTTGCAGCTCTCAGTGCTTCCAAATGAGAGGCGGATTCTAGGCGACGAACATCCCACCGTGTTGGCAAGCATGAACCACATTGCCATATTATACGCACAACTCGGAAGGCATGCGGAGGCTCTTGACTTGCATCTCTCAGTCCTTACAAGCCAGAAGCGCATTTTAGGTGATGGGCACCCTGAAACTCTGACCAGCATGAATGGCCTTGCATCAACATACCGAGACCTTGGAAGGCATACAGAGGCACTTGATTTACAACTCTCTGTGCTTGCATACCAGAAGCGGACGCTCGGTGTTGACCATCCTGACACCCTGACCAGCATGAGTAACCTTGCAACATCATACCAACACCTTGGAAGATATACGGAAGCGCTTGACTTGCAGCTCTCTGTGCTTGCAGAACAGAAAAGGACTCTAGGTGACGAGCATCCTGACACCTTGATGAGCATGAACAACCTTGCATTATCATATCAACACCTTGGAAGACACTCAGAGGCACTTGACTTACAGCTCACAGCGCTTCCAAACTGGAAGCAGGCTATAGGTGACGAGCATCCTGACACCCTGACTGGCATGAACAATCTTGCATTGTCATACCAAAACCTAGGAAGGCATTCTGAGGCACTTGATTTGCAGCTCAAAGTGGTTGAAAGCTGGAGACGGATTCTTGGTGACGAGCATCCCCGCACACTGGCGACCTCGAACAACATTGCAGCATTATATCATCTTCTCGGAAGGCACCCAGAGGCACTAGCCCTGCAGATCTCAGTGCTTGCAAGCCAGAAGCGCATTTTGGGTAACGAGCATCCCAGCACGGTGACGAGCATGAATAACCTCGCTCTGTCATACGTTGACCTGGGAAGACACGCAGAAGCACTTGAGTTGCAGCTCTCAGTGTTTACAACCAGGAAGCGGACTCTAGGCGAACAACATCCCGACACATTGACGGGCATGAACAACCTTGCAGCAACATATATGGATCTTGGAAGGCACTCGGAAGCAACTGATTTGTTGATTCCTGCCGTGAGCTTTGCCAATCATGCTTTAGGAACCGAAAATTCCGTCACATTGACTCTGCAGCAAACACTAGACAGGTGCTTGTCGCTTGACTCTGGAGAACTGGGCGACAACTCGTTTGAAGAACTTACGAGCATCACGGCTACACTTTTACAGTGTGAGCAAGAAGGAAGATGGGAAGATGCTATTGACCAAGGAGAAATTGCAGTTGAAGTTTTCAGTGCGATTCTGGGAGAGTCCAATCCGAAAACTCTTATGCTCCTCTTAAAGCTTACCAAACACTGCTTCCAACTCAGTCGACTGGATGATGGACGGCGTCACCTTGAGAGGGCATACCGGCTCATCAATGAAGACGACTTTTCTTCTGAAGGTCAACTGCAACTGGTGCTGATGATTGAAGAGTTGTATTCCCGGTTTTGCCAAGATATGAGTCCAGAAACACAGATTAGTCTGGCAGAACCTCAAGAGAAACTTGAGCCGGCGGAGGCACAAAGAGAGACGGATGAGACTTCAATGTTACTGGTTGCTGATGAAAGGTCTCCTCAGATGAAGGCTGCGGATGCCGCAGAAGCTCGGAGGAAGGCGCTCGATCGCCAATTGAAGGGAAAGAAAGGTATGCCCACATCCTACAATTTTGACCTGCCAAAATTAATTGATAGTCCCAGAAGCGAAACATAAACCAGCTCCTAGGTCTTCCACGTATACTGTCCAGACAGAAAATTCTCAAACTGTATCAGACACAACCCCTGTTGTAGTAAGTGACTTTCGAAGTCGGTTGCTAAAGAAGAACTTTGATCATTCTTAGAACTCAACTACAACACTAAGATCTATTCAAACGGCTGTGAATGCTTCCAAGACGAGCAAAGAGGCGACCAAGAAGGGAAAGGCCAGAGATCTTTCCACTATTCCGGTAACTTGGTACCTTTTTTCGATGTACTCGACCGCTAACTAGAATAACTAGACCAAACGAACAGTACCGGCTGCGACAAACATTCCAGTCGACGGACCATCAATCAGTCAAGACAAAGATGGAGTTCTTTCTTCTCCTTCGGTGAGTAATATCCTGGGCGACGACCCTTTCGTGCCAATAAAATTACAGGAGACCAGCAAGGACACCACGGGGAACAGGGTTCATACGTACGCGACGAGTCAGGCTGACTGTCAAGTTCTTGACGCTACTATTCCTGCCGACCTTGTGAGCGCTGGTTTTTGGACCTCGTTATTTGTATTTACCTCATTGGTTCAAAGGCTGTCACTTCGAACAGCAGTGTCCTGTTGCCAGCCGAAACCAAAGCGCCAACAAGGAGTCTAGAAATTTCTCACAGTCATATGAGAGTTCCAGAATTACGCGGCATAACGTCAGAACACGAAGCGCACGAACGCTATATGGCCAAAATGGAGCTCAAGAAATTAAAAGTTCGAGCGAAATCGGAGAAGCATCAGAGACATTGCCGTCTCGATATGACTCGTATGATCGTTGTGGCTCTGGTGATCGTTGGTCTTCAGTGGAGAGATACGAATTCGAAGAAGTCGCTAGAAAATTGAGCCAGACACATGGGCGTGAAAGCCAAGTCCAGGACACTTCACATATGACGAAATATGTATATAATCCTACGAGAGTTTGGTTGTGAAAAACATTGGTCAGGAAACATGGACACAGCGCTGTCGGCAGTGTGTCTTCGTCGTGTTTGGAGTGATGGAAAGGAGAAAGAGGTGTGAAATGGTGTCTCGGCCAGTATGACCGATTCGACCCTTCTGGTACCATCGTAAAAAGATTTTTACACCAAAGATCTAGAGAGCACCTCGCGTATATAGTCAACAAAAATAAAACGTCCTCGCCTCTGCATCTTCACCGATTACCTGGGGCTCGTAAAATTCCTTCGTATTTACAGCTGATGAAAGAGACGACTTATGGAGGCTAGCGGCGATTGGCGGAAACCCGGAGAAGCGCCATGTAATGACACACTCAACTAATACGAAACTCAGCTTCACCTAGTAGGAACTCGAAAAGGACAGAGCTTAATCAGCAGACTCTTGTCTGTAAAGAGAATGTGCAAGGGATTTCACCGCCAAAACGTTAATCACTATTAGGTGTCTGCGACTTTCCACATTACACAGCGCCTTGAGGAGATCTCGGCCCAGGAACTCATACTGAAACCGTGCCGAAGGCGCTTTCTCCATGCATCCCGGGATCGGTTCAAAAACAGTTGCTTTAAAAGAGTGCGGCGGGCGCAACTTTCTCTGGTTTTGAATTATATTGCCTCTCTTGTCTCATTTCTTCCAAGAAGTAGAACTGGGAAAACAAACAAAGCAGTGTGGGAGGAGGAGCCCTGTCACAGCACTGCTCGTCACAGCCTGATCAGCGATCAGCGTGATTTGATAGGCCTGGGTCTCAGACGCCCTTGCGCGCATGCACCCTTGTTAACGACTACCACCACCTTTCCCTTTTTATTCCTCCCCTCTTCCTTTCCCTTTCAACCACAGGATGTCGTCTTCACACGACTCTGCGGAAGACCATCTCCTGTATTCTACTGGAAACCGAAGCAGCGCTGCCTTGTCCATCACTCGCTCAGCAGGTTCAGACCGATTCCAGGAGTCTGTCTACCTCATCCCGGACCGTCCATCCTACCCGAAATCAACATTTAAATCATATATATCACGAAACAAGAAAGATGGAATAAAGCCTCCAAAACGTTTTGTATGTTTCTCTCTTCGCTTTCCAATGTTGGATTTGACTGAACTGTGTCCAGGCACCTTTTATTACCAATATCTTCATCGTTTTCGGAACAACATTATCTCTTCTCTTTCTTGGTGTCGGCCTTGAAGTTGGAATCTACTTTTCCAATCGCGATAATGGTCCGTATCGACGCTCTCCCCGTATTCTCTCTGTCGCTCATTCTGTCTCAGGTTTCCCTGTTCCGAAAGAGAACAAATTGGGCTTTATTGGAGGACAATCATTTTTACTTGTACGTGTTATTTGTTCTGCCTAGTTATACTCTGCTTAATCCCTTGCCAGTCGGTTGCACCCTTAATGTAAGCCGTCCAGGTTACCACTCCCATGCCGACATTGACACACAAGACCTACAGATTGATCATTCCCAATGCCATATTATACAGAGAATTAGACTGGATGGTTCGTTACTACCAGGTATGTCTTGCTTTAATGTGAATCCTGTGTCTTCCTGAATGTTCCATAGCCATACATTGTACTGCAAAGAGGTCAAGCATCTGCGGATGAGACATTGTTGTTAGACTACGTTCGTCTGTTTATTCCTGACATTTTTCGTTGTTACTGACCTTCTTGCAGGTTGCCACAGGGTATGCACAGTGTTCAAATGCTGTTACCAATTCCTGACTTGCGCTTCAGAACATGGTGGTCGATCTTCTATTCCATGAAACACAAACATCGCATCGTCACTATATCTTCTATTACCGCCATTGCCACCTTTGCCCTCCAGCCACTCGGTAAGGCATTGAGCCACTCGTTTTTTATCTTCGTCTGACCCAGAGTAGGTAGCTCTATTTTCAGCATTGGCGCCGCTATGAACACAAAACGTACGTTCCCAGGCAATCTGATGAATGCCGTCTAACCTGTTCGCAGCCTCATCTGTAACAAGCATGAAAACGATTGGCGTTTCTCCTGATGTGAACGACCTTTCATCTTTCGTGGCTGCTGCGGGGGTACGTCTGGATATCTTTGGCTCTGCCACTCCAAAGTCTAATCCTCCTTAGTTCACAGACGCGGCTGTTGTTCATGGGCTCGATGATCCTCCCTTTGTGAGGAATGGCTGGGCGACTGCTGAATTCAGCGTAAATATTTTTCAACTTGCTTTGCTGCACTGTTCTGACAGTACCATCTAGTTCCTTGAACCTGCGTTGAATGGCACCATGGCTGTAAATACTACTGGAATCATCACCAACCCCAACTGTCAGGGTGCAACGGCGAAACCAACGCTTACCGATTTGGGCAATGGCAATCTCACTCTCACTGCTACGTCCACCTCAGGATGTCCTGCAACAGCAACGTTGACTCCAGGTGTAAGTTAACTCTCTTGTATCAAGAACTTTGATTTTAATTCACCTTAGGACGCTGTTTCTCAATATGGTATTGCTGCTGCCCCGTGTGGAGACAGTGTTGGCAAGAGTCGCAATTTCCAGCCTGTCATGTTTTGGTACTTCTCTCCCCGTTCTGACACCAATGCGAATCAGGCGGACGCCATATTCTGCGCTCCTACCATCGAGCCTTTTAATGTGCACGCAGTGGCCGTTCTCGACAGTGGCAAGATGCAAAGTTGCGAAAGGATTTCTGGCTATACTTCAGCGCACAATGTCACTGATGCTTTTAACTCGTACGTCTTTTGGCAAGAGCAATTCCGTTCAAACTTGTTTCCTAAACACCGTTCTTAGTGTGATTTTCGATGAAACGAATTTCAATGCGTTTGTGAAAGCACGATCGGTCACTACGAGGACAAGTGTGTCTGGAGCTGTCTTTAAAGCTGCCCAGCTGGCACAGGGTGGACCACAATCGGTATTCGACTTGCCGAATGGATTCCTTGACTTGACAACAAGGATTTATGTGCGTTTTTTAAAAAGTCTTGTTGTTTCCTCGTCTAAAGACCTAATTCAAAACCATATAGACGAAGCACCTCGCGGTTTCGGCCAAATCGATATATTTCGTCAACCAAAACTCAACCATTGAGTCGGATGAGAACAGCTTTAGCCCAAGGTTATTTATTAAGTAAGTTTCTGTTATTCATTTTGAAATCAGTGACGTATCTGACAACGTACCTCTCAGTCCCATCCCTGGCCATTTCCTTGCAATCCTCCTCTTCTCGATTGGTTTTGTGGGCATCTTTGTTCATCTCACCTTCCGCCGTTATCGAAACCAACTCCATCTCTACGCACCACCTGGAACCATTGCCCATACCGTAGCACTCACCGCTCACTCTGGATTCGGCCAACTTCTTGTTCCCTACGATACTCCCGAACAAATGCTCGAAAGACTTAAAGGTCTCAAGTTCACTCTAGATAAACGAACTGGAGCAATCGTAGCTGACGAGGACTTGGCGGATATTGACGAAGCATATGCGCTTCCTAGTGCAAAATCGGCTGGGAAGGACTGGCCTCGATCTCCTGCTCGATCACCTGCTGCAAGCACTGCTACGCTTACACCGTCTGATTGGCCTGGAAGTCCTGGTTCGAATGGGAAGAAACCTCAGTGGTCGAGGTCAAGCACAGCGAGTAGTTCGTTGTCAGCTGAAATCCCGATGCATGAGCAGCATTTACCTGCAGGAGCAGCTCGGCCCACTTATACGAGGTTGGATAGTATTTCGGAGGGTGGTTCATATAATAGTAGGCAATCAGAATATCGGACTGCATGGGAGTGAAGTGGTGTACCTAGTTTATTTGTTGTTTTTGGACTGTGTTTTCATTATTTTACGGGTTTTAAACTCTGCGGTTTTTTACGACATTTATTACACGAGACTGCTGTTAGCGATACCTCACGCTTTTCTTTGTACTGAAAAATTTTGTGTACACCAGTCCGTACTTGTTTCCCGATCAAGCAGCACTCGACATACCTCATTTAGGCGAGTGCTGCAAGAGTATGTTCTTGAAGTCAAGATTTTGGGAGCAATAAGTAGCACCGAGACATACTAGCTTGTACGAAGTGCTTTGAATAGTATCCAGCCAAACATGACATACACTACTAGAAATCAGCACTAGGTAGCCGTCACTATTCTCTATCGAATATGTTTATAACATCATATAAAACTTCAGGACGCCAATCTTTCCATTTCTAGAATCAAACTCCATGCGAGAGGCTCTTTGTTACTATCCCCTCCACTGAACCCCAAGAATGACCAGAGCTAATACAATCAAGCGTGTGATCTCAAGATGGTACTGCCCCTGCTGCTTTTTGGATTTCGCTTCAATTTTTAGCTTCTTAAGCTCGATATTCGCTATGAAGCGTTGATGAGCTTCATTTTCCAAGTAAATGTGGTGCGGATTTGGATCTCTTGCAATATTGTAACCCCTGTCTGCTCCTCTTTCCAATCTGGTTTCTGGAGGCAAGGAGGTACTGCTCGTTGGCAGAAGAACCTTCAAGTCATGAGATAAGTACGAGTATTCAACACAGAAGGCACAGTTCATGAGCTTAGAAGGATACTAACCTCGGGCTCTTGATTATCAGCGCCAGAATGAACTTTTCTCGCCCCAATGTCTACTCTGGTCTTCTAAGAAGCCGCTAGTATCATAGTTTTATCGAAGCAGAATATTACTCACTGAATTGGACACCACTTGGCCGTTATCTGAACGGGTCGATGGCCCCTCAGCTAGTTCTGCCAGTTCATTCCGGGCATGCTAAAGTTTAGTTAATCGTATAGAACATCACAGAATGCGCTCAGTTACCGGAGTAGAAGAAAGGTCGTTGGCTTTCCCCTTCCCAATAACATCTTTGCCTGCCTTTTCAGCTTCAGTGGTCGTCTGGTTTGCCTTTTCCATGGTATTTAAGCTCTAGTTATGTCATATCTTATGAGTGGCTTCAGAGGTACTTACTGTGACAAGAGTTGTAACCGATACATTTCGAGAATTCCCGCTACTACCTAGTGGCGAATTACGAACAGCTGTATTGTCTATCAGTTCTGTTGCTGTACCGCATTCTCAGTAAGATATATTTGTAGAATGTAGCATTACCTCTCATTTTCTTCGATTGGTCATCGAGAGCCTTCCTCCGAGCTTCTGCAGCATCAGCAGCCTTTTCCTGACGTGATCGTTCATCTTTATTATCCGATGGTTGCGAATTTTCGTCGATCCCGCTTTCGGCCTCGTCTCGCATAAAACTTGCTCGTGGTCTAACTTGGTCCTCTGGCGGCGTGCCTTGGCAGTACTGGGCATATAGCTCTTCAAATATCAGTGCTTCATGCAAATGGCCATCAGAGGGGAAACTATCATCTTTTATGAGCTGGTATCCCTTCTCAATATGACGCCGTCCATCATCCTGTCGACCTAACTTCAAGCAATTTGTAGCAAGATTGAGAAGGTGCCGAACAGTTGTCGGGTGGCATTCGCCCAAAATCCCGCTGAAAGCTTCGACAGCAATCTCTTCTTGCTCAATGGCATCTTCCCATCTCCCTTCTTGTTCGCATTTCTTAATGTTAGCAGCAATGCTCATGAGCTGCTCTGCAACTGAGTCAGCCATTGCTCTCGAATCAACTTTCGACAGGTTCCCCTCCAACGTTTGCTGGAGGCTTATTGTAATGGGATGTTCGGCTCCTAGGTCACTGACTGCAATGCTAATTGCAGGAATCAACAGCTCTGTCGCATCTGTGTTCCTTTCAAGCCCTGTATAGACAAGAGCAAGGTTATACACCGCTACAAGCGTGTTGGGATGCCGGTCCCCTTGAATTCGCTTTCTACATTCATATACCGAGAGAAGCAATTCCAGCGCCTTTGCATTTTGTCCGAGCTCTTGGTATGTCATTGCGAGGTTGGACGTGGCTGTCAGCGTATCGGGATGCTCGTCGCCGAGTACCCGATTCCTGCTTGTCACGACTGAGAGCTGAAGGTTAAGCGCCTCCGAGTGCTTTCCAATATTATGATATACCAGCCCAAGGCCATTCATGCTTGTCAATACATCGGGGTGGTCATCGTGGAGAATCCGCTTTCTGCTTGCGAGCACAGAAGAGTGTAATTCAAGCGCCTCTACATGGTTTCCAAGTTCGTTGGACATCACAGCAAGGTTGTTCAAGGTTGTTAGGGTGCTAGGATCCTCATCGCCCATTATGCGCTTACTCGTTGAGACTACTGAGCGTTGCAGGGCAAGAGCCTCATGGTAATCTCCAAGCTCTTGGTATGTCGCTACAAGATTATTCATGTCCTCCAGCACATATGGATGATCTTCTCCCAGATACTCCTTCCTGGTTGCCAGTAACGAGAGCTGCAGACCACATGCCTCCGAGTGTCTTCCTAGCTTGCCATATGTCATTGCAAGGTTCTGCATGGCTGTCAATACGCTTTGTCCGCCATATTGGTCAAGTTCAATAGCACGTTCCCAGACGTTGGCGACATCGTTCCACCTAGCAGTCTGCTCATAAATTGCAGAGAGACGGGCTGCCATTGGCACCGATGCAATGTTGGCTGCGCTTGGTATTAATGTATCGAGATGAGGTAGTAGGCGCCTCTTTAGCAAAATAGATTCAGAGGACCTGTCATTTGTATTTGGAGTAGAGAGAGCAACTAGCTGAAGAGCACACTGGAGGTCTGGAAAATCCTGGCCGTGGGTTAATTGAATTTCCTCACGGGTCCACTCGTGGACGAGCGGGTGGAATGAAAACAACCTTGTTCCCGGATCGCAATCGACAAGGGAAAAGGACATAACATTTTGGACGAGATCATCGAAAGCTACTTGATCCCATTTTTTTTCTTGGTTCTGAGAATGACGCAGGAAGTCAGACAGCCAGGTCTGAGCGGCTTCATCAGCATCTACAAGTGGTTCTGCCTCAACTGCTCCCTGGAAAAGATCTCTTGGGATGGCGGTGTAATGCAAATATGAGCATATTTGCATAAAGTGGCGGGACGAGGATTTTAGCTGATTGAAGCTCATGGCCCAGGTTGTGTAAACGGTCCAGGGGTAATCATCAGGGACGTGACCTTTGCGTTCACGCAGGAGCCGAGGCCGTTCTGCATGGAAGAGGTCGATATATTCCTGATAGCTGCACTTAGTAGCAGCAATATAGGATCCTGCTTGAGTAACAGCAAGAGGAAAGCAATGGAGCATCTAATATGTTGACTACTATTAAACTGTGATATACAAAGAAAATGGACAGAACGTACCTTCGCAACTTGCGCAACTAGCAAATCTTCGTCGTCTAAGAGTCTCCCTCTCTGTCCCACTAGGTGTCTCAACAGTAATTCTGCGGCCCATTCTTCGAGGTCTCCAATTTGCACAGTCCCTGAATCCTTCGACGTCAAGCCTGTAAGTTCAGGGTTTCGAGTGGTGATGATGACGTTGCCGTGGATAGAGTTGGGTATGTACTTTTGAATCGAAAAGGATTTGTCACCTGCATTGTCCAACACGAGGAGCCAGCGATCGGTCTGACGGCTAAGCCATTGAATAGCGTCAGCAGCAGTTTCGCCAATTTTTTGGTCAACAGCTATAGCCATAAGATCCGTTTCAAGGGTATACTCTCGAGAGGCGTCAGCGAAGAAGATAACATCAAACCTGTTTAAAATATCAGTAACTAGATGTGGTAAGCATTTGTTTATTTAATTGCTTACATCGAAGGAGATTCATTCTGGCACTCTAGTACGAATTGGAGCAGAAGTTGGGTTTTTCCGGAGCCTCCCAGTCCATGAATCACATAAATGTGGGAAGAAGATCCGACGGCGCAAGAAAAGTAGGTGTGCATGTGGTCTAATTCAACACGACGACCGGTGAAGTTCGGAGTAGGAAGAGGACACTTCTTGACCCAGACGGTGGCAGTAACCTCGATAGGAAGGAGGCCGTCTATGTTGGGTCAGGGCGGAGACATAGGTCGAATAACTGTACCATACCTAGCTCCAAAGCTTTGACAGAAGGAGGCCGGTCAATCAGCTGTCTCACTGCAGAATCAATGGTGTCGGATGTCTGCTGTTGTCTGACGTATGTTGTGACGTGGGCTTGGATTTCGCTAAACATGGGGTTAAGCTTGAGAACAGGACGTTCGAGGCCGTAAGGAACATCAAAGCGGAAATACAAATTCGGGATTCCAGCCAGTCGACGATGAGTTTGCTCAGCGGCACGAAGACTGTCCATGGCAAGCTGTACGACAGCACGTGCAGAGCCTTCCTGAAACTCGCCGATCTGAACTGGCCCTGGGTGACCACAACCTAGACTGATAATGCAGGATATGGAATGACCGGGGAAAGCCGCTTTAGCCTCCTGACGGACCTGGTCGATTGGATTGTTGAAACCATGGCATGCAGGCGAGACATAGTTGATTTGTCGATGAGTTGGTCCAAGAGTAACATGCGTGAAGAGATCTGGCATCGCTGTGGTAGCTCGAATGGCTTCGACCAAGGTACATTCCAGAGACTCAGAGACAGTGCGAGAATGATACGTTCGAAAGAGGATGGGATGCTGAAGATTTAGGGAGTGCATTGTGGTGACAAATCTGTGAATGATTAGTTACACTGCTAAACGATAGAAATGAGAAGGTGACGTACACTTTGCATTCGGGAGTTTTCTCTGCTTGTTTGTTCAGAGGGTGATTTTCATCACCAGTCTTGGAAGCAACAAGTGTTTTCAATGCTGCTTCGAGCCGTTGAGTTCGTTCATCCTTCGTCCAAGTTGTTGAATGAGGGTGTTGGTGGACAGCCTCTAAGATATGAGAATACTCGTGAATCGTGTCGTTAATGCTCATGCCGAAATGGCCAAGCATGAATGCAAGCAAGCTACAAGGAGGTTTAGCATTCATTCGGGGAGAATGCAAGGGAGGAATACGAACCCTCCATCTCCAACACCTCCAATCATTCGAAATGCTTCGCTGGCGCAGAATGACCCGGGAGGTAACTCCCTGTCATTTTCATACCTGGAGGCGATTTCTTGAAGAATAAGGAGCGGCGGCACAACACCGGATTGATGCATAGAGGCACCATCTTCCAACATTTGTCGGTTCGTGCATAGACTAAGATGGCTAGTGCGCTTACCGATTGAGAGGACGGCGAGACCTTCAGAGTTCTCACCCATACCTAAACCTGTGCAGATGGTGGCGGAGGGCAAGTGAATTATATGACGACACTTTAGCGCTGTACTTATAGAACAACTCAAAGGACCCTGACGAATCTTGCAAAAACAATCGTGAGGGCTTGAAAGTCATGTTCCGCGCAGCAGCATAACAGAGTCAAAAATAAAAGAAGGAAGATAAGCATGCTTTCTGAAACATGTGGCAAACCGTTCAGCTCTGTAAGCTCAGCCTATTACATTCTGGATCACAAATAGGTAGTCTGTGGCTGACTCAGGAAAAGCAAAGTACCTTTCAATTGCTACGCCGAGTTCAGTGATGGCTATGAAGCTGCGGTCAAAAAAATGATACATACCTGTGCTTGATGAGGCCAGAATGCCTTCGCTGTTAACCTAAATCGTGAATCTTAAACGAGCGAGACCGTGACGCAGGACGACCAGCCACGCGGAACCAGTCGAATGGATCGGGTCGCTGCCGCAGCATGTCATTAGCTACTGTCAGACTTCCAACAGCTCGAATTTATGTGTGCGTTGATGTTTGAGGACAAAACAAGTGTAAAATAAAATTGAGATGAAAGGGAAGAAGAAGTCCGAGAAAGAACCGGCGCTTACGGATCCACACATTCGCTTGATGATGCTAGTTGAATATGACTCTTCTTTCGCAAACGTTCAAGTCTCTCTGTTTGGGGAAAGGCTCTGCTTGATCTCAGCGTTGATATCTCGTTATTCTTCGCTACTTAGAGCTCGTGATTTTCTGCGGTTTTGTTCAGTTAGCACCACTTCGTTCTTGATGTAAGACAACTAAGACAGTTTTCCCTGTAGGTATCAAAGCTATTCTACGAACTCACAAAGCGGAATTCTTTCAGCGTCATACGCTACTCATTCAGCCAGAATCTGCCGTCTCAACATTCTCTTCAATCCTCAGCTCATTCAATTGAGCCAAAATCGGACGTCATTCTTTGCAGGTGCCTGTAGAAACTCTCAAAATATCTCCTAAACCATGTCACGAAAGCTTTGTCTCCGATGATCATAATGAACCACATTGTTTCGTGTTTTGCTCAATTGTTGACCGGCTATGATATCACAACAAACATGCACATAAAAGGCTGGAAGATTACGACTATGAATTCTTCAGCTATACTCGCCACCCCCACACCTACATCCACTTGAATTTTGTCCTTTTTTCGATCTAAGTTGCTCATCATGACTCAACTCTCTTATGCCGTTCTTCTTGTATGATTCTGATACTCAACAGAGCAATCTCATTGATCGAGATAGATATAGATAGCTAATAAAAAAAAAAAAACCTAAAGAATTCGTGATAGTTCGAAACAAGGCGAAGGGTGGAAGCGCCGAACTTTTGTTGTCCCAAACCACTCTGTTCCGCAGTCCATATGCCGATGTCCCTACTCTCGTTCCCAGATTTTCCACCGGAATTGCGTCACATTATTTGGATGGAGGCAGCAGATGGCGGAACCAAACGAGATCAGTGCCAACTTCTTCGTGTGTGCAAGGAATCGTTGCAGTCGTAAGTTGTCAATGGTTTTGTTTCAGCCATTCCTGAAATTTATCAAACAAAAGCGTGTATCCAATATTTCTCGAAACCATAGTATTTGATACGTCGAATTCTCAAACTAGGGATGTCGCTTCTTTGGAGACCTATCTCAATACCAACGCGCAACATGTTGGTCAAAGGACATCTTGTCTCTTCCTTAATCTTACACGGGGTTGCTGCCCAATTCAGACTCTGAAATCTTTCTCATTGTCTCTTCGTCCCACGAATTTTGGGTCTGTTCGGCATGCATGGGTGTATGTCTCATATTGTCATAGACAAGCACTTTCGTTTACTTTGTCTCTTCCGAACCTTACCCACCTCTCTCTCCACCCGTCGTTCAATTACGTTAAATGGAACGGGCTTGTTAGTTCTCCGAGCCACACTCAAGCTCATGCTTTGGCCGCCAATAGCGCCTTTAGTACTGTCACACACCTTTCCCTAGGGGTTCAGTGGGGTCATACAACCCAGAAACCGCCACGAGACGGTATTCGACTCTTTCGCGCTCTCACACACCTACTGTATCATTGTCCTAATTTTCCGGACTTATTAGCTCTCCGCGACGTTTGTGAAGACCTCCCTCCTACACTCCATTTAAACATCTTCCTCACCGAGCAGCATAATGTTTCTCCAATTGATAAGTTCCTCCAGACGCTACCACTCTCAAAACACCGTTCTGTTGCGCTTAGCGATAGAACAGAGCATCTGGGATATGGACTTGATTCGCAGTTTGCCCGATGGGAATGTCAGGATGCGCTTTGGGAAGCGGGAGAGAAGATTTTAGCAAAGAGGCTTGGATACGGGAATCATCCTGTTTCGTACATATCCCTACATCATACAGACTGACCAGTGCTTCAAAATCCACAGATCAAAGTTTTTCGACATGCTTCATCCCATCTCAAACACCTTTAGGCGTTTGTCGCCATCTGTATTCTTCTTTCACTTCGTCACCGTCCAACATATCATCTCCCAATCGCATATCTTCTGGGGTATGCTATAGGTATAAGCTCACTGAACGAGTGCCTATAATTTTAAGCGTCGTCCCACGAGGCGTCCAAGACCTTCACCAAGTCAAGTGTGACTCGGGGTAGCGTCGACAAACAATGCGTCTAACTCACCCCACGCCTTTTTATCAAATTGAGAGCACTCTCCCCTTCATTCGGCTGTCCGAGCATTACAGTTCCCAAACGATGTATAGACAACATCATCAATGATGCCTATCCTCAAGAACGTCTGACTCCGTTGGAGTAGTGGCCAACAGTCGTGTTATGCTCTCTCCCCACTGCTGGAAGTCTGCGACATGTTACGGTTACATCAAGTGAGTACCGCCCCCCTCTCAATGTATACCAACCCAAACTTCTTTACAGGAACCAAATCTATTTTATTGAACTTACAACGCAAATTGCTTTCTACCACCATATCCTGCTATCTCAAACATTTCCCTTCTGTCCCTCCACTAATCCAATTGGTCGATTCTTTAAGTTCAAGTAGAATTGGACGTCGCCGTTGCTGATGCTTGTAATAGCGCTCTAACGTGTTTCTTAAACCGCTTCGCACTTGTGGCTAAGTCAAAGCTCGGTCGTGAATTTGGGAACGACTTTCCCTCTTGAATTAACCTCCTAAATGATATCATGTTCGATGGCCATAAACCTCTTCCTTCCCTACTAACATTCAAATAATACCCAGAAGTGTGGAAGTGTCACCAATGTCACGAAAGCATTGTCTCCGACGATCATGATGGATCACATTGTTTCGATTTTTATACCGCCATCATATCAATCCATCCGCGGGACATATAAAAGGGCTGGATGGTTGCGACGATGAATTCTTTAGCTGTGCTCATCATCCCCCACATCTACATCCACTTGAATTTGTCTTTTTTTTGACCTAAGTTGCTCATCATGGTTCAACTCTCTCATGTCATTCTTTTTGTTGGTGCTGCTGTTTTGAGTGTTCAAGCTGCTCCGTGAGCTCGTTTTTTTTTCTTCCCCATCTTAGATGGAATGCAGGATATGTTGTGCTGACTGGAGCGATGATGACTAAAGTGTCGCCTCCGTTGAAGAGAGACAGATGCAAGGCTGGGGAGCGTAAGTCTCTTGTTTTACTCTTTCTCGCTATGTTGGAGGTTGAGTTGCTCTTATAGTGCCAGTGGCTACGTTTGCGTCAATGGGGACTGTAAAACTGCAAGTTTTGGTCCCCAGAAAATCGAAGCCAGGGAAGTACAGACCTGGGGCGCGTACGTTCAATTTTGCCCTTCTCTTCCTTTTCTCCTCTGTTCTGATCTCAGAGGTAGAGGCTACGTGTGCGTGAACGGTGACTGTAAGACTGGAACTGTCGGCCCCACAATTCAGCGTCGTCAAGGTGGTTTAGGAGAAGTCCTTGGAACCCTTCTTGGGAAACTGTTCTCCTAAAAACCAGACCAATTAGCAGAGGGATGACAGAGTAAAAGTGATATTCAAGGGATTTGATATGAATTCGTCTTGTAGTTACAAGGTTGATAATTCATTGGGTTTTACTATTCGATCCGCGTTCATGGCCGTTCATTTCTCCTTCATTCATCTTCTCGAGTTCATGTCAGCAAGGCAAAATTTGAACCTCAGGACTCTCCTCGCGATATTCCACCACCAACGAATAGCTCAATCGACACACCAAAATTTCCGTCTGAAATCCACTCAAAGACATAGTGTAACGGTAGTACAGAGATATTAATCGAATAAATATAAGCATTATAGTAGCTTAGCAGAAGCAGCTGGGGCAAAACGGCTTCGAATGAGCTTGATGATCCAAAGCGGAACTGCACTTATAGCAACAATGACTGCAACCTTCCATACGAATGGCACGGTTACTACGAATGCGAGATCTAAAAATCATCAAATTAGGAAATCTGAGATGAAGTAGAGGGAAAACAAATATACCAAAGTATTCAGGCAGGAATATCATGCTAACGGCGTACAACAGAAGAGTCACTATTTCTGCGACAACCATGTATACATGCCTAAAAAGTTGTTTTAGTAAGTACACTAAACATTAAGGGAGAAGCATCGAGGGCTCACCATGTTGTGATTTCTAATGCTACCATGATCAACTCGTTCAGAACCAGGGCCGTGAACGAAATGGACACGATGTGTAGGAATTCGTTTTCGAACAGAACCAGAGACACGATCATAATGGCGGCACCTGCCAGGCAAGATCAATTTTCGACACTAACTCTGGGATGTTCAAAACACTAACCTTGATACACGCTAATCATAAGCCATTGGAAGAACGTCTTGTACGACAGAGCACGACCCTAGCCCACAATTCAGTCATAATCCCAAAAACAAAGTAAATGAAACGAACCTTGGTCAACTCTTTATACAGCTCCGGATACAACAAGGCCAAATCTTCATTCACATCTCTATCCAACACAAGCGAAAACACCGGGGCCATCGTATACACCGTCGCATACCCAGCCATGAGATACCCTTGATACAACGCAATCGGCGCAAAGTAGAAAATCGCACTGAAAACAGCTTGCATCACGCTGATAATCAAACCACGATGAATGACGAATTGCGCGAGTTTGGCGCTTCGTCTGTAAGAATTTCGACCGTGCCATAGGAGGAGTTTTGTTAGGAAGCTGAACTGAGTGACGCTAAAGTCGGCAGCGAGAGATGCTTGTTTGCCTTCCTTTCCAACAATACCGACACCGACGTCAGCGGCTTGAATCATGGAGACATCGTTGCCACCGTCACCAATGCAACATACACGTTTCTTAGTGTGAGAGCGGATGAGGCGAGCGACGTCGGCTTTCTGAGTTGGGGAACATCGACAGGCGACGACGGCGGAGAGTTTGGTGGCGATGGAAATGAATTCGTTCTTGAAGAGGTTTAGGCAAAGCTATTTCAAAATACGCTTACTCAGAGGGGAGAAAAAAGAAACTGTGAGAAACTAAACACAGACCTGTAGCGATTCACCGTCGATGACGAGACAACAATCCAGTTTCTCCTGTAAGAATTCCAGCTGATCACGAACTTCATCCGATGTTTTCACTGTTCCCAAAAAAATAAAACAGTCAAAAGTGCAACTCTTTTGAAAAAAAGGTGAACACGTACGCTTAGCAACCTCATGAATATACTGATTCCTCGCGACCAATTTCGTCGAAATCGCAATACACCTCGCCGTCTCGATCTTATCCCCCGTCAACATCCAAATGCGAATCCCCGCATTCCTCAACAGCTCAAGCGTACTCTTCACATCATCCTGCAACTTATCCTCCACACCCGTCAACCCAAGCAACTCCAACTCCTTCTCCAAGTACTCTGCAACAACAGCCTGCATTTTCTCATTTCTATCTTGCACCGAAATCGACGCTTTAGCATAAGCGCTCTTGTACGCTTCGTATTGAGGCAAAGGAAGTCGTTTGCGTGCCATGACCAAAGTACGTAAACCTTCTCGAGCCATGTTCCCCGTTTCTTCTTCTAGCCAATCGTTTCGAAGAACGATTTTGCTCATAACAACGTCTGCTCCTTTTTGTAAAAAGAGAACGTCGCCGGTAGACTTATCGCGGACGATGATGCCCATACGTTTGGATTCGGAGGTGAAGGGGAAGATGTCGAGGATTTCGAAGGAGAGGGTTTGACCGGTAGGAGTAGAGAGTTCGATGGTGGTTCGGTCACGGTAGGTGAGGGTAAGACCGATGGAGGATGTCCATTGGACGATGGCGACCTCGTCTGGGGATGCTGCTTGGTATGTAACAGAACCATCGTCGTTTGTAACAGGTGTAACCTACAAAATAAATGTCAAAACCTCGTAGAAGCTCGGAGGATAACAATTACGAACGTTGTGACACAAGGCAAGACTCAAGACGACATCTCGAACCCTTGAGCTCATATCTCTCCTTCCTCTACCACCAGCTGCTGCTGTCGCCAATTGCATCCCAGTTGAAAGCGAGCCAGTCTTTCGATGAGCTGTGAACGAAAAAAGTTTAGCTGTCGAAAGTCGCTTGAAGATACGTCCACGCTTACCTTGTTGACTGTCTCCACCAAACGCAACTGCAAGCTGCCTAGCCACTTCGTCCATCGTGTCGAACCCAAATGACATGGTACCCATATGCAACTTTTTCATTTCCATCTCTACAAGGAATTCATTTCAGCGAGGGCTCAAGATAATTATACAAAAAGACGAACCATTTTGTGTCAATGTCCCCGTTTTATCACTAAGCAAATACTCTATTCTTCCAAGTTCCTCTGGTAACGTCGACGTGCGTACAATCGTATTCGGGATCTCGGGATCATTCATGATATGATGACCGTAGACTGTCTTGCCCATGTCCAGGTTGACTCGCAAGCTTACGAGGATTCAGATAACGAAGCCAAAGTGAAAGGAAGAAACAATGCTCACGAGATTGGAATAATACTACTGAAAAGAATGAGGAAACGGAGGACGTAAACGTACCACTCTCCACGGAATCCGTTGAGAGCGACGAGGACGAGTGAAAGGGCAAATGTGACGGCACAAAGGATCTTAGCTAATCGATTGATTTCGATTTCAAGCAGACCAACTTTGTTTTCCGGGGAAGAGGTGTTCATGACAGCGCGGGTTTCAGGGCCTAGAGAGGTATCAATATAAGGTGATGAAACGTAAATCATGGTTAGTGTATTACGGACCAGTATATATAACCATGCCAATAGCATTACCACTTGCGAGAACTGTATTTGCCCTTGGAGAGACTGAATACAGTTAACGAGAGGTACAAGGGCACCACGTACCATAAAACGTTTTCTACACTCAGGGGTAGAACTTTGGGAGGTATCGGATTTAATGGGACGTTGGATGAACCTTCTTCTTGGGAACGAAAGTTGGCAGTAGAGGCGGAATGAGGGATCGTAGAGTTAAGGGTGAAGGTGCCAATGAATGCATGGATGTCTTTCGTCGGAGCGTCGGCTAGTGAGATAGTGAGATAAAATGAGGGAAAATTAAAGCAACAAGTGCGCACCATAAATCTCAGCGTCAAGAGAGGCGATTTCCTTCTGGGCCAGTCCACCTTCACCTGTCGAAGCGATCTTTTGTGTTTCTGGGATAGCAACACGAAGCTAAAGAAGTGAGAATTTAAGAGAAAAGCGTAGAGGATATATTGCGCAGGATTAACCTTCCAGTCAGTCTCTCCGTCAAGCTGGTCCGTTCGAATGAAACAAGTGCCACTCTCTGAAAAGAAAATATCTCAGCCACTTTGCTATTTGGAACTAGGGAAATATGCTGCGAACCATCTGTTGTCCGTAATAGAACAAGATCTGCAGGCACACGTTGGTCCTTTTGAAGGATAACGAGATCGCCGACTTGGAGGGAAGAACTAGGAACACTGCGTGTCATGAAAGAGGCTAGTCCCTGCTCTTCGTCCGACGGAAGACTTGTGTATTGTTGGCTAGACTTCTTTCGTGGTGAATATGATGAAGAAGGAGAATCTACGATGAGATAGCGTGCCGAGTTTGCTTCCCTGTCTCGAAGGTTACGCTTGTAGTCGTCATACGCTTCTTTGCCCATTGTCACGAACAGCACGAACGCAAGTGGACCGATGTACGTCAGAATAAAGCCTATCTTGAGAGCTGGAATAAACTGGGAGAGAGCAACGAGCAAGAAGTAGAGGTTGAAGAAAAACTTGAACTGTTCGTAGAGAACTATCGGCAGGAAGGTGAAGATGTTGTACTTCTGGTTTCGGATGATGTTAGCAGGGAAGGAGCCCGTCTTTCGTTGGAAGTGAATGGTTCGTGATTTGTCCTTCTTTCGAGAGCGGTGGGAAGGGGGTGGAGGGGGTGGTTGCTCTTGTTCATGTTCGAATACGACTAGGTCTTCTTCTTCGTCAATGTCCGGGTCGGCAAGGAGACCTGTGCTCTCCTCATTCTGTGGATTATTGTGGTATTTTCGGAGAGACGATGATGATGCCGCGGCTGCCGTTTTCAAGACAGGCATATTCTGCAGCTGGATGGCGCTGCCAACCTTGCTCATGTACGTTCGGGGGCAAGTGGATAGTTCGGCGCCTAAAGACGCGATCACCTGCGCCCAGAGTATTTAATCGAAGGCGACTTGATTGAAGCACCAATCTACTCTTCTACTCCAACTACCATTAGCATCCACTCCTTGTTGCTACGCAGCTACCCTTGCGTATGCCCCCAATCTTTCAACCCTCGGTCCCTCCACCCATCGTCCCTCCACTCTCGTCCCTCTCCCTCCAATCTCACAATTACCAACAGAATTGCTTGGTTTCATCATCACATTGGCAGGGACCAACAGGCATATTGGAAACGTGTCACGAACTCTATTTTGTTAGCCGTTTACAATGCTTTTAAAAATCTAAACAGCGAGTATAGGCGAGGGTTCAAAAGACTCCTTGACTACGTGTACCCCAGACTCCTCGACACCACCGTTGAGCCTCCTATTCGCTCTGAGAATATACTCTCTTCGTGCTTGAATCGCTCATGTTCCCCGATGTACGTGACTATCAAACACTCTTTGATGAGGTTCATCAATGGCTTCCGTTCCTGCCTTGCTTCAGTTCGCCCGACTCCATTGCTTCCTCCATCAAGTTAGCTATTTGCCAAACCCTCAAATATAAAAAGACGAGTCTTTTTTCCTTTGACCCACGTGTGATTATGATGATGTTCCTGCCAACAAAAGTCGCTTGCTATCGACACCATGGACGCCCAGGACCTATCTCGTCTTTTTTTTCAGCCAATTTCGTAATCTCCTCAGTCATTTCCAATTACAAGGGCTCGAGGAGCTTCATTCCACATGATAAATGAGGTCAACCTAAACAAAATCGTAGACGTCTGCGAGAAAATGGAAACGAACTATCCTTATACATCCCTTTGGATGACCTCGCTCAAGTTCTTCAACACACAACCTAACTTCCGACCCGTCAAATTTTTCCCTCTCTGTCACAAGATCACCTTGGTGCAAACTCCTGCCTTTGTACACGAGCAAGCTCCAGCTGACTTACGTTAGGATCATATCCCATCTTGACGGTGGGTTTGATCTTTTAGAAGTATAGTATAGTATCATTATAAAGAATCAATTACGAATTTATCTTAAACCAGTGGTGAGAAGAAGAGGGAACTCAAGTTGTGGATAGGTAGTTTTCATTGAGTGAAGAGAGATTTTGTTTGTAGAAGTAGGCCTCTTGTCAAAACATTCTACAACAAAAGCAATGAAATACAGTATTCATCAATAACCTTAAGCTCTCTGCTACCTCATCAAGATGGTCCCTTGCCGGCTTGTACGCATAGCTCCTTGAATTGTGTACTCACAAGCACATTCGGTTTCAAGGTTCTTTCAAGTTGTCGTTCGTTTCAATAGGCTTCTCTCCAAATCAACCTGTATTCAACATGCTGAGCAGACCGTGACTGTGGTGGTTGACTTTCGACGTCAACGATGCTTCTTGGGGATGCTCGATCATACACTTCCTCCATCCCATCCTCTGTAACAACTATACCGATGGCGGTCAACTGACGGTTAACTCAAGCAGTAGTACTGGATGTGAGTTATGGACGAGTAACATTCATCAATAGACCGTCTGTGTTTCAGTGGTTTAACATTGTGTATACATTGGCAGTACCTAACAATCTGTAATATGGGAGTTTATGTGAGTTGAGACTTGGTAAGTATGTGGATACAATTTCAAAAACAAGCACAATTTGGATATGTTATATAAAAGATAAACTTGAATACAAGAGCCGCAAGTGCTCTGAGAAAACCTCGTACTCAAACCCACCTAATACCCATACCTTATCAGATTGACTGGACACTTCTCGTCTCGCCATGCAAGCCACCCTTCACGATCGTCCACATCAACGATCATATCCATTCCAGGAAGTGGAGATGATTCAGTATCCAGACGTTTCAAAACGACAGAGCTCTTCTCTTGGTCACCCAACCCAAGATGCTCACACCTCATCTCCCTCCAATACCTCCAGTGAAGCAACGACCGTCCTGACTTAGAAAGTAGGGGTGCATGTTTGAAGTGATACAATACTCTGTCGGGGACATCCGCTTGTCTGTCAAGTGTGGTTACCAGTGTTTGAGCAGAAAATGCAAAGGAGAACGTGGCATATGTCGCTGTACGCTCGTTTAATTCGAAAGGGCCGTTTCGAGGACCGGTTCGACCAAGTTCTATATTGGCTTCCTTGACTGTAAGCTGGGGGGTAATAAGCATGGAAAAGGCTAGGTCTTCAGTTGTAACATGGGAGAAGACGACGCTCTTGGTACCCTCAGGGAACTTTTGTACTGTAATTGGACGGATATGAGATTGCGTTGTTGATTGCAATGAGTAAATGTTTCCACGAAGATCTTGGTCTGCTGATGGATAGTGGAATATTACAACGTGTTCTCGACTGAATCTGGCAGAAGTGCCGGTATTTTTATTAGCATTGAACTTAGCCCCGTCCTAATGTGTATATTTAGCTCGCTCAAAAAAAAATGCTGTTAGATGAAGGACATTACCTCATTCAATAAATATGTCACCGCTCCTGAGTAACGCAAGTCTATGAGAGCAAACGAACAAGAATTCCATGGTCCCAAAGCGGCAATGACGTGATTACATGAAAAGGACAAGAAGGATATTTTCACAGGCGTTGTTGGTATTGGCGTAGATCGACAGCAGCTCCAACCTGTCGTGGAGGAGAGTGAGTACGTGTGGATGCTTTAGGGGAAGCAATTTTAGGATCTCAAAACTATATGTCGAAAGAGAGAGAGAGAGAGAGCTTACAATCCGTCAGCGCATGCGAGAGCCAAAACGTACGGAGACTCCTCATCTTCATCGAATGCCCAACTTGCTCGAGCTAAGCTACGTTGATAAACTTCACCTGGGCAATACCATCTCCCGAATTCCCACTGTTTTTCTGTGTCCGATGCTAGGAATGCTTGCACATGGATGTAGCGCACACACACATCCTCAGCCCAATCGGGTTTTCCATGTTCAGGCCATGTTTTAAAGATCCAGAGCTCTGTTATGACTACTAGCCAAGATGCTCCGCATTCGTCTTTCACGAATTTGACTGCTTCAACATATCTTGGCTTATGGGGTTTGGCAAGGGTTTTAGGAGCTTCCACAGGCACCGGAAAAGGTGATGTCCAGTTCTGGTGGAACTTGAGGAAGCGCTCGATTGACTCAGTCGAAGGACAAGAGAAGAGTAATCTAGAGGGTTGGGTCTGCTTGTAGAGTGTGATCCATAGGGAGCGTTGTTTCGTGAGTGCATAGAATAGTTTCGATACCTATAAAAGAAATATCATGTCAATTTTCATACGTTGAGGATGGAGTGAGTGGGTAGCTAACTTGACGGAACCTCAGGATATCATGGACTGGCAGGAGCGAGAGAATAAATAACCAGATGTCGAAGCCGAGGTTGAGAGGTGTTGGATGAAGCTTTGCAGCCGACGAAGAGTGTGTGAGGTTCATAGGTGATTTGCATTGGGTAATAAAAGACACAAGGTACAAGAGACTTTATAAGAATAGGGATAGGGACAAGGACAGGGGCAGAACGATCATGGAGGTCTCAGTTTGAAATTGGCAGCGGCGCTAATATTTCCCCTTGTTGCTTGTACACCTCCATGTTGAATACCAATCTACATTTCTCCTTCGACTATTAAAATTCATTCTTTTTGCTATGAAATTCTTCTCGCTCGACATGTCACCACTCGTTCAACCCACGGTCCTTCTGCCTCTGGTCCCCAATCTTTCGCTTTACTTGCAGAAATGCATGCCCCACATCATCTCTGAAGGATTACATGTCGATACGTGCATTGATGGTAATAACCACCAGATTTTTTAGTCTGTTAGTACCTTTTTTTTTTTGCCTGTTATACAATGCTCTACAACACAACACTCCAAACAACGCGCAGAAAACTAGCCAAAACCGGGCCTTTTACTGCCAGTCTTAATCCTCCCATGCAGGCTACCGATGTATCGCGGGACTTGATGGACTTGCTTGTCGTTCTCGACGTTCAAAGAGTGGAATGCAAGATTTCCCGAACGTTGGAACCCCTCCTCCCTCCTAGTGGAACCCCTTCAAGTCTCTGACAAACTCTGGCCAGGAATTCCCCACCTCACTTCAAAGCCCCTGGCAGCATTGATTCGGTTGTTAATCTCGCCATTTTCTCAATAGAGGGTACGAGTTGTGGCTGAATTACGAATTCCGTCGAAAAATGGAAGACGTTGACTGGAATTCATGGTCAGAAAGATGGCTTTGTTTCTTGTCGGGAATCTGAATTCGAGAAACATAAAACAGAATTCGAGTGCCCCAACTAATACACTCTAATCCCAGGACGATTTCGATTCCTCGAACCCAGGTGCAATCTCCCCAAAAACAGAAACTCTTGCCATCGACGGCTCTGACGCCCTGGCCGTGCCCCAGCTGCTCTTTATTCCTCTTGTTTGCTTCCTATACCACCTCAAAAAGCTCAATTACTTGCATTTTCATCTACGAGGAAAAGCCAAGCCCATAATAATCAAGCACATCCTCACGAATATGGAGGCACAGGGCTATACCTCGGTTCTTCAAAACACAACAAGTTCCCCCAAACTTTGAGTCTCGCGATCCGGCCCGTCACAAATATTACTTTGCACGAACGCCTCCCTATACCGAGGACGAACCGGTAGACGACTTTAGAGTGATTACCCATGCTTCTAAGCTCAAAGGTGGGTTCAACTTCGTAGTAGGGAGGTACTGGGATTGAGGCTCGAAGAGATATGTAAATTTCAGTGTACTATGAGATTCATATATGTGTAGGACAATGGCCAGTTTTCGTTGCTGAGATTTCAAAATCATGTCTGCGTCAATCGTGCCGTCAGTGTTGATAAGATCTAATGCCTATACCTCATCAGAGTGACCGGACAGTCCAAGTCCCACCACGCAAGCCATCCATCGTTGTCATCCATGTCAACGATCGTATATATACCAGCATTTGGACTCCATTCTCCGGTCTCATCCACAGGTTCCAAAACTAAGGAACTTTTCTCTTGGTCACCCAATCCAAGATGGTCGCACTTCATCTCTCTCCAACATCTCCAGTGAAGCAACGACCGCCCTGACTTAGAAAGCAGGGGTACAGAAGTGAAGTGATACGCTGCTCGTTCGGGGACATCCTCTTGCCTCTCTAGTGTCGCCATCAGGTTTTGAGGGGAGAATGCAAAAGAGAACGTGGTGTATGTCGCTGTACGCTCGTTGAATTGGAAAAGACCACCTTGACGTTCGATTTGACTAAGTGCCATATTTGTTACTTCGGGTGTAAGCAAAGAGGTGATAAGCATGGGAAAGACTAAGTCTTGAGTTGTAATGTGGGAGAAGATGACGCTCTTGGTACCCGTCGGGAACCTTTGTCCTGCAATTGGACGGGTCTGAGTTTGTGTCGTAGAGCGCAATGCATAGACGTGTCCAAATAGGTCTTGGTGTATGGACGGATAGTGGAATACGATGACGTGTTCCCGACTGAATCTAGCGGAAATGCCATCATTACCATTGGCGATGAGTCTGGCTCCGTCCTTGTGTATATATGTGAATACACGAACCTATTCAACAATGGCCATAAGATAAAAGAACGTACCTCACTCAACAGATGTGTCATTGTCCCCGAATCACGCAAGTCTATGAGAGCTAACGTAGAATCGTTCCAGGTTCCCAAAGCCGCAATAACGTGATCCCTTGAAAATGACAAGAAGGATATTTTCGCAGGCGTCGTCGGCATTGGCGTAGATCGAGAGCAATTCCAGCCCGTTGTGGAGGAAAGTGAGTATGTGTGGATGCTTCAGAGAGATTTCAATTGTGCGTCAAAAAGAGAAAAAAAAGAACTCACAAGCCGTCAATGCAGGCAAGAGCCAAAATGTATGGAGATTCGTCGTCTTCATCGAATGCCCAACTTCGTCGGGTTTCACTATTTTGGTAATCTTGGCCTCGGCAGTGCCATTTCTCGAATCCCCAATGTTTTTCTGTATCCGATGCAAGGAATGCTTGCACATGGATGATATCCGCAGACACATTCTCAGCCCAATCGGGTACTTCATCATTTGGCCATGCTCGAGAGATCAAGAGCTCTGTTATGACTACCAGCCAAGATGCTCCGCACTCGTCTTTCACGAATTTGACAGCCACAACCTCTTGAAAAGGACGGGTTTGGGGAAGGGTTGTAGGAGCTTCTACAGGCACCGGAAAGGTGACGTCCAGTTCTGGTGGAACTTGAGAAAGCGCTCGATCGAATCAGTCGAAGGGCTAGAGGGGAGAGTTCCAGAGGGTTGGATCTGCTTGTAGAGTGTGATCCATAGGGAGCGCTGTTTTGTGAGCTCACAGAATAGTTTCGATACCTACAAAAGGAAAATTATGTCAATTATCGTACGTTGAGAATGAGATGAGTGGGTAGCTCAACTTGACGAAGCTTCAGAATATCATGCACTTGCAGGAGCGAGAGAATAAAAAACCAGATGTCGAAGCCAAGATCTAGAGGTGTTAGATGAAGCTTTGCGTCCGACAAAGAGTTCGTGAGGTTCATAGGTGATGTGCACTGGGGGAAAAAAAGACACAAGGTACAAGAGACCTTATATGGACAGGGATAGGGACGAAGACAGGGGCAGAACGATCGTGGTTTCAGTTTGAAATTGGTGGAATGCAAGCGCCCGTTACCATCGCCGACTAATACTTCCATGTTGCTTCCTCTTGAAGTCTTAGAAAACATTGTGGACATTTCGGATTTGCAGACAGCATGCTCTTGGTCTTTGACCTGCAAAGCTCTCGTCCCTCGCTCACAGGCAAACGTACATTCGAACCTCACATTGACGGACAAGGACTGGATTCCATACTCCCATGTTTTGGATCAGTCCCCCCACTTAGCTTCATCAATTCACCATCTTTCCATTCTCGATATCCAACTTGCTCATTATTACACACCCGAGAGTATTGAGTGCTTCGAAAAGGTCCTCAGCAAGCTTCACCACCTCCACACCTTGTCCTTGGTGCACTGGAAATGGTCTGCTTGCGCGTGGTCTGATGTACCTCAATCTCTCCAGCATGCCCTTATACGATGTTTCAATCTTGAGACACTTCAAGCTGTAGACGTACAGCTCTTTGAAGACGCTCTGGACTTCCTCAAACTATGCCCCAAGGTCAGACATTTGGACCTGTATCACCCAAGGGAGCTACTATACAGGCCATCAAAATCCGTTCCTCGCGTTTCTCTGGAGTCTCTTAGGTTATCCGGTTCGCTACGTCACGTGCCAATCCATGTAAACTCCATTCTTGGAACAAATGGGGATCCATTCCTAGATCTGACCCGGCTTCAAACGCTCGTCATAGAGTTTCACACATCATGGTTTTCACATATAATACCCTTAGCCTCGTCAAGCCTCACCAGTTTATATCTACGAATACATTCAGATGGTTTAGGTGCATTCATTGTCTGTAACGTTTCTTCAGTCTGATTGAAATTTCCAAGATCATTCTATTCGTTTGGACCTGTTTCAAAAACTCGAAATTCTCGTCGTAATCTTTCACTCACCAAATGGAGCTGGTTTGCCCCAAGAACTTCATACAGAGAGCTGCTCTGAGATTCGAAGACTCATGGCCACCTCATCCCCCCAGAATCCTCTCCATTCTGCAACATTTACGTTGCCTTGGTTAGATAACAGTCACAATTTCCGTGATCTTATCCGTTTTATCCAAGGCGCTCGAAAAGTGAAATTCTCGTTTGAGAAGGATCCTTTCACCTTTGACCCAGTGTCGCTAGCCGAAATCCGACAGGCTGCAGCTCAACGTGTTCCTAATCTCTTTATCGAGCTCGTGCCCCCTCGAGGTATGTATATGTTACTTAGTTTTCAGCTATGACTTACAACTATTGAATGAGGTGTAGAACAATATGATTCGATGATACACCTCCGCTCTAATCGACCATTCATTCGACGCCCACTGAAGTAATCTTCGTAGGCTTGGCGCTGAACCCGGGGCACCCGTGGATCTGCTCTTCGACCTTTTTCTCCTTGAGATATAGAACTTTTACGGGTGGCACACGCCCAAGCACTAACCAAGGTGGATTCGCGAGACAAAAAGCAAGAACAAAGCAAGGTACAAGCGCTAACACGGTTAGTGTATCGACCTTTTCCACCAGTTTTTCGGCGTGTACCCGAGATTATATGGGCATTTATGTCTGGCCCTAGTCGAGAGCTTTTGGTTTGGGGTGCACGTGAGGTCTTTGAAGTCGGGGTCGATTGACTTTGCCTAGCTAACAACAAATACTTTATCAAGGGAAGAATCTAAATACCAATCTAAATACTTTGCATACTCGTCAATTTGGAAAGCAATTTAGAAGCAGACGAGCTGATCCTAAATGCACATGAATCATGGTCGAATTACAAAAACCAAATAAATGATGATTTCACTGAAGTTAGAGGCTTCTTGTGCAATCTAACAATCATTTCCTACGACAAGCAGTCATCTTTTTTGAATCGGATATCCAGTGTGTTGCCAGTGTGTTGCAAGTCTGGGTTTTGGTCAATGGAGAACGGGCGCCAAATCAACATGCTTTTCACCTTCCACCACCGCTCTGCCTCCGATAACTTGAGGAACGGAATAAGAAGCGACCTGTGTTGATTCATGACTTCTCACAAACTTCTATGATTGTCAACGAGACTTGCATCCTCATACAAAACTTCCTTTCTAGACTACTTCCTTTTGCTCGTTACCAAACTTGGAACTGCTGTGAGATGTCACCCATTGACCGGCAATCTCGCGGAGGAACAGCTGGGCCGATTTATGCCTTGCTCTTTGACCAAGAAAGGTCGATTGCTATCATTGGATGACCACTCCTTCTTCTCCCTCTCTCACCAACAACGACGCCCTTTGAACTTCATGCCTTTGAAGAAGACATGTGCGTTTTAGGGTGATATTATATTACGCCTTAGTCTCAACTTCTTATATCTAGTGTCGTTGCTCAGATTTAGTGGGAAGAAGGGTGGATCGAGCTCGGATTCTGATACAGGCACTAGTTTAAGTGGAGGTTAGTCATTAAGGTTCTTTTTGCTGAGCGGGAGTTGACCAGATGACTTTTTTGAAGGACGGAGAAATGGCGCGGCGAACCCTGTGCTATCAAATATTGAAGAATCTGAACTGGAAGCGACAGTGGAGGTTTTGCATGAAGACAATCCGTCCTCGTGTCCTCCGATTTATGACGAAGGTGAGGCTCCCTCTATGATTGATAAGACTCACAGCAATAGTGTTCCGTCTTCCTGAGGCTGATACTCTCGGCAGGTGGTGTCCAATGTTCTGCGGCAGACAAATCAAACGGTTCGGTACGGGAAGAGAATTCCAGTTAGTTTTCACTCCAATCATCCGTCAGATTTTTGGCTTAACTTCATTTAAATAAGCAAACAATAAGCCTTTTCAAGTCGATTCGAACGACGATTCTCCCTCTACCCCAAAATCGCCCCCCTCCGAGCACTCATCCGATGCCTTGCGAGTGAAATTAGCGTCTTCTCGAGATCTGGAGACTGCGACCCCTCCATCAAGACTTCGACCAAGCTCAGACCAAGATTTACCCTCCACTAGCTCACCCTCCTTTTTCCCGGATACTACTGTCTCGGTTCCCCCAATGTCCCCGCCCAAACCACTCCGTGCCCTACCTCCCACGCCTCTAACCAATTCGACAAATTCCCGGGCCCGCAGCGACTTTATCCCCCTTACATCCTCTCCGAAAGCATGCCAAACTTTGCGACTTCTCCGAGAAGCAATCATAAACGGAAACATCGCTGCCATCACTCACCTTATTGTGCATGGTACTGATGTAACTTCACTACCCACTTTATATCTCGCTGCATGGCATGGGCACTTCGACATCTGTCAACTACTTCTCTCTCACAACGCACCCCTTGAGCACAAGCTTGACGGAGACGTATCTCCTCTCATTGCGGCTTGTTATAGAGGACACATTCGTATCGTCAAGCTCCTACTGAGTAGAGGAGCGGATATAACAGAGAGTTCCGTTGCATACGGCAACTGTCTCTCCGCTTCATGTCAAAGTGGGAACGCTGATGTTGTAAAGCTGTTTCTCAGAAAGGAGCGGTTGGTGGTTCACTCCCTGAATGCTGTTTGGAGAGATAATGGTGGACCTTTGCACCTTGCTTGTAAAGATGGTCATCTCGAAGTGGCCGAATTACTGCTTGCTGCTGGTGCCCGGATTGACCTTCCAGCCGAACCCGACAAGGAAACACCTTTGTGCTTCGCCTGCATCAAACCATCGGCCAACCTTGATCTCGTTTCTTTCCTATTAGACAATCACGCTGATATTGACGGAGCCGATTGCCAATCCGTGTCCCCTTTAGGGTATGCATGTAGAGCAAACAACCTTCCCCTCGTCGAGCTCCTTCTTAAACGTGGCGCGAATGTCGATGATCATTTATATGGTCGAGACCTTCCGCTATACATTGCATGCCAGGAACGGAATCTTGGCTTAGTTAAGCTACTTATCGAACACGGAGCTCATCCAAACATCAAATGTAACGATAAGAGACCTTTAGAAGTTGCTTGTGAGACAGACCAGCGCGACATGATTATGCTGCTCGTCCAACACGGAGCGATTCTTTCTCCAGGATCTATGGTCCATTTGCCAGTTCCTGGACCCACAGTGAAGAGCGGCGGTGGTGCCCCTCTTACATCCTTGAAAAATACATCCACACTAATAAGATCTAGTATGTTGTTTGTTCTTGCTTCTTATCACACTCTGTTGATTTCTTCTCTTCAGCTCGCCCCCCAGCCGGTTATATCTCACAGCCTCAACAGACAACATGGACCACCTTTTTAGATCCTCTCGAAGGAGCCCTGCATGTCGGTAATGCCGTGGCTACTGAACGTCTCCTTGAGGAGGGAGCGCGTACCGACCCTCTCGAGCTTACATCTATGCTTTACGCTGCTGCGTCGAAAGGTCACCTAGACCTATGTGAAGTCCTTCTCGCGCGTGGCGCTTCTTTGTCGCAGGGTCGTCCATCGCCACTCATAGTCTCATCCCTTCATGGTCATTTACCAGTAGTTCAGTTACTGCTAAAGCACGGAGCTCCTGTCACTACTGTTTCAACCGACCATGGAAACTGTATTAACGCCGCCTGCACGAGTGGTAACATCGAACTTGTGCGCCTTCTTCTGGCAGAACCAAATCTCGATGTAAACCTCTGTCCTTTGACAATTGGGATGCCACCACTCTGCTTTGCGTGTAGCCTTCCGGAGTCTGAAGACAATCTCAGCCTAGTCTCCTTATTCCTCGACAAAGGCGCGGATGTCAATATCCGCGGGATTAAAGCTTCTCCTTTAGGTATTGCGTGTACCAAAAGCAATTTACCTCTCGTAAGACTCCTAGTAAAACATGGGGCAAAAATACTCGAAGAGTCAACGGTCTCTCCTCGCGATCTTCCTCTCCAGATTGCATGTAGGAAGGGGAACGTAGCATTGGTTCAGCTTTTATTTGACTTAGGAGCGAATCCGAACGCGATTTATCCTGGGGCCCAGCCTTTGCGTCTCGCGTGTGCCCAGGGGCGGGACGACATTGTACAGCGCTTTCTCGAGAAGGATGCTCGGGTAGATGATGCCCTCTTGTCTGAATATGGACCTGTCCTCCTCCGCGCCTTTCAAGCAAGCACTCATAGGGTTGATACTGGTTTGTTCATTCTCCTTGCTGTCTGTTATACTTCAATTCATTTTTTTAGTTGATGGACAACCTGCCCTCGTTATCGCAACTACAACTATGCAACGCCCAGCCAATGGACCCTCGTTCGACATGAACCTTCTTCGAAAAGCAATATCCGCTGACGACCTGGCCTCTGTTCAACGTCTTTTGTCGCTTGCAACAGACATTACTTCCGAACCTCTTCTTTGTCTCGCCGCATGGAGCGGCAATCTTCTCATTTGCGAGGTCCTTCTCAAGCATCATGCACCACTTGAGTGCAAAGACGACAACGATACAACTCCACTTCTCGCTGCTTCTGTGAAAGGTTATACACCTATCGCAAAGCTCCTTTTAGACCATGGTGCGAACGCCGAGTATAGTTGTGCAGCCCATGGCAGCTGCGCTGAGGCTGCTTGTAGAACTGGGAATTCTGAACTGGTTGCTCTTTTCCTAGAGAGAAAAAAAATCAATGTGAATGGCCTTCTTGGAAAGTATGGCAGCCCGCTCCACGCGGCGTGCTTAGAGGGACATCATGCCCTTGCTCGTTTATTCATCGAACATGGTGCGGATGTCAACCTGCCCGGTCCTGAGAAGAAACAACCAATTTTATTTGCCTGTGCTGCCTCAGAACCGAACCTTGATATTGTGACCTTCCTTCTTAACAAAGGCGCAGATGTTCAAGCCTCGTTTAGCCCAAGCTCTCCATTGAACAAAGCCTGTTTCAGCGGGAACATTCCACTGGTTGAACTCCTTCTTTCTAGAGGCGCTAGTGTCCATGACCGATCGCGTAGTCAGGAGCTTCCCCTGCATATTGCAATAGAACAAGGAAATCTTGACCTAGTGAAACTGCTCCTCCAAAACGGTGCAGATCCTAACGAGGCGAATGGCGGCAACATGGCATTGGACATAACGTGTCGAGGGGATATTGCCTTTCCGAACTTAGACATTCTCAGGTGCCTCCTTGAAAATGGAGCTAAAATCCACCCTCATAGCACTGCCCATACTCCAGTTTTTGAACGTGCTTTTCGGACAGGTGCCACAGGCCTTGTTTCACTCTTTCTTAAACGAGGTGCTTTCAGCCTAGCCTTCCTGAAAGACTCGTGTACAAAAGGGGACGTTAATATGACTCGAGTCTTCCTTGAGAACGCAGATCCTGCTGAACTTCCGAAGACCTTGGTAACAGATTTGCTGCTTACTATTGCTTGTCCACAAGGACATCTTTCTTTGGTCGAGCTTCTTGTTCGGCACGGTGCAGATTGCAATGCTGAACGCTCAGGCCTAACACCCCTTGAGTCAGCATGTCGAAATGGCAGCTATGACCTGGTCAAGTGTCTCTTGAAGGCCGGTGCGAACCTCTCTCCTCGATCCACTTGCCACATCCCCATCTTCGAACGTGCTCTTCGAGACCACGATCAGCCTCTTGTGGACCTGTTCATCCGGATGAAAGCTATTTCCAACAGTTTACTACGTTACGCTGTCAAAGAAAAGGATGTAGTACTAGCTACAGAAATTTTGAAAAGGGGTGCGAACATAAGCCAGAGCGTGGCAACCGAACTTCTTCTCCACCTCTGCTCATCCCCCTCATTGCCAGCTTTGAATGTTTCACTAATGCTCTTTAAGCAGCTCATTTCCCAGGGTGCTGATCCTAATACCAACGGTATCCTGCATACAGCTTGTGTCAATGGTCAGACCCAGCTCGTAGATCTCCTTCTTACATGTGGGGTACAGTGTAACGCCCTTCACCTCGGGAACACTGCGCTGTATGTAGCAAGCTTCGCAGGTCATGTTAAAATCGTCGAACTCTTGCTCTCTAAAGGCGCACTAGTTGACCATGGAACTTCTACTCCATTGCATGCGACTTGTGTGACCGGGAATGGAACCATTGCTGCGATGCTGCTTGCAAGTGATGCAAAAATTAAGGCGCAGGATATACGAACAGCGTGCGAAAATGGCAGCGTAGACGTCCTTGATCGACTGTTAAAGATATCTCCCGGTCTTGTCGAAAATGACCTTTTGCTCATCGCCTGTCAACGTGGATACTTTGGTGTTGTACAATGTCTGGTCCGGAACGGGCAAGCGATAGAGAAGGCGCTGCACGCAGCTTGCGAATGCGCTAACGTCGAAATAGTGAGGTCGCTTCTCGAGGAACCAACAGTTCTACCGATTATGAAAAGTGCTTTCGAAACTCCACTGCGAGCTGCCTGTGCTTTACGTGGTCATCAGAGTCAGGCTACGGAGATTGTTCAATTGCTTCTCAGAAATGGGGCTGATCCTAATGCTTCGCTAAACAGTCAGGCTCTACCCCTTACCATCGCTTCAGAGAATGGTCATGTCGAAGTTGTAAAGGATCTCCTTGTCAGAGGAGCTCATGTAGATGCTGAGGACGGTGCTGCATTTCTAGCCGCTTGTCGTGGAGGTCATCTATCTGTCCTCAAGACGCTGGTTTCCTATGGTACTCTACCAACCTCAAAGCTCGCTATTCGCCAAGCTGTCGCCAACGGCCATGCTCATGTAATCGAATGGCTTTTGGACAACGGCGAAGACGTCGAATGTTCTGATCCAGCTTTTGGGACTCTTCTCCACCTTGCGTGCACTCATGGTCATTTGGAAGCTTCTCGATCGCTCGTTAAGCGAGGCGCCGTCGCTGAAAATATGCATGAGGAAGTAGGGACGCCTCTGATGTGTGCCTCACGAAACGCGAACATCACCCTCGTTCTATATCTCATCGACGGTTGTGCAGCTGACATAAACGCGCGCAGTCCTCGGCATGAAACCGCGGTTGAGGCTGCTGCATCTTATGGTCAGACTCTGATTGTGGAGTTATTATTGAGTAGAGGTGCTGAAGTTGGAAACTCGTTGAAGATCGCACTAGAAAAGAGACATGAGAAAGTTGCCAAGCTGGTGCTGGCACAAAGACCAACCCCGTTCGCTTAGGCAAGTGATTCAGTATCAAAGGATGTTTCAATTATTTTTGATACACAATTAGTGGTAGTTGAAGCGGCACCATCTATTCGACCAAGTAGTACAGATCCCGTTGGGGATAATTTTCTTTAGGACGTACGCCGAGTGCTGAGCCTCCCTCCTCTTTATTGGGTTCCAGTACCATACCTTACTTCCTGAAACTTTATTGTATTTTTTTTAGTATGACAGAAGTTGAATGTTGAGCTTATAGTCCCCCTTGGAGTTTGAGAAATGTGAGAAACCTAACAAATTGTTTAGTTTGAATAATTGGCGGGCTATCAGGATTTAGATATGTTTTAGGTGGATGATTGGCCGGGTTCAGATGTGAATTAGTATCAATGTACGAATTGTACTCCAACGCACACCACTGATACATGCTAACATTCAGATATCTTAGCCCTACATCAATCTTGTTGCAAAAATGAATTTGCAACACCTATGTAGATCATCAGGGCTTGCTCTTCAGCGTCAGAACCGGAACTAAGTCTTTGCTGCGGGATCACAAAAACTTCCTCCACCCACTCGCTTCCCAAGCATGCATCAACTGCTCTTCTCCAAACCGTTGAACAGCGACCTTCCTAGCACTTCGCCTCGTCAAGGCTCACCAGTTTATATCTACGAATACATTCAAATGGTTTAGGTGCATTCATTGTCTGTAGCGTTTCTTCAGTCTGATTAAATTTTCGGAGATCGTTCTATTCGTTTGGACATGTTTCAAAAACTCGAAATTCTCGTCGTAATCTTTCACTCACCAAATGGAGCTAGTCTACCCCAAGAAGTTCATACAGAGAGCTGCTCTGAGATTCGAAGACTTACGGCAACCTCTTCTCCCCAGAATCTTCTCCAATCTGCAACATTTACGTTGCATTGGATGGATAACAGTCACAATTTCCGTGATCTTGTCCGTTCCATTCAAGGCGCTCTAAAAGTGAAATTCTCGTTCGAGAAAGACCCTTTCACCTTTGCTAGCCGAAATCCGACAGGCTGCAGCCTGCAGCTCAACGTGTTCCTAATCTCCTTATCGAGCTCGTACCTCCTCGAGGTATGTATATGTTACTTAGTTTTCAGCTATGACTGCAACTACTGATTGGTGTCGTAGAACGATACGATTCGATGATACACCTCCGCTCCAATCCACCATTTGTTCGGCGCCCGCTGAAATAACCTTCATAAGCTTGTCGCTGAACCTGAGACACCCGTGGGTCTGCTCTTCAACTATTTTCTCCTTGGGGTATATGGTGCTTTTGGTGTGTGCCCGAGATTATATGGGCATTTACGTCTAGTCCTGGCCGAGAGCTTGGTTTAGGGGGGGCACGCAAGGTCTTCGAAGTTGAAGACGATTGGCATCGTCTAACTAACAGCAAATAATTTGTCCAAGGAAGAATCTAGAGACTAAGCTAAATACTTTACTCGTTAATATGGAACCTGACGAAGTAATTTCAAACTCACGTCGCGTTATGAAGATCAAAGCCGAAGTCGCTAAAGGTAGGCGGCCACTTGTAAAATGTTTTGATACATCTTCTATTTTCTAAGAAGAGCAGTCATTCTTTGGAATCGGCCATCCGGTGTCTTGCAAATCTGAGTTTCGGTTGCTGGAGAACGGGCGCCAAATCAATATCCTTTTCTCCTTTCACCACCGCTCTGCCCCCGATAGCTTGGGGAGCAGAACACGAGGTAACCCCGTATCTGGCTGAGAGCCTGATAATATCGATTGTTGACTTTCTCCCAAATGATCACCAACGAGACATGCAGCCTCATACATAACTTCCTTTTCCAAGCCACTTCTTTTTGTTCATTTACCAAACTTGGAACCGCTGTAAAATGTCATTGACCGGCAATCTCGCGGAGGAACAGCTGGACCGATTTATAGCTTGCTCTTTGACCGAAAAAAGGTCGATTGCTATCACTGGATGACCGTTCTCTCTTCGTCCTATCTCGTCAACAACGACTCCTTCTGAACTTCATGCCTTTGAAGAAGAGCTGTATGTCTTACAGAGCGCTTTAATTGTATCTTAATCTAACTTTTTTGTGTAGTTTCTTTGCTCGGATTTAGTGGCAAGAAGGCCAGGTCGCTGAGCTTAGATTCTGGTACAAGCGCCAGTTCAAGCGGGAGTTGGTTATTCTCTTTCTTTTTGTAAATGGGAATTGACCAGTTGTATTTTGTTAAGATCGGAGGAACAGTTCGCCGAACCCTATACTACCGATTGTTGAAGAATCTGAAACAGAACCAACGGGGGAGATTTCATACCCAGGAAACCCGCCCTCATATTCTGTGATCTTTGGCGAGGATGAGCCTCTGTCTGTCATAGGTAGGGCTCATCAAGATGGAGTTCAGTCTTGAAGCTAACCTGCTCCACTCAGCGGAGGGCACCCAATTGTCAGCAATGGTTGAATCGAACAGTGATGCACGACAAGAAGATTCTGGTGGGTTTATTTTTCAATTATTAGTTAGATCTTTGATCATTCATGTTTGTGTCAGGAAACAATATACCTTCTCGAGTGGATTCAGAAGAAACAGCTCCAACTACCGAACGCTTATCCAATACTACTCACTTGAATTCGAAGTCGTTTCGAGCCCCAGAGACTTCGGCTGTTCCTCCGTCATCTCTGCCAAGCATGGAACAAGTTTCTCCTTCTGTAGATACTCTCTCCCCTCATCCAAACACGACCATTTCGGCTCCCCTATCGTCTCCTCCCATATCACCTCGGGCTCTACCCCCCACACCTTTAACTGGTTCAACAGGTTCCCAGGATATCGGTGACCTGGTGCCTCCTGGGCCCCCTCCCAACCCATCTCAAGCTTTACGTTTTTTCCGAGAAGCAATCATAGCAGGGAACATAGCTACTGTCACTCGCCTCATCGTGCTTGGCACAGACGTTACATCCCTGCCTACACTCTACCTTGCCGCATGGCACGGGCATTTTGATATCTGCAAACTACTCCTCTCCCACGACGCTCCGTTAGAACACAAGTTTGATGGCGACGTATCACCTCTCATTGCCGCTTGCTACAGAGGACATCTCAATATCGTCAAGCTTCTCCTGCGCAGGGGAGCAGATGTGACAGAAGGGTCAGTTGCGTATGGTAACTGCCTCTCCGCTTCTTGTCAGAGTGATAGCCCGGATGTTGTAAAACAGTTTCTAAGAAAGGATCGATTGGTGGTTCATTCTTTGAATGCGGTGTGGAGAGACAATGGCGGACCGCTGCACCTTGCTTGCAAGAATGGTAACCTCGAAATAGCAGAATTACTTGTCGCCGCTGGTGCTCGGATCGACCTTCCCGCCGAGCCAGACAAGGAAACACCATTGTGCTTTGCATGCGTTAAACGGTTAACCAACCTTAATCTCATTTCTTTCCTACTAGATCACCATGCTAGTGTTGATGGGGCCGATAGCGAATCCTCCTCCCCTTTAGGATATGCATGTAGAGCAGGCAACCTTTCCCTCGCCAAGCTGCTCCTTAAACGCGGCGCAAACGTCAATGATCATTCGCACAGTCGAGAACTTCCACTGTATATTGCATGCCAGGAGCGAAATCTTGGTTTAGTCGAACTGCTTATCGAATACAGAGCTGATCTGAACACCAAGTGTAAGGATAAAACACCCATAGAAATTGCGTGCGAGTTAGGTCACCGTGATATTATTGCATCACTGCTTCAGCATGGTGCAATACTTTCTCCTAGGTCTACGGTGCACCTACCAGTTCTTGAACGTGCAGTAAAGGATGGGGATGATGTTCTTCAAAAGTTGTTGAGGAAAGGATCCACTTCGACAAGCTCCAGTACGTTGCTGTATTTCGATAACTCCATTGTTGTGTTGTTCTCACATCGTGTGTTAGACTCGGCACTCCTAGATCCCATTCAGGTACCTTTACCTGGTCCTTCCTCATCACCGACCATTCGCCCTGTTTCCTTCTCCTCTACCTCGACATCTCCGCCAATAGGATTTAAGCCAACATCTACGTCGCCTCCCCTGCCGGAATCGTTGGCCAGCCCTTCGACCAGTCACCTTTCACGTCCCCGACGGCCGACAAGTGCCAAGGCTTTGGAGTTACTCCAAGGCGCAGTGCATGTTGGTAACGTCGTGGCCGCCGAACGCCTTCTTACACAAGGAACGGATATCTCACTCGAGCCTATGCTTTATACTGCCGCATTGAATGGCGACCTAGCTATGTGCGAACTCCTCCTCGCTCACGACACACCCTTGGAGCAAACGCAAAATGGTGTAACCCCACTCATCGTCGCATCGCTTCATGGACATATACAGGTTGTTCAATTGTTGCTGAAGCATGGTGCATCCGTCGCTGCTGTTTCATCCAGCCATGGAAATTGTCTTAATGCTGCGTGCACAAGTGGAAACGTCGAACTCGTGCGCCTTCTTTTATGGGAGTTGAACCTCGATGTCAACCTGTGTCCATCGTCGGTCACAATGATGCCTCTCTGTTTTGCCTGTAGTCTTCCTGAATCTGCGAGTAGTCTCGACCTTGTCTCACTATTCCTCGACAAAGGTGCGGATGTGAACTGTCGCAAAGGTAAAACTTCTCCATTAGGTATGGCATGCACAGAGAACAACGTACCTCTGGTGAAACTCCTCATCAGCCGTGGAGCGGATATCAACGAAGACTTAGCCTTCCCTCGCCGAGATCTTCCACTTCAAATTGCATGTAGGAAAGGGAATTTGGATTTGGTAAAGCTTTTGCTCGAATTTGGAGCGAATCCAAATGCGATTTGTAGTGGACCTCCTCCCTTGCGCCTCGCATGCACACAGGGACAACACGATATTGTGCAATGTCTTCTCGAAAAGGAGGCTCGAGTTGATCCTACCCTCCTGTCCGAATATGAACCTGTCCTCCTTCGCGCCTTTCAAGCAAGCACTCATCGAGTTGACACCGGTCCGTTGATTCTTGTGGCTATTTCTTGCAACTCATTTCTTTTAGTTGACGGACAACCTGCCCTTATCATCTCCACCTCTCCAACCGTGCGCCGTCGAGCGAGCAAACCTTCGTTTGACATGGGCTCCCTTCGAGAAGCTGTCTCCGATGGCAACCTGGCCACCGTTCAGCGCCTTTTGTCTCTTGCAACAGACATTTCCTCTGAGCCTCTTCTTTGTCTCGCCGCATGGAATGGTCACATCAGCATCTGTGAGGTCCTCCTAGAGCATCATGCACCCCTCGAATATAAAGACGACAATGATATGACGCCACTGCTCGCTGCGTCAGTGCAAGGTTATACGACCATCGTCCAACTGCTTTTAGATCAGGGTGCGGATGCCGAATATCGTTCTGCAACCCATGGAAGTTGCATTGAGGCTGCTTGTCGAACTGGACGACCGGAGCTAGTTGCGCCCTTCTTAGAGAGAGAAAAAATCGATTTGAATGCCCCTCTTGGGGCACGTGACGGCCCACTCCATGTTGCATGTTCAGCAGGTCACTATGCCCTTGCTCGTTTGCTCGTCAAGCACGGTGCAGATGTGAACCTCCCCGTTGGTCTAGAGAAGAAGCAACCACTCTTTCTCGCTTGTGCGGCCCCAGAACCAAACCTCGATATTATCGCTTTCCTCCTGGATAAAGGCGCCGACGTTCAAACCGCACCGAGCCCAAACTCTCCATTGAATGAAGCCTGCTTCAGCGGGAATATTCCGCTCATTGAGCTCCTTCTATCCCGAGGCGCTAAGATCAATGACAGATCCCGTAGCCAAGAGCTTCCCTTGCATATAGCAACAGTACGAGGGAATATAGATTTACTTCGTTTGCTCCTCCGGAAGGGCGCTGATCCCAATGAGGCAAATGGCGGAGACACGGCCTTGAGCCTAGCTTGTCGCAGTGAAATAGCCCTTCCAAACTTGGAGATCGTCAGGTGTCTTCTCGAGAACGGAGCTAAAGTCCTCCCTCATGCCACCGCCCATACCACTGCGTTTGAACGTGCTTTGCAAACTGGAGACACCAATCTAATTTCACTCTTCCTCAAGCAAGGTGCTTTCAGCGAGGATCTCCTGAGAAAATCTTGTACTAATGGGGATCTAAAGATGGTTCGAACCGTCCTCGAGAACGCTATTGCTATTCCAAATAGTTTATTGACGAAGTTGCTTCTCACGATAGCTTCCCCACAAGAGAACTCTGCTTTGGTTGAACTCCTTGTTCGGCATGGCGCTGATGTTACTGCCGAACACTCTGGTGTAACGCCTCTAGAGTCAGCTTGTCGAAAAGGCAGCTATGACATGGTCAAGTGCCTCTTGCAGGTCGGAGCAAAGCTTGCTCCTCGGTCCACTAGCCACATCCCCATCTTCGAACACGCTCTTCGAGACAGCAATCAGTCTCTTGTAGATCTTTTTATTCATATGGGAGCAGACTCCACTAGTCTCCTGCGCACCGTTCTCAAAGAAAATGATGTTGAAATGGCTGAGGAGATATTCGAGAAAGGCGCCACCATTAGCGGAAGCTCTGCAACAGAGTTCTTTCTCCAAGTCTGTTCATCTCCTTTATTATCGGCCCGCAATGATTCCTTCCCTCTCCTCAAACGACTCATTTCCCTGGGTGCTGATCCCAACATCAAAGGCACTCTCCATACAGCTTGTGCAAGGGGTCAGATTCAGCTCGTCGAATTTCTCCTCGCATCTGGGGCACAATGTAATACCCTTCATCTCGGGAACACTGCTTTGTATATGGCCAGCTTTGCAGGTCATCTTAAAATTGTCGAACTTCTGCTCTCCAAAGGTGCGCTGGTTGATCGTGGAACTTCTACTCCGTTACATGCGACTTGTGTGACCGGAAAAGGAACTATTGCTGCGGTATTGCTTGAAAATGACGCGACAATTAAGGCGCAGGATATCCGAGCAGCGTGCGAAAATAGTAGCGTAGATGTCCTTGATCGACTTTTAAGGATATCTCCCGGTCTTGTCAAAAATGACCTCTTGCTCTTCGCCTGCCAGCGTGGATATGTTGACGTTGTACTATGTCTAATCCGGAACGGCCAAATGATAGAGAACGCTTTGCAAACCGCTTGCGCATGTGCTAATGTCGAAATAGTGAGAGCACTTCTAGAGAAGCAAGCGGTTACGAAAAGCGGGCTACAAACATCACTGGAAGTTGCCTGTACTCTGCGGGATGATCAAGGGCTGGCCTCGGGAATTGTTCTATTGCTTCTTGGACACCCTATGTCCAATGTCAATCCTTCGTCAAGCGGTCAGGCTCGACCGCTCACCATCGCTTCAGAGAATGGTCTTGTCGGAGTTGTAAAGCTTCTCCTACTTGGTGGAGCTCATGTCGATGCAGACAATGATGCTGCATTTCTAGCTGCCTGTCGTGAAGGTCATCTCCCTGTCCTCAAGATACTGGCTTCCCATGGTGCCTCCTCAACCTCGAAGGTCGCCCTTCGCCTAGCTGTTTCCAGTGGCCACGCTGACATAATCGAATGGTTTTGGCTCAATGGCAGTGACGTCGAATGTCCCCATCCGAATTTGGGGACTCTCCTTCACCTTGCGTGTTCTGATGGTCATTTGGAGGCTTCTCGGACACTCGTTAATTGTGGAGCTGCCATTAACACCATGCACAAGGAGCTTGGGACGCCTCTTATGTGTGCTTCGCGAGCCTCGAATGTTGCCCTTGTTCAATACCTCGTCGATGATTGCGCAGCTGATATAAACGTGCGCAGTCCTGAGAATGAAACTGCGATTGAGGTTGCTGCATCTGATGGTCAGACTCAGAACGTGGAATTACTATTGAGTAGAGGTGCTGAAGTTGGAGATTCGTTGAAGATTGCATTGGAAATGGGATATGAGAATGTCGCCAAGTTGGTGCAACGGCAAATATCGTCTATTTAGGTAAGTGAACTCCATAGCAGAGAAAAATTCCAGTCGTTTTAATCCATAATTAGGGGTATTCGAAGCAGCACCGTCGAACCGACCATGTAGAGGAGACCCAGAGTGCAAATTTGTTGAGTTTGACTTTCTTACTTATAGGACGTAGTTGGGGTATGAGATGGAGATAATTTTTTATTGGATGATTGGTTGGATTTGTACACTGAAATGGTGCCGATTGAGCCATTGGCAGTGCAGGGTATATCACTGAAACATTCAAATATCCTAGCCCTACATATGAATGACAGTCGGCTGCAAATGAAACTTGGCCATACGCCTGACTCTTCAGCGTCAGAACTGGAACTAAGTCTCGCTGCGAGATCACAAAAATCTCCTCCACCCACTCGCTTCCCAAACATCCATATAATTTTTAAAAAAAAACAAAGAATACGTGTGTGAGACGTCCACAGTATCTGCGAATATTTGGGCCCTCTTCTCTTTTCTCGCTTCTAATCTACCCAGAGTAGTGGAAGATCGAACGAGGACATACGCGTAAGACTTCCAGACAAAACATGTTCAACTTTAAGACTAAGCTGGGATGCTAGTCGCGGCTGTCCTACATTAGCTGTAATCTGGCAGGGTTATAGTAGTATCGAAACATTTTCTCAGCTTTGGACTTAATTGTCATTTTGGCATTGCGTAAGTAGTAAGTTGAGTCTATATAGTTCTTTCTGAGGTTTAGGGACGGCTATAATACCGAACTGACAATATGCAGTAGAACAGTGGACAATAGCGTTGGACGATATAAAGAACTAGATGGTAGGACCAGTTGAATGGTCACTTGAGCATCAGTAATTAATATAATGGCTTTGTAATTTGGGGTGGGGTCAGAAACGTTCACGTTACTGCGCGATCCTCCAAAAGTCACGAAGAAAATGGATGTAAGCTCGAACAGAAGTTGTGATTGAAAGGGCTTTGAACACCCATCGTCATATTGTCAACACTCAGGTCCCCAAACTCCTCATCGACCCAACTTTTTTAGGGCCTCTGGTGACAGTAATTTTGGAATAGCGAGCGAAACGAGCCTACAGTCTGAGTTTCGGAGAGGGGTACGTGACCCGAAATGCCATCGTGTGACGTGATATCCGGCACATCTCAGCTGTACTTGCTTCCTCCCACCAACTTTTCATGTCGTGTATCCTCTCCGACCCGGATATTGTTGGAATAGGTGTTCGAATTTCCACTTATGCTCAAAACATCCTTAGTTTTGTGCCAGCAATATGGGCTCTCTGGGACCAGAACGTGGAACATTTTGAACTGGAGTCTGTCGAGAAGCAGTCGACCACCATCCTCATCACTGCATTTGCCATTCTTCTGTCCGCTGTAATCCAAGCAGTCACACTGGGGCTAACGAACTTCCACGCCGCTATTATTCTAAACCTGAGTTGGATGAACAACACGAGTACATTCATCTGGTTTTTGCTCTTTGCTCAGAGTCGGGACAAATTGGACTGGCAATCAGCCAAAGAGGTTCTCTCCCAAGTCCTATATACATTTCATCGAGTCGACAACCTCTCTAAGTTAGAGAGCCAGCAGAGGAGGCAACAAGAGAGGAGAGAAAAGAAGACGGGTCTTCGCCGTCTTTCTGCCTATCCCGTTTTGCTGGTGGGTTCAATCCATTTGACTGCTATGGCAGCTCTCGGTATCTGGTTATGGGTTCATCCAGAGAGCTTCGGGAAAATCTCGAGTTCATGCACCTTCACCTCATCCCTTTCTATCTTGGGTAGTCATGTTCCTCTCTCATCTGCGAGCTTGCGCGCAGGCTCGCTTTTTGTTTACTCTCTTTTCGTTGTGCCAGGGTTAAATCTAGCTCTCCCTGCGCTCTGCATCTGTTTGTTATCCAAGCTTTTCAACGTTCCGATGGATTCGAAGACTCGAAGCATCATCCCAAGCATTATTGGGTTGACTCTATTGGCTACCATTAATCTCGCCCTCATTGTCAATACCGAGCTCACACTTCACCAAAATAGATCGCTGCAAGACTCTGAAGACACGAGGTGGACATTCGGCCAGACGCTTGCAATGCTCCTTTTGCTACTACCAATTTACGAGTTGATGGAGACCATCGCGCAGCGACGTGAGATAAGGAGAAAAGACGAGCACACTGATTCCCTTTATATTGCAATTGAAAAAGAAGAAATAGGCAATATCCGAAGTTTAATAGAGAAAGGTGCCAACGCTCATGTTCAAGTGAGAAAAGGTCAGTTCACATACCTAGATTCTGACGTCAGCTGATTTGTTTTGCAGTGGGCGCAACGTTCGGAACAGCTTTACAACTCGCTTCGTTCCTGGGGGATCTCGAGCTTGTCGAATTCCTCATTGAAGACCGGCGAGCTCATGTTGATCTAAATTTCCATGGTGAGGAGGTTCGACGTTTGGCCATCACGAGAATCTAACATTGTCTATGAGGCGGTGTGTATGGAACCGCTATCCAAGCCGCAATCTGCAATGGACAGCAGCACATCATTCGTTATTTGCTACGAAAGGGGGCAAAATTAACGCAGAAAAATGGTAGGAGGTGTTTTGGCGGAAAAAAATCAGCTCATTTGTTCGGAACAGGGAAGAACTTCCCACAATCAACATTGGAGTGCCTATTAAACGACTTGCTTGACAATACATGGAGCCTTTGCCTGATTTGGAATACTATTAGGGAGAATTGTGAGTGACGTTCCTCATTTGTGCGACTACCATTAACGTAGTAATACTATCCAGCTACGAAGAAGGTAACCCAGGAGACGATTGATGCCGCATGTGACTCATTTTCGAGAATTTCTCACAAAGGTGAATCTGAGCTCCGAGGCGTAAATGAAAGCGAAAGAGTAATTTGGTCTGATCATATGGCAGGAGGATTCGAACAAGCACTCATTCCAGGGTTAGAAGGATTAATGTTCTTGCTCAGAAGCAACAACAATGTAGATAGACGAAAAGATAGCATCGCATTAATGCAAAAATATATCCGAGAAGGTAAGCCTACATGAGTTCTCCGCTCCTGTCTAACAATATTCATATGAGTATGCAGCAGGACATGACCAGCTGGTAATCGACGCACTTGCTCACTTCAAGATTCTCTTGCAAGACAGTGACTCGAAAATCCGAGAGGCAGCAATTTCAGCATTCCCAAAGATCTCTAAACATGGTGTGTACCTACAGCAATACTTTGGTGGAGAAACGTAGTCACTGAAAAGGGTTTTTCAGTTTCGTTTGAGACGCTTAGGGCTGGCACACTTCCTCAGTTCATAAGCCTCTTGCAGGACAACGATAAAGACGTTCGGACGGCTGCTGCCTCAGCTTTTTCTGAGATTTCAAAGCTCCGTATGCATGCAACACTATCACGATAGACAGCATTCATTGACATCGCTTTCTAGCAGGTTTTGAGGCTGCCATCATCACTGCGTTCCCACAGTTTATAGCTCTCTTGCAGGACGTCAATGCAAAATGGGTAACAATGGCATCCTTTTTGAAGATATCCAGGGATCGTATGTAACCTAAGCGAGAGAGTGGAAAATAGTCACTAATTAAAGATTTCCAGCTCGATTTGAAGTCATTGTGAGCAGTGCCCTTCCTCAGGTAATAAACTTTGAGGACGGGGACTTAGGCATCCGTTGCGTGTCGGTGTACGGATTTCCTGAGATTTCAAAGAATTGTACACAACACAAACTGAGATTAAAATATTCTGCTGACTGAGGATTCATAGCTCGATTTGAAATATTTGTGCTTGGCGCACTTCCCAAGTTTTTGGCCTTGTCAAAAGACGAGAACGCGGCTGTTCGACAATGGGCGGTAAGGGCCTTTGCGATGATTTCCAAGGATGGTATGTAGCACAAACATGGCTGTAGAATATACAGTTACTGATATGAAATTTCCAGCCCGATTTGAAGCTATTGTGATCACTTCAATTCCCCAATTCATGGACCTTTTGAAGGACAAGTTTTCTGCGGTTCGAAGTGCAGCAGCGCGTGCATTCCATAAGATTTTCAGGGACTGTGTGTGCTACACAAGCATGCACTGAAAAGCAAACTCTAACGGCTTTTCAGCTCGATTCAAAGTCCCCATGGCTGACTCAGTTCCCCAAATCATGGCCCTCCTGGAGGACAGTGAATTTGGTGCTCGCAGCGCAGCAGCCAAAGCATTTCCGGACATTGCTCAGGATGGTACGCACACAGAAGGCCTCTGGTTGTCGAATACAATTACTGATACAACATTACAGCTAGATTTGAGGTTTTTGTCACTGATGCGTTTCCCTCATTTATAGCCTTATTGAAGGATGAGCAAGTGAATGTTCGGCGGAGCGTATTAACTGCATTGTCTGAGATATCCAAGCATGGTAGGCAACATTAGCTGGGGTGTGGAAAGTTATTACTCACAGAAAAACCTCCAGCTCAATTTGAGGAGATTGTGGCCAGCGCACTTCCTCAAGTCCTTGCTTGCATGATGTATACTGAATCTAGGGTTCAAGAGGCAGCGTTGAGTCTATTTTTAGATATTTCCTCTCGCGGTATGCAATCACCACAAGCTCTGTAATGGGAAGCACTCATTTACCCAGGATGTTCAGCTCAATTTGAACTTGCTGTGACCAGTGCACTTCTTCAATTCATGACATCCTTACGGGAAAACTTAATTATAGGTGGTCGTTTTGTTCGATTGACACCATTTATTGCCGTTGTTGAGCTTTCCAAACAAGGTATATACGCAACATGAGCTAAATGGTAGGTAACAGTCACTGATACCAAATCTTCAGCCCGATTCGAGGTCACCATGGCGCTTGTGCTCCCCCAGTTGTTTGCTTTTTTGCAGGATGATGATAAAACGATTCGACACGTTGCAGCAGTTGCATTTTCTGAAATCGTGAAAGATGGTATGTGCACGCTAAATACATTTCTGATTGTGAAAAGCACTTATCAAGGGTGGCTTTCTAGCCCGATTCGAAGCTGTTGTGGCCGATGCACTCCCCAAATTCATAGCCCTCCTGCAAGATAGCTATCCTTACACTCGAATGATGGCTGCAGCAGGCATTTCAAATATTTCAATGGAAGGTATGCCTGCAGTGCAAGTCTTGTTGTGGAAAACCATCACCAACGAGGCTGCAACCATTCTATAGCTAGATTTGAGGTTCCTGTGACCACTGCATTTCCTCAATTCACTGCTCTATTGAAGGACAATCATCCAGGGGTTCGAAGTGCTGGGTTATCCGCCTTTCTTACAATCTCTAAAAACAGTACGCATGCAATAGGGACTGGTGGAGGACTACAGTTACTGATCGATTTTCAGCCCAATTTGAAGATATAGTGTGCAATGCACTCCACCACTTCATTGACCTCCTAAATGACAGTGAATCAGAAGTTCGAGGGAATGCAGCATCTGCATTCTCCAAAATTTCTAAGGACGGTAGGCAGATAACAACCTCGTGGCACAGAATATAGTCGCTGAGGAGAATTTTTTAGCTCGATTCGAGGCTGTTGTGACAGCAGCTCTACCTCAATTTATGCGCCTCTTGAAGGATAGTAATTCAACAGTTCGAAAAAAAGCAGCGTCTTCCTTTGCTGAGATTTCCAAGGACAGTAAGCCTGCAACACCGTCTGGTTGTAGAAAGCCCTCTATAATCTTGAATTTTCAGCTCGATTTGAGGTTCCTGTGATGACTGCCTTGCCACAATTTATGGCGCTCCTACTAGACAGCTATTCGGGGGTTCGAGAAAGTGCAGTATCTGCTTTTGTCACAATTTCCAGGGACTGTATGCATGCAACCCAACTCTTATGATGAAATGACCGACGAGAGAATTTCCAGCTCGATTTGAGGTTGCTGTAACCGCTGCACTTCCCCAGGTTTTTGGGCTCTTGAAGGGTAGCGATTCGGAGGTTCGAACGGCCGCAGCATCAGCATTACTCGAGATTTCTAAAGACGGTACGCTCTTACTATAGCCCTAGTGTTGTGAGTGCTGAAATGGTCTTTCTAGCTCGATTTGACGCCATCGTGACCACGGCATTTCCGCAGCTAGTAGCTCTCTTGGATGATGAAGATAGAAAGGTTCGGAAGGTAGTATTTTCAGCTTGTTCTGAGATTTCTAAGGAAGGTATGAATAATGCACACATCCGGCTTTGGGACGTAATCTTTAACAAGACCTTGTTAGTTCGATTTAGAGACGCCATGGCCAGCCCGCCTCCACAAAGTTGTGAATCCCCGATGAATGTCATCTTCGAAGATCTTTACGATTGGTAAACTTTCGGGTATTGGTTTTGTAAAGCTGGTTACTTGTTACCCTCAGTAGATGGGAAGCAGAAACCTTGGGGTAAGCGAGACAGTTTCAAAACAAACACTTCCACATACCTCCCAAGTCGAAATATATGTGAATTAACAGTAGAATTGTTTAGCTACGTTGGCCTATATTATTAGCACCATTAGTGTTTTTTTTTACAGAGTTGTGAGGCAAGTCGGTCTTCGGTAGTTTTTGGGAAACATCTACTTCGATCATTCTTGCGGCGCCGGGAACCTCGTAGATTTGTTTAAAACCCGAAATATGGGTTCTTTGGTTGATCCACTTGAAAATATATCTTTCTACGCGGATGCTCGTTTCCCCCTGCCCGAACAAATTGGGATTGTGGTCCGTTTCCCTTGTCCCCTCTTCTACCAAGCCAATTCCCAGAAGTAAAAAATCTCCCGGATAGTCTAACAGGTCTAGTTTGATGATGAAATAGCCTCATCCAACTCTTTCTTTCACCTCCCATAGACAGTGTGTTTCGCTTCCCATTTGGCAATGTACAGGTATGTATTCTTTAAATCTTTTTTTGGCTTAGCTAGCTTTTTGAATTGTTCCTCTTGGAGCTACTTGTTGAATTATTCACCGTAGTCGCTGCTGATATGCGCGCATACCAAGCAGGTTGGGATCGCTTGTCTCGGGCTGAAATCGAAGGGAACCGAGACGATCGAATAGAAAATATACTTATTAAGTTCCGATTCAATGCGCAGAACCCGCAACATTGAGCTATTATTGAGCACTCCTAACCTCGCGTTGAACGCACAAATTTACATGTTGGTCACACCTTTCAGTCTCACTTCTTCAAGTCGGTATATTACGACAAAGACGTCGATATGTTCTCGCATCCAGTAGCCCTGGCTAGAGTCTGGCAACGCCTCCATATGTAGACACTAGCCTTCAGTAATATTGCTGTAAATGATTCTCACTGTAAGATTACAAAAACCTCCTCCACCCACTCGCTTCCCAAGCATCCATAAACTGCTCTTCTCCAAACCGCTGAACAGCGACCTTCCTAGCTCTCTGCCTCATCTCCAGTTCCTCCTTTTCACTCATTTCAAACACCGCTCTAAACGCTTCTGCGAATCCATCCTCATCTATAGCATGATAACCAGTAGGTTTGTCATTGAAAGGGACGACAATGTCTTTCAATGGACCCGCTGATTTGTGAGCGACGGGGATGGCACCTGCAGCCATGTATTCTACGACGTTGATTCCGAAATGTTCGTCGACCATGGTGTTTAATCCGATGCTTGCTCGGGAGAGATGGTTTAGCATGGTTGGGTATGGTGCGTTTGGTAGAATTGAAACAAAAGGCTAGAGAAGGAATAAGAAAAAATTCAAGAGGGTGAAAAAGGGAACTTACATCAATTTTAAGTTCTTGTGAAAGATGGGTGAGATTTTGAACACGATTTGCATCTGACTCGTTCCGACTACCTCCAATCAGCACTAAACGGGTGTTGCCGCGATAGGACGGGTAGCGTTCTAAGAAACGATGGAATGCTTTGACTTGCATTGGATGATCTTTCTCAGGTCTACAAAAGTTAATTCATCGGAAAAAAAAAGTTAAGGCAGAATTCACCTGAACTGAGCAACGCTGACGATTAATTTCTCTCTTCCTTCCAAAGGAAAATCCTTCATAGCACGGGTATCACAAGGTGGATAAACAATTCTGCCTTCTCGAACGCTGGTCTTTTTAGGATGGCGAGGATTGAGAAGGTTATTGAAGATGAGGTAGGGTGTCAGAGGTAACTGAAGGAAATCCATCAGGATATCAGAGTGTGCGAGGATCGAATCAATATGGTCTTTCGTCCATGTAGAATTGACCATCATAACAGATGCCGCTCGGAGAGAATGAGAGTAACAATACATGAAAAGTCGGTAGTAGCTGTTTTGTATTCTCGTTCAATAAAAAATGAGCGACGAAAGGGATCGAAATGAACGTACAAAAGCTTTAGAGAGCTTAGAATTAGCGAAGAGGATATGGATCCAGAGTTGGTATGCCATACTTTTCTCTCCTTGACCCTGTTTAGCATATCGGTGCTAATAGTGGGATAATGGGTGTAGGCGACGACGGGTATCCTGGCTAGAAGTTCCACGACATGGTATGTGAACGCATATCCCATTGAGTCGATGAATAAATCGGGGACGAGTTTCTGAAGTGCTTCTAGGACAAGGACTATGCTTCCAAAGGACTGACCAGCTAAAGTGAAGCGTGGCCATGCAGCATCTTCAATCCATCTACGTTTGTCCAGGAACACAAAGTGGAGATGGGATGGTTTGAGAGATATGGAGAACCGTGAATCGACCTTGGCTATGATTTCGTCCTTTGTGGCATCGGTGTCTCCAGTGTAGACGGCACACAAGATGTTCGGGTCTGACTTTTGAATGGCAGCGATAGCTGTCCAGAGCACACGTTCACCTCCTCCACCAGCATTACTTTTTTCTGAATGGTTATTAAAGTTGTCATAAGCAGGGGAGGTTATTTAAGGTGGAGACTAACCAATATGGATGGAAAAAGGCAACGATCTTTGTTTTGTTTAGAGAAAGACCCAGAGAAGAGAGAATTTGTTTCCGCTGCAATTGAGAACCATTTCGGATACGTCTCCCGTGAATAAAGACAAGAATGGGACCAAGGAGAGGCAGAGCAAACAGAGCAAATAAAACTGCTGTCGTGGCTGCCATTAAGTTACGGATTTCAGTGGGTCGGTCTTTCATCCCGACATCTGTCGCAGTGTCGGGGTATAACTGGTTTTATCATTTACTTACTTACTTGACTCGCAACCACCATGAGGACTTTCCACGATGTGAGCTTTCCTCTTATTTACTTACTCCAAAGCAACGAATTCCGATTGTCCTCTTTTCAGATCATCTCCGATACCGGCCAACCTCACAACAGCCTGAAACGACTCGCAGCTGAGCATCCGAATCCGCCATTCCGGCTCGGCGTAGATGCCCACACTCTGTTTTCAAAGCCACTTAAGTTTCCTTTCCCAAATATTCCTCCGACTCCGAACGATTGGGACAGAGCTTTCTATCTGTTCCATTGTAATCTCTGTGCTCTGCTTAAAACCCCAAGAATTCGTGTCATCATCATTGCTGATGGTGCGAAAGCTTTAGGGCGTCGTCCTGGAGCTGCGTATGTTATCGAAATGCAGAAACATGCGCTTGCTTTTGGGTTTGATTGGAAGCAAGCCTCAGGAAATGAAGATGCGAGACACATTCTCGCAGCTCTAAACTCCGGACCCAATAAATGCATTGATGGCGTCTTGTGCTCTTCTCTTAAACCATTGGCATATGGTGCCGAACTTCTACTTTTACCGTAAGTATTTTTAGCTTGTGAACATTCTCCCTTACCTTTCCTCACTTCGGCTTTAGGCCAGAGCGAATGAACGAGCCATTTGTTGCACATTCATTCCAATCTGTGAGCCAAAAGTTCGGTCTTAAACCCGCTGGCGTCATACTCCTCTACTTGGCTGCGAAATTTGGGAATCAACATACAACATTTGGGAGCCAACGTCCACCGATAGGAAGTCAACCTGCCAACTTGACTGATCTTGTTGACTTGGCTGTGGGAGGTCAGGATTCGCTCTCTGATATCCTTGAGTTGTCGGAAAGCCGAGCTTTCGATTTTGCGGAAAACTGGTGCCAAAAAAATTGTAGCCGCAAAGTGCCAACTTCACTCTTTCCTCCCCTCATACTGAACTACATGAATGCTATGAGTCATCCTACTCGAGCTGGCCACGACTTGGGTCCCCTGGACTTCGATAAACTGCCACAACTTGACGAGATTGCTCGCCTCTGTTCTAGATTTGGCAGTCGCTGGCTTGGCCGCCGGTATCTTCTTAACCACTTCAAGGACGAATTCCTTGAAGGCTTCATATGGCGACTGCTCGAACGCATGGTTATTGATCGTCAGAGCCTGTTGGAAGACGACATAGCTCTTATCGATTCTGTTTGCAGTGGACAGAAAGGAAAACAGCATCAAGAAGCTTTGGGTAAAAAGCTGAAAGGTAGAGACGTTCGCGTTAACTTGAATTTGGTTATAGAACGCATTGCACAAGGGTTAACAAAGTTCTCTGAAGAAGAAGATGCTGATTCAGGACCGTTACCTTTGTGGACGGTCTGGATTCCATGTCCCTTGGTCGAACAAGCTCTCCCAGAACTAGCGGCAGCCTATGATCGTATCCCTCGTACCCCCAGCCCTCGCAAACCGGCAAGACAACCAAAGTCATTGACTAAGCGGCCTAGGCTTCCCGCTGGCGACGGTCCTCTTCCTCGTTACTTTAGTTCACCTCAAACTCCAGGTGGCTCTACTTCTTCTCGGCGTGAACCTGAGGCTGGTCCTTCTAGGTCTCCAACTTCTCCAACGAATAATATACGACGGCAGCAGCCATCCCTATCTACTTCTCGTGATCGTACTCCGAGTCCTTCGCCTGTACGTGGTTTGCAAGGACCAACCCAGGTTCGACCTCCTGGCACTGCAACCGCTGGTAGGAGGACATCACGGTCACCCAATCCAGATCTTTTCTTCCCTTCCTCTCCAACACCTTCTCGATCACGATCCCAGTCTCTAACTTTAGTGACACCAAGTAATAAGGACAAGGGGAAGAAGAGACAATTAGACTTGGACGAGGATGATGCCAAAGACCAAGTGGAGGAGGGACCATCGAAGAAGATACAAAGAATCGATTTAACAAGTGATTCAGACGAGTCTGTTGTTTTACCCGCTGTGTCTTCTGGTTCAGGACGGATGACGGCAATTGTTGTTGATGATGACCCCGAGGATGTTTTGATGATGATAAGGCAGGAAGGGGAGAGTGCTGGTTTAGACAGTCTTGTCATAGACATGACTCAAATAACCAGGTTTTAGATTCTTTTTTTTTTCCACTAGTCTGCTAATGTACGTTCATTTCGTCCCAAGAAGCTCATAGGAGATTCTAAGAACTGAATTCCTTGGGCTTATGGCCGAATGATAATGGCTAAGTGGTTTGAGTTGCAACTGCAACTTTAATAAGTGCCATGAATCAGGTCCTATTAAACACATAGGTACTCTGGAGAGATTAAGAAGAATGTCAGGATGATTTCTATGTACCGGTTGGTTTTGGAAAACAAATTGTCGAGCGGCTAAGGCGAAAAGACGGATGTTGTTGAGCATAGAGTGTATGCATGTGGTGGTGCTTAGATACATGAGCAGTAAAGTAAACAACGGATATAGCGCGTATGAATACATATCAAGTTACTTTTTTGAGCTTTGACTCTTCTAAAGTATGTTCTGCATGCTAGTGACAAGTGACCATATTCACGTGATACGTGACGTGTCATTTCCTCCACTTACTGGAAAACAAGGCTGTAGGAAATGGGAATATCATAATATTAACTGCTTAATTCTGTCCTGAAGTCGACAACAGCCTCTCAGCATGATGAAAAAACATCAAAGGAAATTGCAGCCGTAAACGAGCTGACATCACCGCATCAAAAAAAGCGAATTCTTTCAAGTTCTCGGGAGCAAATTTTTTGACCTGACCAACCCTTCTCTTCTCCTCCCTTCATCTTCTCCTTCGTAATGCACCGCCTGTCTACCTCTTCTCCGCGCGCTGTCCGCCGTGCGGCTCAAAAAGCCAAGCCCTCGTTGACTCGGGGAGCTCACAAAGAAATTCGGTTTGCCGACCAAGGCCGCGCCTCCATCCTCAAAGGTGTCGACGTGCTTGCGGACGCTGTCAGCGTCACATTAGGTCCCAAAGGTAAAGTCATTTAGACTATACGAGTTTCTTTTTGCTGAACCCAAATACAGGAAGGAATGTCATTATTGAGCAGTCGTTTGGTGGTCCCAAAATTACGAAAGACGGTGTTACTGTCGCGAAGGCCATTACACTGAAGGACAAGTTCGAGAACCTTGGTGCTCGGTAAATTGTTTTTTACTTCTTTCTAGTACTACCCCAAACTCATATGTATTTGTTCAGCCTTGTTCAAGACGTTGCGCAGAAGACCAACGAAATTGCCGGTGACGGCACAACCACTGCCACCGTTCTTGCGAGGGCTATCTACTCTGAAGGTGTAAAAAACGTTGCTGCTGGTTGCAACCCTATGGACCTTCGCAGGGGTTCCCAGGCAGCCGTAGAGCGCGTCGTCGAGTTTTTGTCAGCTCACACCAAGACGATTACTACGACCGAAGAAATTGCCCAGGTCGCTACTATCTCTGCAAATGGAGATGTTCACGTCGGAAATCTCATTGCGCAAGCAATGGAAAAAGTTGGCAAGGAAGGTGTCATCACCGTCAAAGAGGGCAAGACCATCGAGGACGAGATTGAAGTCACGGAAGGCATGCGCTTCGACCGTGGTTTCATTTCTCCTTACTTCATCACGGACGTCAAGACCCAAAAGGTCGAGTTCGAGAAACCTCTTATTCTCCTCAGCGAGAAGAAGATTTCATTGTTGCAGGACATCCTCCCTTCCCTCGAAGCCGCTGCTCAATCTCGGCGTCCTCTCGTCATTATTGCTGAGGACGTCGATGGCGAGGCTCTTGCTGCCTGTATTCTCAACAAGCTTCGTGGTCAACTGCAGGTCGCTGCCGTCAAGGCTCCTGGCTTCGGTGACAACCGCAAGTCCATTCTTGGTGACCTTGCCATTCTCACTGGTGGTACCGTCTTCTCGGATGAGCTCGACATCAAGCTTGAGAAGGCTACTCCGGACTTGTTGGGAAATACCGGCTCTATCACCATTACCAAGGAGGACACTATCGTTCTCAATGGTGAAGGTTCCAAGGATGCCATTCAAGCTCGTTGTGAGCAAATTCGCGGACTTATTTCCGATACTACCACCAGCGAGTATGATCGCTCCAAGCTTCAGGAGCGTCTTGCTAAGCTGAGCGGTGGTGTTGCTGTCATCAAGGTTGGTGGAGCTTCTGAGGTTGAAGTCGGCGAGAAGAAAGACCGCTACGATGACGCTCTCAATGCTACCCGTGCTGCCGTTGAAGAGGGTATCCTCCCTGGTGGTGGTGTCGCATTGTTGAAGGCTTCCCTCCAACTCGCAACACAGTCCCCCGGAGCCGGAGCTTCATCAGCCGCTTCACCATTCCATGCCTCCGCGAAACCCATCGCTACCTCCAACTTTGACCAAGAGCTTGGTGTAGCCATCATCCGTCGAGCATTAACCAACCCTTCCCGTGCTATCCTCAAGAATGCTGGTGAGGAATCATCAGTCATCGTTGGCACTCTCCTCAACAAGTACGGCGAGGAGGATTCGTTCAACTATGGTTACGATGCTGCCAAGGGCGAATACGTTGACATGATCAAGGCGGGTATCGTAGACCCGCTTAAGGTTGTCAGGACAGCACTTGTTGATGCTGCGGGTGTCGCAAGTCTGTTGACTACCAGCGAATGCTCCGTCGTTGACGCACCAGAAGAGGAGAAGGCTGGTGGTGCACCTGGTATGGGTGGCATGGGCGGAATGGGTGGTATGGGCGGCATGGGTGGATTCTGAGCTACGAACGCTTTTTTAACATAACAAGCCTAAAAGTATTATTTGTCCTTATATTACTTACCCCTTGTCGTTCGTACCCCATTGCTCCTTCCGCTCGTTTTCTACCATATGCTTTGGGTTGCAGACGTATGCTTTCCTAGTTGTCTGGTTTTGGTTGTGTCCCGCGTTGCTTCGCTTAGCGTAGTACATAGTACAAACAATCCTAACTCCCCGCTCTTCACGATCACGATTAGCATTTGATTGCATTTCATGTGTTAGCTCTTTTTCTTTTGTAAGTTGAACTGTTTCGAGTTCTTGTAAAATTTGGCTGTCTGTCTCGTAAATGCAGTGTACGGAAAGAAATAATCTGAATGTCTAAGGAAAAATGATATGACTGCTCCAAGTACTTAGATGGCAACCGGAACTTTTGTCGGAGCAGACACCTCCCACAACTTCTTCAGCAAGGAGTCCATTTCATCTTCCTCTTCCAAAAGACCGATGGCTTCATCCAATGCCTCTCCGACCACCTGCATCCTTTCGATATTGCTAGGCTTTAAAATGTAAGTTCGTGTGGCTGAAGCTACGGCCGCTTTCATCTCCGAGAACGACCATAGGTTTTTGTCCTCTAGACCAGCTTCTACATTGAATCGCTGGTAAAGATGCTTCGACCGCTTAAACCTTCGTTGCAAATGCTGATGAATTTGCTCGCAGTTGGCGCTGATGTCTTCTAAAACAGGGAAGAACGTTTGAGTGGGCTGTGGGGCATTATCCGGCAGACTGATAGCTCCAACTTGTCCCGCACCAAGACTCATCACGAAAGGATCGTGTTTGCTGGCACGCCAGAGTGTTTTAGCTTCTTCAATGAGAAGCTCTGCAGGGTTGTTGTTTGCATAATCAGTCCCTCCGAAACGTTCGAGGACAAGGCCTTTGCCGACTATCACATCCTCGAAGAGATGCCGATTCGCCGTTGTCGCTCGAAGGGCTTCAACGATGGACACGCTAGTGTCACATAGACCTCTTCCTTGGTATGTCCCTAAGCAGCGAGACCGCTTCCCATTAATATTCTCTAAAGCATTCGCTAACACGAATCTAAAGAAATTAATTTCAACAGAATATTAAGGGACGAGGCAAAGAACATACGCTTTGCACTGGGCTTTCTTCCCCTTCTCAACGACCATCCTTTGGTCTGAAAACATTTTCTCCAAACTTTCTTTGAAGACGGCGGTCAACTTCGTGATATCGGATTCACCATCTTGAACGAGTGTTTCCAGAGGGTCCATGAGGACATCGAATGCATCCATGGCTTCTCCAATGGTCATCTCAAGCCTTCCCAATAAAACAGCGAAGATTCTGGAGATAAATGTTAGCGAAAATGCACCTATGGATATCGTGAAAAAAGAACACACCCGCCCGTTCCAGATCCCGCAATAAGATGAAAATATTCGCAAGGCTTCTTATCCTCGCCGTTAAGCACCTTTGCGAGCAGAATCATTTCAGATAACCCCAAGAGACCTCCGCCATCTGAAATGTAATTGTTGGTAAGAAATGAGAAAGATCTCGGGAGCTTATTTCTCGCGTACCTAAAGCTAACAGACGCTTTCTCTCTGAGAGCGGTATCAAATCGCGGTCCTCAGGGATGAGTTTAGGCGCTGAGGGCATTCGTGGCAGAGACGTGGTTGCTTCAGAAAGTAGCACGTATTCCTGGTAGGCCATCTTCTTGTGAAGTATAGCGACGATTTTGTTGATCCTTTCGCTCGTCTCGTGCATCAAAACATACATCTTGGAATGAGTAACAACGGTACCAGCTGTGGAACCATCGAAAGATTTCTTTTCCATGCCTTGCATTCCCTGCTCCACGCTGAGTCGATAGTAGGGTCCGGGGTCCTGCCTATCATTGCCAGACAAAGGTGAAAACTCCCGGTACATTCGGTCATTGGTGGCTTCGCAGTCCTTGTTGATCTTCATGAGCGTATCATAGACGTGTAAGGTGTCTACACCAGGAGGGAGAGAAATAGTAGAAGGATGACCAGCGCCAATGCTGAGGACCAAATCGATCGGCTGGTCTGGAAACCGCGCCTCAAGCTCGGCAACCAACCTCTCAGTAGGGTTCCCGTCGGCAATTGAAGTGCCCCAATATTCACCCCCGTTGATGTTACACGTAGATAGGGTACCATTAGCGAGGTCTGCTGTGGTCGCACGAAGAGCTTGCCAGAGATAACAATTGGGGTCTACGAGGCCGCGAGGTGCTTTGTATGTTCGAAACAACGCCTGAGTTTCATTGCGCGCATTGACCTTGGAATGAGCGAGAATCAATCTAATGGAATTGAAGTCAGACCAGAAATTGAAAATTATGAATGCACTCGGACCCATTTCCCGTTCCGTTTATGTCTGTGCTGACAAGTGGATAGCTTTCTCCATGACTTTCGGAGTTGACTTGAACTACAGATCGAAGTGCGGCTTCAAGTTTCTCGGTTGCACTATTGTCTGGTGCATTGGGTGCATCCAAGGTTCTGGTGGGTCCTTCCTTTCGGCCTGTAACAGTCGGGAAGAGGAAGCTTGCTATGCCGTTGTAGGCATCACTGGCATTTTTATCATCCATTTTCAAACCAGAAAGTAATCCTGCCACGAGACTAGAACGAAATGAGACTCAGAAGAGGACACAGAAACATGATATGTACCCGCCAGTACCAGAACCCGCAATTACATCGAAAACATCACAAGCGCGGACGCGTTGGCGGCTGTTTCTTCGACGCCATTCGGGATAGAGTTCGTGGTTCTCAATATCATAGTTAAGACGATGAAGAATCTCGGTCAATATCTCGAGGACAGAGTGACCTGAAACGTTGCCGTGATCTAAATAATGCATAAATCAATAAACGCATAATGTGCAGCCATAGTACCCACCAAGAGCCAAGGCAATCAAGCCAGGAATAGAAGGTGGACAGGAGGGGGGATCCATTGTCAATATTGGGTAAAGTTTCGATAGTACTTGCACCAAGTTTTCGTCTGCTTTTATATATCCTGAAGACGAGTTGCCTCGTTCCCAGCTCGACAATAAGAATCCAGCCTTCAGTTCAAGGTTTCCCAAACATAGAAGTGCTGTGTGTGACGCACATTACCAAGTTTAGCAATACACAAAGGAGTGTTGAAGCTAAAGAACAGCAAGTTCGCGCTCATACAATGTTGACATTGTCAAGATGGAGCGAAGACAATGAATCTAGCATTTGCACAGCCTGTTTGTGGGTTTCAGCAAACAAGGTTTGCATTCCGTTGCCCCCGTGGTTAGACATAGAAGGTAGACGCGCGCGCAAAAGACAAAGAACCTGTCGAAACCGAGGTAAGAAGGTCCTGACCAGTGAATATCGTCGGCATCACATCGGTTCCGTCGATCCTGTCCATGGCATTCGGAGGTTGAGAAATTGGATCCCCTAAGGATGTGGAAGCGAAGAATCGACAAAGGGACCAAAACGGACTTGCCGGGAAACGGGAGCCGGGAAACGGGAGCCGGGAAACGGGAAACGGGAAAATTAAAAATCCTTCAAATAATATAGAAATCAAGCAATAAGTACTTATGGTTTGTGTGGAAAATGTCGAGGGACTACGAAATGGTGTGGGGAAGCGGAAAGAGCGTGTGTCGTGGCTGCCCCCCGGCCGTATCACTCATTTTGGGGGTATATGGGACCCAAATAGATTGTAATTCATTTATTTGAGTGGTGATTTCTGAATATTTGACTCATTTTTTGAGGAATTAGACCATATAAGCGACTTGCATAGCGCAAAACGAAGCGGTTTGTCCTGGTTTGTACTTAAGCGGAGACGAGATATTCCAACACCGATCATTTATACCCGCAAACTAAGATATATGCCCTATACGGTTGTTTCATAGGAAGGGAGTGCCGAAAGCGAGTGAAAATCGCCCCCCAAGGAGGGCTACGGTGTTGTGTCACACATGTCACATCCTCGACTCTTGGTTTCGTTTGCCTCCTGGTCATTCTGTCTCAGGTAAAACTTACGTAATGATGCATATATGCCCAATATCAGCTCCTTCTATAGCACCCTTTCCACGTCATGACTCTTCAAGAGCGTCTGAGCACTGGACTGGATGACTGGTAGCTAGGCTCTCCCTCCCCCCTTACCTGAACGAGCTTTTCCCTTCACTTAGTACTCAATAACGGTTGTTTTATCACATCATTGACACCAAAAGGAGGAAAATAACTCAAGGGTAGGTCGAAGAAGCCGAAATATTTGACGAGAGGTCAAACTTTAGGTACTGGGCATCGTTCTTGCCCTCTGTCAAGCTAAGGGCTTCAAAAATCACTTTTTAACACATATATGCCATGTTAAATATGTTTACTCACTTCCCGTTTCCCGTTCCCGTTCCCCGTTTCCCGGTTCCCGTTTCCCGTTAGGTCCATTTCAGACTTGCGAAGAATGGCACCGGGGCAAATAATGGGAGTAAAGCCGTTGGTTGTATCTGAGACCGAGATGAAGACGTGCCTATGGTTGTTCGGAAAGACCTTGGTTTGGTGTGACGTCACACACCAGGCCTTTGCAGAAATTTTCATACTGTCAGTTATACAGCATGTGCATTATGAAGATTAGGTAGTGTATGTGATTATACATTCGCTTTCCATAACCTATACAACAAAGATAATCCAATTAGGGTATCATAGCCGTGGTATGCCAACACAAATCCCAGTGAACCAAAAAAAGAAATGAAAAGAAAAGAGGAGAAAAATTCACAAAAAGATATCAAAAAAATCCAGGCCGAGTCATAGGAATCATATTTTCTTTGCCTCTCCTCCGTTTCGGAGCAGTAGCCTTCACCACTCGAGGTCCCTGCTTCACACTCAAATTGTGAGGTGGACGACGCGCAATGCTTGCCGTCGTCAATGCACGAGACGGTCGAAGGGGCTTGGCTGCTTTCGCTACGTACGTCTTGCGGAGGGGCGATTGTCCAAGAGGACACCACTTCTTCCTTCTCTCGCTGCTCGGGAATCGAGGATGCCCCCATGACCCGCTACATTCCGCTGCCATCCAACGCTGGAGCATCGGGGCAAGTACCGAACGAGGGGGAGGACTACGAGGAGAGGAAGTGGTCGAGGAAAAGGACGTGGGCAATGCATCCACACAGCCGAAGCTGTCGTCCTCCTCCTCAAAAGGCTCCCCGTCGACCTGACCAGCAGCGTCAGACGAGGAGCGGCAGGCGGGAGACGAGAATTCCAGCTTAAGTGATAGTAAGTGACACGAAAGTAGCAGAATTATTATCGATCCCTCACCTCTACATCTTCAACTGCCTGCGTATCCGCGACCGAGCGTTGCGCCAGGCACTCGATAAATTCATCGAATGTGGGCAGGTCCGGCTTCGAGTCGTCTCGTGACAGCTCGAAAGTTTCCTCTTCGACTTTAGAAATCCCCTGGCAACGAATCGAGAGATCGGCTGAGGGCGACGGATCGCGTGTCTCATCTTCTAGGGACTTTTCGTCTCTGATGGGAGTTTCTCCTTGAGTAAAATGCTTCTTAAGGGCACCAAAAACCGAATGGGATTGTGCCTCGGGACACTCATACTGCTTGTGCAGTTCATCGTCGAGGGATGCTGAACTCCAAATTCCTCCCTAGAAAAAGCGGCAACGATGAGCAATGACGGTAGGTAGCAGCAAAGAAAACATCAGCTCACCTTTTCGGAATCTTTAAGTACTATATCCACATCACGTCTCTGACGTCTCTCTCTCACTGTCCTCCTATGCACACGGTAGGAGTACACACCCAACCATCCGAAGAACAAGATGGCGATGAACACGACGTTATGTACTTGGATCTGTGGGCCGGAAGAAGGAGAGGAAAGAGTGGAAGCTATGGGTGCGCTGGTAGGAGAAGCAGTTACGGGAGCCATTTGTAAACTGAGAGGGGTAAGAGGAAATAGTTTGCTGGTGGAAGTACAGAATCAACTTGAGGAAAGGGGCTTTCAAGCGGGTGCAGTCATTTTATAGATTTGCAGACAAAAAAAATTTCCACGATGAGAAAAGGGGTAAGCTTTGAGATCAAAACAAGCTGTGACTCCCGGCTTTATGATAATAAGAGTTGGTCCATCGTGATCATGGTCGTCAGAAGCAGGATTGATGCTTCCGCGGCACTTCAATCAATGACGTCAATGCCAACAACTGCAAGCGCACAAACTTCCCTGATAGCTAGATAGATTGCGAAAAGGTATTCAAGCAAGTTTCACGGTCACATGGAATATGATTCAGGTAACTGAGACTGGCAATTTGTTTGGTTTGCAAGCTTCATAGGTTGATTTTCAGAGGGGATACAAAATGTTTTATTTCTTTAGATGTTCTGTTTGCGAATACAAGGAAAAGTTTTAAAAAATGAATGGAATACGGCCGTGACTCGGAAAATCCGCTAGTTGAATAGCCACTTGCCTTCCGATGTTTTATGAGTCGTCACCTCTAAACATACTCATAACAGAGATAGTCTCCTTGAGTGTCCATAACATCGCCGACAGTAACGTCTGGAGTGATATCTGCCATGGACATTGCTATAGAGATTTTATCAATGAGAGCAAAAGAAAATGCGAGAAGTAACGTACTGTAGGTTAACGTTGTGCTCACTGCGCAATTACCCATCCCTTGAGTGGTACAACCCGCAATCTTGAATATTGAGAGCATGAGCAAGCCAAAATAAAGCTGATGAAAATACAGCATAATCCTTACGTCGTTGGTGCGGGTCGAAGGAGATGCTTGCTGCCAGTCATACCAAAGCTTGTCACTGCCTGGATGTTAAAAACTAAATGCAAGTCTAAGCATTGAGACCTACATCCAGGTGTGGTGCATGTAAAAGAGTGGATCTAGGGATAGCGTGAGTTGATTGAAATCGCACGAAAGGAGTGGTATGGGGTGCTTACCATTAGGCGACGATTGAACGTTCACCATCTATGAAAGGAAATCTGTGTCGATTCGTTTTATATTCAAGAGAGAAGATTGACCTCAGAGCCAACACCACCATGTCCTGCATTGTGAGGGCCATTGTTCTCAATGCAAGGCCATGCTTCAGCGAATGTGGTTTTCGCCATACACGCATCCACATACGATTGACCAGCGGACTGACTCGCACGGTTCGATACGGCGCGATTGAGACAATGGGTTGTAACTTGGCTACCCGGTCCAATGTGAAGAGTCAAGTTAGCGAATGGACCAGTGCTGACGCAGTTGTTGTTCGTGGCAACACCATCACCACCAAAAGAAAGGTCATTAGCTGAGAGAAAAAAGTGATATCAACAGAAAGTTAAATACTCATTATGAAATTTACCTTGAAGTAGGGCCGAGGTTGTGAATGCACCGGCATCCGCGATTTCATTCCAGTATCTGAGAAAGAATTTGAGAATATGAAAGCGATGACCTTACATAAATCCACCTACGGCTGAGCACTAGTGTAGCCACAGTCGGTTCTAAGAGCATTTTCATAAGCCCATACCATATAGCGGTGCTCGGATATCCCAATGTTAGTAGTACGATAAAAGGGAAATAGCGACGGCTCACCCAAGGCAAAAATTGTCCAACACCGTGAATAATGGATACCTGGTCGATGTGGGTTGCAGCAAAGTCTTCGTACTTGTTGGTAGGCCCAGTGATTCCAGAGACCGGCGTGATAGTATGAAGGCATCGAACTGCCGATATGTAACTAGACTTTTCAGTGTCAGTCAAAGCAGTCCTAAGGTTTGTATTAGATGAAGGAGAGGACGAAAGGCAAATGTTGCACAAACCAATCTTTTCTCTGTCTAGGAGACGTGCATGCCGCCCTGACAGTGGATAGCACAATGAGGGCGCTAAAAATTATGGAGTGGTACATGGCAATGGGAGAGAACAAAACAAGTCTCCTTGTAGTCAGAAAGAGTAACACTCTCATGGCTTATATACGAAAATTGAGGCATTTTCAGTCACTCTATGTCCTTGTACTCGATTGAAGCCGCACGTTCAAGTATCGCAAAATTGAATGATCTAATCGCTGAAGGACTTATCAGCGCTTCAGAGGCACTATGAAAGATGCGATACATCGCATAAGCGAGGTACCCTCAGAGCTTTAGAGCCATGTGCAGTCCGTGAGTGCAAAATTTCCTAATAAGGAATTCAGCTTCACAAGACCTATGCCAACCTGGATGATTCGAAGGCCGAGGGCGAATAAGCGCACTCCTCAAGACAAACTCGAATCATGTGAAGCAACGCACGAAAGAGGTGGCCTCAAGACTGGCATTGAGGACAGAGGACTGGTCGAGAGCCAGAAGCGCTGCCAACTCGGGCGAGTTAAGAGCCGATGGGTATAGAACTCAGCAACGAAGGGGAACAAGAAGGTCTTGAGAACTCCCCTCGATGTTATCTCAAAGCCTAGCTATCTCCAGGTATCTCATGAGGGTGTACATGAATTGCAGCCGAGTTCCACCAGAACCAGATCAACGTGACTTGTCCCGATGGTAAAATGCGTGTGTGTATTAGAGCCGCTTTGCTGGCATATCGGCAAATTTCAACGCTGTAAATCCATCATTATGTGGAGCGCATGCCAAAGTTCGCCCTTTGAGCTCATGAGAAAATTCTGATCACGAATCCATCGTTTTTAGAACGATATGCCCAGAAAAACGGTCCTAGTGCCTAACAATGTGCATTCGTGAATAAAAGGACTACGGAAAAAGAAACTGAGCATACAAGGGGGCAGGTTTTCCAACGGTCACATTCCCGTGCTGGATATTCGTGTAAAAGGTTGAACTTACCAACATATATAGAGCTCGCTGAGAACAGCAGTGAGAAGCTAGAAGAAAGGTTGCTTGAACGAAGCGGCCAGAGGTTTCACTATCAACATGGTTCTATGTTTCGTCGTCCGCCTATAGTCCTCGTTCTCGTTCTTTTCATTTGTCCGATAGGCTTGGATGAACTGTTTAGCCACCAAGAGTTCGGTATCACAATATGACCTCCAGCTATTATAGCCCTTGCAGTTTGTCTTGTCTGCCCTGGAGAATATTCAGAGTGCCGCGATGGACGGCGAGACTCCTGTATACTAAGCTGTTACATTTTTTTCCGATCCCAACTTGACGATAGCATCATGTGTTGACGGCCTTTCGTATTTTCCACGACAACGAAAACAAACAGAGCAAGTTCAATGTTCGGCATATCTATGTAGTACATTGAGAAATAAGTTAAGAAATTTATTGATATGATAGATGCACCTGACTTGTTTTCGCACTCCTCGTCGGATTCGCTATTGAAAGGTAATTCTGTATATCTGATACAGAGCGGCACTCGGTCACCGACATGCATCCATACGGACAAACGGTACGACCAGTATTCCAGGAGGCTGAAGGGCAGGGAATGACGTCAAGCTCCATGGTTCCGGTAAGGACGTGGATGACTGGCTTTTTGATCGTTTCAATTGATGTTCGAGGGCCCCAACACCTGAGCCAACGATGGTTACTATAGCAAGGCAGGAAAAAAACGAAAAAAAAACCTCAAAATCTAAATCTTTTGTTTTCTTCAGATGACCACTTTGCGTCTCCACAATGCCCACTCGAACGTCTACCTTATGGTTCTCCTCTGTGGGAACAGTTAGAAACACTCTTCTTCCTATCTCCACACGGGAGTCGGTACGGACTGTTTTTGGCGACGGTGCCTCGACCTTGAACGATGGTATTTTGGCCGGGGGCAGGCTGTAGTGTTTCGGACCCTTTGTTAATGGGAGCTCCTTGGCAGGCTTAGAAGGCCCCGCAGATTAAAAATCTCGCAAAGCGTCGGCGACTATGACTTCCTTTCTGGTGGAAAGTCTTTGGTAAGTTTTGAGTCTGATTTAGTCAAAGATTTTGAGGTTTGAAGAAAGAGGTGGTTTTGGGCTGTCTTCTTGTTCTTTTCACTGGGAAAGGCTGAACGTCCTTTTCGACGAGTGCTTGACAGGAATAACATCAACTGCTTTCTTCAACAAAGCGGCCATAGGACCAAGAAACACTCAGCTTCTTATCCTTCAGCCGCTTCTCTTCCGCCCACTTACCATTGCTTTCTCCAACAGACTCCTTTTTCGCCTTTGCTCTTCACACATACAGCTTTGAGTGTTGCTGAGCAGCAAAGGGGGCATAAGGTCTACAAACCATGTAAAGAGTACTACAGTCAAGTATGTCATAATGCATAAAGTCGGTGGATGCTGGGAGCGGCCAAATTTTCTATGCATTATCGGCAATTATGCATTATGAGGTAGTCATTTTGGCCCAGCCAGGGCCAAACCCGTGGACGTGAGACGGTATGCATTATGAGGATCTTTTGGCCCTGTATGCATTATGACCTTATGCATTATGACATACTTGACTGTAGTCCGACGTTCGTTTGATATGAATAACATGGATGGTTGACCCCCCATTCGTGATCATTGAGATGATAACGGATAGATCAGCGGTGACCTTCACCAATGGAGTGTGTCTTGTGATAGAAGAGAATACTAATTCTAATAGAGCTGTAGATTCTTCAGACACTGACCACTACAGGCAGAAGCAAAAGAAGAACATACGCGTATCTTCTCTGGTTCTGATACAAAAAGGTAGAATCTACTGCACGTCCAACTCAGTCTTGAACTCTTTATTCAAACAAAGAGGAATCGCTCGCCTGCACAATTCATTTAATATCACACATTTATAAAAAGAGCAGGAGAAAAAAATTCACTTGGCATCAACTCATTTGCGTCCAGGGGCCTCTATAAAAGGGATGATCCTCTCGTCGACAAGAAACAAGTCATCATTCTTCGTAACCACCTACGCACATCAAACAGTTTGAACTCGCCCTGCCTGTTAAACCCAATAACGCAAGATACAAATTTAAGGGCAAGTTATCTCGGCAAGGTCCTTGTGCGTTCGTCAAAGACCCTCCTGAGCAAACAAACGGTATGTCTAGATGAGTAAGTTTTGAGGCCGACCACAAGATGAAAGAAAAATAATCTCAGTTAACTACCACCTGGGAAAACTTTATAGGCATGGACAGCAACTCGGGATCATCTCGACGGCCACATTGAGCCAGACAAATGGTTGATTAGCACTCAACAGTTTTACCTCTGCCTGGCTATCCCAGTCAAGACTCTTCCGCTCGCAAGAATACAATCCAAAGACGTTTTGATTTGCTTAAAGGGACATGTGAGTTGATGTGTAGAGCGATTTTTGTTCCCACTTCGGAATTTGCATGGAAGTGAGGAAACATGTTGAAGTCGATTATGTAAGCGAATAACACCTGCTTCATTCACGCACATTTGCCTTTGAGAGCCCAACACAAAAAAAGGAAGTGAATTAGGGTATCATCGGAGACGGATAGTATCTAGAATTACAATTTAGTTTTCAGAACCCATACAACAAAGAGAATCCAATGAGGGTATCATCGTAACCGTGGTATACTGACACAAATCCCAAAGAACCAAAACAAGAAAAGAAAAGAGGAAGAAAAAATCACAAAAAGATATCAAAAGAACCCAGGCCGAGTCATAGGAATCATATTTTCTTTGCCCCTCCTGCGTTTCGGAGCAGCAGCCTTCACCACTCGAGGTCCCTGCTTCACACTCAAATTGTGAGGTGGACGAAGCGCAATGCTTGCCGTCGTCAATGCACGAGATGGTCGAGCGGGCTTGACTGCTTTCGCTATGTACGTCTTGCGGAGAGGCGATTGTCCAGGAGGACACCACTTCTTCCTTCTCTCGCTGCTCGGCAACCGAGGATGTCCCCATGACCCGCCGCATTCCGCTGCTATCCAACGCTGGAGCATCGGGGCAAGTACCGAACGGGAAAGAGCATTGCGAGGAGAGGAACCGGTTGAGGAGAAGGGCGTGGGTAATGCACCCACACAGCCGAAGCTGTCGTCCTCCTCCTCAAAAGGCTCCTCGTCGACCTGACCGGCAGCGTCAGACGAGGAGCAGCAGATGGGAGACGGGAATTCCAGCTTAAATAATGATGAGTAACAAGAAAGTAGCACAATTACTATCGATCTCTCACCTCTACATCCTCCACTGCCTGCATATCTGCGACCGAGCGTTGCGTCAGACATTCGACAAATTCATCGAATGTGGGCAGCTCCGGCTTCGAGTCGTCTCGTGACAGCTCGAAATATTCTTCTTCTCCGACTTTAGAAACCCCTTGGCAGCGAATCGAGAGATCGGCTGAGGGCGACGGATCGAGTGTCTCATCTTCTTGAGGCTTTTCATCTCTGGTGGGAGCTTCTCCTTGACTAAAATGCTTCTTAAGGGCACTAAAGACAGAATGGGATTGAGCCCCGGGACACTCGTACTGCATGTGCAGTTCATCGTCGAGGGATGCTGAACTCCAAATTCCTCCCTAGAAAAAAAGGGGCAACGGTGAGCAACGACGGTAGGTAGCAGCGAGGAAAACATCAGCTCACCTTTTCGGAATCGTTGAGTACGATATCCACCTCATGTCTCTGACGCCTCTCTCTCACTGTTCTCCTGTGTATACGGTAGAGGTACACACCCAACCATCCGAAGAACAAAATGACGATGAACACGACGTTATGTACTTGGATCTGTGGGCCGGAAGAAGGAGAGGAAAGAGTGGAAGCTATGGGTGCGCTGGTAGGAGAAGCAGTTACGGGAGCCATTTGTAAACTGATAGGGGTAAGACGAAGTAGTTTGCTGGTGGAAGTACAGAAACAACTTGAGGAAAGGGGCTCTCGAGCGGGTACAGTCATTTTATAGATTTGCAGACCACGAATTCCCACCACGATGAGAAAAAGGGGGAGACAACGTTAGAGGTAAAAACATCCAATAACTCCGAGTTTTGCGAAAAACAAGAGTAGGTCCAATGTGATCATGATGGTCAAGAGCAGAAATGATGCTTCCGCGGCAAGTCCATCATCGACGTCAGTCCTAACTGCAGAACCTATCTGATGGAGAGAGCAACAGTCACCTATAAGGAGCGAAGGGATCTTATGGAGTCTAGCCCTCAGGCGATAAAATCGGACTATTCAGGTGAGCCATTTATTTTGTTATGAATATTTCTCGAGGATCCCTGTTTACGTCCCGAGAGACTTTACAACGTAATCAGCTGATTGGGTGGTATCAGAGACATGCACCATGACTCAAGTCCATCTGAGAACTTGTCATGAAAAGGGTCTTTAGATATTCGAGTGTAAGTGTTCAGAGAATTCGGACGGCCGTGTTTGTCCCACCAATTTATATACACTAATGAGCAGTCTCGAGTCTTCGCGTCTTCCAGTGATACATACTAGAGGAGCCTACATACATTAAAGGTTAGATACAATAGGACAAAGGATGAAGAGACCCATACATGCCAGCAGCCACTGGTGCAACCTTACTGATCTTAGAGGTAGCCTTGCTAACATTGTTAACTGGCTTCTTGAACCACGATCCAAATTTGCGCGGCACCAACAGGATATGAATAAGTAAATGATATAGAGTGGAATGACGAAAACAAAACAAACACACCAATTCATCCCTCCGAATGATTTCCTCATTCAACCCACGTTGGCTCATGTCGATATTCTAAGAACGGTGAATACCACAACACCGAAAGCGAATAAAGTTCCGGACTCTCAATGAATGACCAAAAGAAGCGCCCTGAGCATTTTGATGTGTTAGATCAAGGTAAACTGGAAGAATGAAAAGAAGAGACATACTTCAGGGTTAGGAAGAGTGGGGGCGGCTGCTACTGAGGAAGCGACAATCGTGAAAACGAAGACAGTCGGAAACTTCATGGTGAAAAGGAGAGAAGACAGTGTACCACTATTCATCTTGAACGGTGATCTTTAGAGCTTTAACGCCAAGAAACGTTCAGGGACCCAAAGAAACTCTTGGCTAATTCACGTCAGATTGAATGAGCGTGGTGAAGGACATGGATAGGAGAATCAAAAACTGGGTTAAGAGACTCAGGATACAGGGTGTGTGGCTCGAAACCTGTGCCAATTCATTCAACGTTCTGGGGTGCAAGAACAGCCATTGGCACGTTTCATAGACATTGCCAAGACCACCGAGGCAATTGGAAACGGTGGTACACAGGTTTTGGAGACTATCTGCTCCAGAACCGTTCGCTCATGATCGCCCGAAGTGAAAGACAGCAACCAAAAAGCAGAAGATAAAAAGAGATTCTCGAAAACGACCGGATAATTCTTGCCGATCGTGGGTCAACTAGTGCAAGCGTGAATACTCAGGCTAAGGCTAGATCATGTCCAAACGGCCGTTGCAATCTAAGCACTCGAAAGGTATCGATCGAACTTGCCGTGGCTACTGGGAAATATGTCAGCAAACGAAGAAGGTAACAAGGAAATTGAGTACTCATAATCCTCACATCGAACTCCGGTTGACGTCTCAAGGCGCATTCCTTTGCTTCAGAAAGGATTCCTGGTGAATAATTCCGTGGTGGGCTGATATGTAAGTTGATTTGACGGGAACCCTGGACTGAGGCAATTAAGTTACAGAGCGGTGCTTGGTCGTCATTCCATGGTAAGGAAAACGCGGAACTTTTGATAGGTTCGAGTGGCAGGCGCGAATCCATGAGTTGGGTAATCCAACGGCAACAATCCGCATGATCGATGGGTTGGTTTTGAAGGTTAAAACGCACAACTAGAGTCGTAAGGGTTGGGACAGTATGGAGGTGAAAATTAAGAGCTAGAGCTGGATAAATGACTGTACTAGAGTGCGCATAATACAAAAGAACTGACTCTTCGAAGCAACATCGGGAGTGCTAGCTTCCCAAAAGAGCTCTTGGAGGGTAGAGAATGCAAGAGGTGCAATCCTCGCAATCCATTGGCCTGAGCAAAATATGCGAGTAGTGCTATGATGCCATGAACAAGAGTCAACTACGAGCCTCTCAAGATGGGCAAAGTCGAAAAGTGGGTCGCCTTTGCTCCCAAGAACACCTTCAAGACTCGCTTGTTTCTCTGCACCAGCATACACCGCTAGCCTGAGAGATTTCAGCTCAATGCGAGAAACTTGCGGTGAAGATCTCGTGAACTCCTCGATTGGATGGTAAAGATCGAGGTGTTTCAATCGAGGGCAGCGTTCGAAGAAGGAGCGGCAATGCTGAAAGAATTGAACATCCACCCCTTGCAGTGTCTCACGTCGAAAACACTCATAAAGGGTCTCCTTCGCTAAATCATCGATTTTGTTCCATTCGAATCCCATATACCGCTCAGGCAGCAAGGAAATTGTTCGGAGGTCACAAAGTTGATTTAAGATGGACGTCGTTCCATATTGAAGAGAATACATATCCCGAATAGCGATATGGTGAATATACTTCCCCAGGTGTGGTGAATTGGATAGAAGATCACGGACACGCTGACAAATGTTGTGATTTAGGGTAACGTGCGAAAACATCTTCATACGCGCTCGCGTCAGGAGCGCTTTGCATGTCAACGCCCATTGGGAGACGGTGTCCAGGGAGGAGAAATCGATAATGACTTCCAAGATATCATGAGGAAGGGCTGTGGTTGATGACATGGCGGTTGGGATCAAGCTGTAGCTCTGCTCATTCCCGCGGACAAAGGCCGTTTTTCGTTACGGCAAGAAAGTACGATCTTCCTAGCAAATACGTTTAACCCCGGAGTCCGGACATGGCAACAGCTTACCCTTGTTCATTTCCTTGTCGTATGCAAAGAATCGTATTAATTTGAATAAGGAGGTGGCGTACCTGCACTAAATACTTATGTTGGTTTTCTTTGCCTCACCCAGACCACATATCAGACAATGAACTGCATGGAACAATGTATTAAGTTGTTGTGCAAGGCTTTTAAGCAAATCTTGTATCAAATTGAGCGCTGAATTATGTAAAGACTGATTGAGAACTCCAAGCAGAGCTCAGCATGCAAAAGACGAAAGATATGCCCAGATACCAAGCTTATAGGAATTCTTCTCATTTTAAGGCTGCCATTTGAAGTGAGGCAAAGAATCGTAACGTAGCTGGCGGGAAACATACTCCGACAATGATACTAAGCAAGACCAGTTGTCACTATTGACTTTGGACAGCAATTCCTGGCAGAGTCTATGAACAACATGGAGATGAAAGTGGATGAAACGTACTCATTTGAGCCAAGCTTTCTGTTTGACACCCGACTCTGCATCTGCATCTGAGGGTGTTGGATTCATGGGAGCAGAAGCTGCAGCTAGAGCAACATAGAGGAACAATAGTGTGAGAACACTCATAGGAAGGCGAAACTGAGCGGACGTGTACGGAAAGAAGGATTGAGATTCTTCCACCTCTTGTCGTCTTATAGAGGTCTCTAGAGCTGACATGACTTGCCTGATAAATTGCAAGTCAAGGTCAGCCAGACAAGACACTGACAAAGCGGTTCATTAGCACATAAAAGCGGACACTGCGATATATATTTGCCGATTTCAAGAACGAAGGCAATAGGAGATGAGTCTCAACGTAAGTGCCCGTGCCAGTATTTCTTTTCCTTTTGTCGCGGTACTGGTCTTACGTAGTGATGCTCAAACCTGGCTCTGGGTTAATTATGTTCACGATCAACAAACCTGAACGTGACCCTCTGTGTGGGAGCAGTATATCTCCTCTCTTCTTTGCCCTCATCTGCTTTTGTAATTGGGTTATCTCAACAGTTTTCTCATCACTATTTTACCACTACCGCCAATTTGGGAGACAGATTCATTCGGGTCGTAAACGCGATCCATTGTCTCAGTGTCTGGCTGCGCATGCCGCTACCAACAGGCGTAGACGACCTTGCTCCGCTGTATAAGCCACGTCTGCTGTTGTATATATATCTATAGCGCAATATTTGTTCAAATTTATTGCTATTCGACCCGTTTTTAAACTGGTAATTCTTCTCCGCCGGTTCTCATGTCCTCCCGGACGCCAGGGAATGGTCTCAGGGTTTTGACTTTCGGTACGTGTTCATTCTACTCATTGAATTCTCGACCATTAATATCAGTTTATAGATGGCTCTACCTCGTGCATTAGCGCGCTATCTGGGCTATTTAGTGTCCAACATATTGGTCACCGGTGGGGTTTCGATAATGAGCGTGAGGCAGGCGACATTCGGGTCAGTGAGCTTTTTGATGTAGTTGGTGGCACCGGCATTGGAGGGCAAGTGAGCTCTTTCAAACTTGGATGGTAACTAACCTTGACTATGTACCAGGTTCGATGCGATTCTATTCGCCGTTCTCAATATGACAATTGGACAGGTGTTCGCAAGTCACAATATTCTCAATGACCAGGTCTTCGTATCTGAGTCATGGATACAGGAAGATCGTCTAGCCTGCTCGCTGGCGTTAGATTCTGCGTTGGATTTGATACTCGAGCAAAATAATATCCAAATCGACCTTGACTCCCCGTTCGGCTCAAAAGGAGAGCCTACCAAATGGTATGTCTTCTTTCTTTGCTTTAATTCAAACTCTCATCTTCTTAGCTTCGTCTGCCTTCTGAATGGGAACACTAGCCGAATGCGCACCCTCAGAAACTACCGAATTCGGACATCCCCTCTTCCTCCTTGCACCATCCGCCAGGCTCTTCGAGCAACGCTGGCAGATGGGATACACCTTCCTCCTGTTGAGTTTCAGTACGAGCAACTCGTTAGTGGGATGCCTCGATTTGCCAATCCATCACGTGAGCTTATGAAGGAGCTTCCTGTTGCGGTTCCGAAGGGCTCCCACTTAGCTTGCTTTGTTAATATCGGGTCTGGAAATCCTAACGCTGAAAATGTGGCTCAAGATCTGTTATTTCAATACCACAGCCTTGGTCCCTGCTACTTTCGTTTGTCTGTACAGGATGAGATGAATACAGTCAATGAAATATACAGTCAGGTGATCGACTACCTCGATACAGTGTCAGAGAAAATTAATGATATTGTTGACCTTTTGGTTAAGCGCGTTGGTGTGGTTTCAATGGAACGCCTTGGTATGTTTTCCCCTTCCCAATATTAAACATAATAGCACTCACGTTATTATACATAGGTTCTCTTGCTGGTGAAGATGGAAAGGCTAAGCTCAATGCTCAGGTTGAAGCAGTACATGAGGATGTAGGTTATATCCGCGCAAATGTAGATCAAGACATTTTTCGCCGCATGAAAGAGTGGCTTCAGCCGGTTGATCAAACGGCAAAGCTTGATGAAAATATCCAAGTTCGAGGTGTCGCGACGTGCGAATGGGTTTTGTATCATCCTGGAGTTGTAAAATGGAAATCGAGACCAGGCCAATCCAGTTGGTTTCATGGCGCGAGTGAGTTTCTAAGTCCTAAGATGTTTTTCACAACTCTACATCTTCTATAGTGGGGGTTGGAAAGACAGTGATTATGTTAGTCCGACTTCTCATTGTCCGTCTATTCAGACTGACCATCGTATCTAAGCTCATATCTGGTCCATTCACTCATTCAAACAGGCTATACGATTGCATATTACTATTTCGACTTCACCAACTTCAAGACCCTTTCTGAAGAAGCTTTATTTCGATCGCTCGTTGCTCAGCTCAGCCACGTGAACGAAGCTTACGCTCGTGTTGTGTATGAGAAGCACAGGCATGGTGCTGACCAGCCCCAGCTCGCAACGCTCCAGGCCACCTTCTTCGAGTTAGCATCGACGTCGATTGAACCAGTTTACGTGATCATTGATGCTGTTGATGAACTTCCACCTCCACAACACACTTATTTTCTGGAGATGCTCAAGAAGACTGGATGCCTCCACCACAATCGTTTGCATCTAATGGTGACAAGTCGGGACGGGGTAGATATAGCAAAGCATCTCGAAGGGAAGGTTCCTATTGAGATTGCTGTTGAGGATGTCATGCTACGGCGCGACATTGCCATTGTTGTTGAGAAAGAGCTGTCATCTGAGAAGTGGAAATCTTGGCCAAACGAGGAACGTGCGATGTTGATGGAACATTTGAACCGAAGAGCTGATGGGCAGTAAGTTTCATAGTCATTTCCGCTCCTTCTTTTGGCTTCGACCTTCTCCAGATTTCGCATGCTTGCTTGTCAAATCGAAGTTCTCCGCCATGTAGAAACGTCCAGCGACCTGCATAGAGTCTTGAAGCTTCTCCCCCCAAGGATCGGTGAGATATATTCATATATCCTCGAATCAATCCCAGAAGGCCGTCGCGCTCGGGCTCGCACACTCCTGTCAATCCTTTCTTTCGCCTTCGAACCGGTCCCTCTTGGAGAGCTATCCGCTCTCCTAGCTGTTGAATTCGAAAATCCAAAGAACAAAGCCAATCTTCCTCGATATTGCAAAGACTCGAGGTACCACCAACCGCAGAACATTATCGGCTTAGGCTCAGCTCTTATTCGAACGGAACATATATGGGGACCAAAACACCCGCCGTTTCTACGATTAACACACGCGTCGGTCAAGGAGTACCTGCTCCAAAATGACATTCATTGGTCTCCTATCAATGAAAAACTTGCCCATGAGATGATATCTAGTTCTTGCCTTGCACTACTCCTTCACAACCTGGCTGTAAAAGTCGATCATCGGCTCGCAGTTGATACTTACGTTAGGCTTTGGTGGTACAGCCATGTTCCCCCTTGCGGTAGCGAGCAACTATTAGCCCAACAAATGTCCCTGTTCCAAACCTTCCCGTGGTCTCGGCTCAGATCGTTCGAAATCCCCCTTGATGCAATTGGGCGTGTCAAAAGGGATGAACTACTCGAATGTCCACTGGGGGCTGCTGCTGCTGCTGGACTCGTCGACATGCTGAATCTTATGTTGGATACAGTGCAGGACATCAGTGTCTTGAACCATGCACTGGTAGTGGCAACTGCAGCAGGAGCTGGGCTGACTGTGATTATGCTACTAGTTGCACAGGGTGCCGATGTCAATACGCTGAACGAGAGCATTGGCTCGCCATTGCAGAGTGCCGCATCTGAAGGGCATTTGGAGGCTGTTGAATTCCTCGTCAAACACGGTGCAAAGATCAACTGTGAGGGAGGATATTATAATACCCCATTGATCGCTGCTGCTTCTGAGGGGAAGCTGGAGGTTATCGAGTTCCTCACTAGGAAAGGCGCAGACTTGAACCTTGCGGGAAGGGATCATGGAACAGCCTTGCAGGCTGCTGCATTATTGGGCCGGCTGGATGTTGTGGAATTCCTGGTTAAAAATGGCGCGGATGTGAACATGGTAGCTGGGGATTATGGCACAGCTTTACAGGCCGCCGCATACATTGGATCTCTACGGGTTGTCGAATTCCTCGTCGAAAATGGTGCCGACATGAACATTGTTGGAGGAATTTATGGTTCGGCGTTGATAGCCGCTTCATCCGAAGGAGAGATAGACATTGTGGAATTCCTCGTTAAGAAGGGCGCAGATATGGATCTTGTAGCAGGCGAGTACGGGACGGCTTTGCACATCGCTGCAAGCACAGGCTGTCTGCGTGTCGTTGAGTTCCTTGTTGAAAGTGGTGCGGACATGAGCATTATGGGAGGAAACTACGGGACGATATTTTTAGCGGCTGTATCTGAAGGAGAAATGGAGGTTGCGGAATTCCTCGCCACAGCTGGTGCCCATGTATCCCCCTCTTACCTTGGATTCAACAGACCGACCTACCAGGTCCATCAAGAACCCAATGCAGCTTCCCCCAGTCAACCCTGCATCGTCAGTTTATATTGCCAGAACCCAGGAGGGATTCAGATTAAGGATGTCGAGCCGCCTCGTTCTATCGAAGTTTTGGAGCCGGGTATGCTACATTTATTTAGTCTATGCCCTGATTCTGACCTCATCTTAGATGGCATTCTCCCCGTCGAGACTACTACCACAGTCTGGGTGAAGAAATATCCTCTTCCGAGTCCCAACTTCACTGGTCGCCGTGATGAATTGGATCACATGGACGCTTACTTTTCTTCTGGTGATAGATTTTCTTCCCACAATTATGTAATTTACGGGTTGGGAGGCTGTGGAAAGACTCAGCTCTTGCTCCAATTTGTGTTGGAGTGCGAGATATGGCTCTCCGAGTTCATGGATCACATTAGAAACAATGAAGGACGATGGGACCCCGTAGCATTTGACGAAATCATCCAAAATGTCATGCCGTTCTCCCTTCGCGATTATGATCCAGAAACGAGGCTGTTCTCATTCCACCTCCTTGTCCATGACTGGATTCGTGAGGCAATTCAATTTGACTTGCAACTCCCAGCACTTCCTGACACGCAGCCGAGCGTGAACGTCATTACAGCAGCCATTGGTGGAGGTCTACAACAGACACAAACACGACGACGACGACAACGACAACGACAACAACAACAACCACCGCCCCCAGCCCCACAGCCACAAAAACTGGAACAACGATCGCGACGACAAGAACAACGCCAGCCAAAACGACAACAACAGCAACAGCGACGACGACGACTCAAATATGGATATTGACTACGAATGACTTTATGTAATGGAAACAAGATGCTCATTCATCGCAGCTAATCGAGAACGTGCTCTGAAAGGCGTGCCACGGGAATTCAAGGACAGTCAAGTAATGTCACAATGCATGGGGCCATAATGTATAGGGTTTTCATGGAACTAACTCGGTGGGTGGTGATTTTATGCAAAATGCTCATAATTAATCATGCATAAGATTTTTGGTTAGCCCCTAGCCATTTTACGCATTTTCCTGGACGGTTCCAGATCCACGCACTCGAAAGCTGTGAGTGGCAGGTGCAAATGCGTATAAAATGCGTCTCAAGCATTCACTGGAGCTCTATAAGTATCTCTACAATCTTGTGAATATGACTGTTCTGGCCGGAACCTCGTACGATTTTGTTATTCGCACTCTTTGAGCAGCGGGTCGCGTATGTCACAGCATGTGACCACTTTCGAAATGCATAAGAGCTCATAATGCACAAGATTTGAGGACTACCGACCGTATGCATTATGACATAATTGACTGTATTGTTGACTTTGGACTACGATTTCCTGCAGAGTCCATAAACAAAGTGGGTGTGAAAACGAATTAAAAGCGGTCGCTTAGCAAAGCCTTTTGCTTGAAACCTGTGTCTATATTGCATCTGAGGGTTCTGGACTTGCAAATGAGTAAGCGGTGGCTAGTAATGCCTTGCAGGAAACGAATGCAAGGGCTTTCATAGCAAGATCAAAGGGGGTGGATGCTTATGGAAGGCGGGAAAGGAATTCGATCATGTATCGTTGTATTATATAGGGCTCTCGGGTATACCTTGGTTGATGAATTGCGAATTAGAGTTGAGTTGAAAGAAGCCAGTGATGGCGGCTTTGCTCCCTCCCCCACCGTTGTTCTTAGCAATAACAGCCATTGTTGCATGTCCTGCTTTTCTACTCGAGTATCACACTCTGTAAACATTTATTTCGAAATAAATCGCCGTCGTCGCTCTCCTGCCGGACCTGTGAAGCCTAGCCCTTCGTCGCGGCCAATGATACTCACCTTTTTGGGAGAATTAGGATAAAATCAGCTGGAAAACCTCTATTTCTTAGCGAATATGTACGTTCCAAATTTTTCTTCCTTTTATGTTGACGGAAGTCGTTCTCCTGAGGTCCCACCACATATATGTGCCAGTTATTCAACATCATCTCAACCTTCCTGGTGGCAGCATTCACACTGCAATGCTCTCAAGGAACAAGACCGCATGTCTTACTCGCAGTCATTGAGGACAAATACCTTAATGGCTCTGAGTTTGTTCATCCCCGCCCCTTCCCCGCAGCAATTGTATCCCTCTATTTTCGTGACCCGACGACATTGTACTTCCCAAAATCATATAAGTCCCGCAGGACTCCTTCACTTCGTATCGTCCGCCCCCTTTAACCATGTCGCCCGGAGATCAAGTGCTGCTGCATCTTTACGGAACGTCCATCCTTGCAAACGCGGTTCTTTTGACAATCTCAACTCTGTTCTACGGTACGTCCTTCAACCGCCGCAATCAGCGGAGAACTGATACTGCCCTTTAAGGACTCTATCTTGTGCTAGCAGTTTTCTCTTTCCTCGTTCTGAGGTGTGTACCCATTTCATATATCTTGTTCGTCGCGTCTTCCTAAATCGGTTGATAATTAGAAAACGACTTCGAACCCAGAAGATTACATCTGCTCTTCTTTTCGTCATGTTGATCTCTTCAACGCTCCATTGGTCAACATTTTTTCTCGATCTCACCATTGGAATCAGGGTACCTCTCGTCGAATTGCCTGGGAACGACTTGAAGGAGCAATTCAACAAAGTCATCCAACACAATATTCCAATTATGTTGTTCCAATACGCTGTCCTCCCCATTCATGTGAGCTATCTCAAGGTTCTGACTTGTTGTATTTTATTGCTCAGTCAAAGCCTTAGCTCCTTCTTTGTAATACGATCCTTGTTGCTCAATTATGGCCTCTACTACGAAAGTCAACACCTGAGAAGACAATCGTGAGCTTTCTTTTATTTCTATCTCTAGGTACGTCGCTCTTCTCCCCTCCGCTACCTTCTAATTTCCTGAACCCTCCTCCCAGTACTCGCCGTGCTATCAGCTATACATCCGCCAGGTTTTGCTGTGGCTGGAAGTGAAGACACTTTGAAAGGCTGGGGGATAGCTTTCATCGCAACATCATTTCTCTCCAATATTGTCAACACTGTTCTTATCGTTGTTCGCCGAAGGTTCGTGGTCCCTCGCCTTTTTTCCTCGCTGCATGCAGCTTATCTGATTGTGCATTCACCTGCTATAGACGTCTCGAATATTTCTCTTCCGGCGCTATCCTTATTCTCCTTCAGTTTTGCCTTCTCGTCGCAAGCACATTTACTCTAACGACGCTGTCCACTGCGGAAATCTTCATTCGGTGTTTCAAGCAGATGGCTATTCTCATTACTGCAGCTTACCCTTCGTTTGGCATTATTTTGGGGGGACTTGTGGTGAAAGATGGGGGTGAACAGGTTGAAATGGGTGAATTATCCCCGGCCGTTGGATATGTACATCTTGCATGACCTGAAGAAGACTCCTGTTGCGTACCCTTAACTTAATCTATATAATTTAATGTATATTACTATTCTACGTATCTGAAAAAGAAAAAATCGTAGACAGATTCAGATTACATCCCTAGATTTTTTCGCTTTTTCTCCATACATTATTATGAGCATCGACACCAACGTAGATGCGCTAGGCTACGTGCATTTTTACCAGGCGCTATTAAATGAGCTAAAGGATATTTCAAACTCAATTTTGTGCTTGGCCTAGTTGTTGGAATATCCGACGAAGCTTACATAACGAGTCGGAAGTACTTACACGAGCGTCAAGTAGTGTACATTCTTTCCTTACGCGATTACAGAGCTCAGCTAATCGCGATATCATTTGTTTGTTTCCTGCACGTTCTCTAACTGTCCTGATCAATCCAACAACATTAGCATCTTGAATAAGGAATTCCAACCTGCAGACTGCAACGGGGGCTTTGGGTCGCGCCCGCCCCATTTCTTCCCATGGGTGCAGGTGATGCAAAGCTTCAAAAGAAAGCACAGCTTTCTAAACTATTCATCCGAGCTCACCGAGGAGTCTGAGGGCAGCATGAGGCAAGGACGCATGCTAGGAGCCAGGTGTGGCACAGTGGTTGTACCTTTCATTCTGTCCTATTCTGCCAATGATACTGGGCCGTGCCTCAAATGAAGTGTTTCCGCTCATTTTGGGAGTCATTTCAAGGTGTTTCCAAATGGCTCAATTATTATTTGAACCCCGGGAGGCTCTGTTGGTATCCGGCTGCATACTTCCTGTCCAGTGTCTCTAAGACATACCATGAGCTCGTTTGGATGTCTTGGGTCGCTCGTATCTTAGTCAGTCTCAGCGCTCATTCGGCCTCACGGTGATCGGCTAGAATCATCCTTTGAGCCCTGAGCTTGAGCGACGATTTGCTTTAAAAAGAAGCTCTGAGGATGTCTTTGGCACATTCGTGCATTCTTTCGAATTATGAAATTCTCAGTTGTTGTGGTGGCTAGTATTCTAGCTACAGCTATAGCTACTCCTACTCCTGCTGCTCCTGGCGCGGTACGTCTCTTGTCTTGGTATTCCACGGCTATTCACTGACTGGGATTTAGGATTATTCTATTGCTCGACGTGGTAATGAAGGAATCATTGGACGAGATGATCTGGTGAGTATTTCTTCTCCGCTTCTCCGCCAATGGGACCCTACTTATTCATTCCTATTGACTTCACGTGCATTCTTCAAGAAGATTTGGGGTGGTATCAAGAAGGTCGGCTAGTAATGAGTTACCCAAGAGCATGTATGCCTTTCTTCACCTCATTTTCCGTTAAGCCTATTCAGCTCCTTGCCACAGAATATGCTGAGTGCCGAGGATAGTTTTATTTATGCTTCGAAGGGACTAATACAAATCTTCGTACTATCCTAATTGTTCCCTTGTCATTAACGCTTTAATGGCCTGTTTCACATTGTAATACTTTCCCTGAACCACATGTGGCAAATTCCAATGCAATAACCGAGATGGTGACGGCCCATTCCTTTACCCCGCGGAATGTTATCTCAAGCGAGAGAATGCGCCCTGCAATGTCAACCGGGAATTGATATTCAAGTCATGGACTATACCGACCTTCCGATTTTTTCCTTTTCTCATTATCGCTGATATCTCTCCCAGCATTCAAGGTTAATACCTTTCAAGTTCTCAGACTGCGACGGCCATTTGGACATAGCCTTGCCGCAGCTTGAGTTTGGTCGCTTACGCTAGTCGACGCACCCTGGCAGGAGTTTTCAGAGACCTTCCTGTCATTCAACTAGTATTTCTTGGATTTTAACGAAATGGGTATTCCTGGCTTTCGATTTATGCAAAAGTCGACAGTCTGTTCTGGTAGAGGCACTCTCGATCTTGTGTCAGAATGTTTCTGATTGCTCTGGAAGTCTTGGCAATATCTTCTGCCAAACAAGCCATCGGGAGTCTGCCTGAATCCCGGGAAGTTGGCTGCATTGCTTTGATTTCCAGCCGCCTATCCTGCGTCCGGTGTCTTTCAATTCACCCTGTTGGCTCTCATAGCCAGCCCCTTTTCCGTTCATATTCTGGTTATTGTGGACCCAAAACTTCCCGTGGCTCGAGGTTTTAAAGAAGGCCTCTAAAGTGGAGACACTGCCCATTTTTCTCATCCCATCGCCATGAAGCTCTTCATTCTCCTCGGTATTACTATGCTTGTAACAGTAGTGGCGGCTCCAGCTCCTAACCTCAGTGTCTGTCCGGCCTTATTTTCTACCAAACTCGAGTACCCATCAATATTAGAGCATCGACACGAGCCGACGTGAGTATGAGGACATCGTCCAACGGGACGAACTAGTGAGTTGCTATGCTTCTGTGTCTTTCTCATCTACATCCTTTTCCCTTACTCGTCTCTCGTTGGCGTCACGCAAATTTAAGCTCGGTGGTATCCTCAAGAAGATCAAGGGTCTCAATTGAGATCGTTGGGAGGTGTCGGTTGTTAAGGCTGGCTCGACCGCTAGCATGTTACAATTCTTCATCCATTCTACACACGAACATACATAGCTTCGTTTGTTGTGTGTTATTTGATGTCCCATGGAGTTAATATTTTTATATTTTGGAGCTAGTACTGCAGGTCACCATTCACTTCTAACCAGTTTATCTAATTATCTCTTTTACGATTGCTCAGTTTTATGATGTTTAATGTAGCGCTCATCCATTCTGCTGATTAAGCTGTCGACACTCCAGTCGGCTTGACTGAGATCCGGAACAACTTGAAGAAATAATATTGCGCTCATTGACGTTTGTTTGCTCCGGTCATCGATGCAAAACGCGAATGACCGACACCTGGGCCGAATTAAATCCCGGCCGGTCTCTATAAAGCTCATGATATGAAATTCCAAACTTGAACGATTATCAGTCGGCTAGATTCAGAGCCAAGGACCCGTCTCTGCCCAGTCTCGAGGCGTTCTTTACTCCCGCCTTGTCACTCACGCTCTGTTCTCGCAAGGTTCCTGAAATGAAATGTATGAAAAGGAACAGCTTTCTAAACGATCATCCGAGCTTGCCGAACTGTTTAGGGTTCATATGGAGGTAAAGGCACGACGTGAACTAGACGGCCAGTCGTCATGCCTTTCATTAAATGAAAGCAAACCCTGCCAGAGATAGCTAATATGTCTCGGACATACTACTTCTGCCCATTAAAGAGTTGTCACGATGTGTGTGAATGGCACCACGGTCCACGAAACGTGCAGTCGTTGGAGGGCTCTAGATTCCTCCGTTTTGTGCTCTTCAGCTCTTCCAGTAACTGGTTCTAAAAGACAGCTTGTATGTTTACGTTCCCCTAACTCGGTGCTCGTTTCTGCCTTACGAGGATCGGCTAATGGGAACTTTGGGATCTTAAATCTTGATGCCGACGAGGCCTTAAAAGGCAGGGCTAAGATGACTTCGATGTATTCAGTTGTTCTTTGCACCATGAAGTTGTCTCTTGTTGTCGTTTTTACTATTTTCGCTGTGGTGGTAGCTACTCCAGCTCCTTCTCTTCCCGGTGCAGTGTGTCTTCGTCTTCCTATTCTTCAAGCGTCGGTCGACTCACGTATGCCCAATGTTTAGGATTATTCTGTAGGCAAGCGTGATAGCGGAGAAGTCCTCGGACGAGACGATTTGGTGAATACTTGTCCTTCGCTACTTTGGGTCGCGTGCTTTTTACTTACCTATCCCGAATTGACTTCACGCTCTTTCTGGAAGAAGATCAAAAAGCTGGCCCAGTCTTGAGTAGCTGACTGTGTACGTACCCCTAATGATTAGTATCTGCTCCGTCGATTTCATATTTGCTTTATTCAGCTCCTCACTGTATAAATTCTGAACAGTCGTGTATGTTGAGTTACAGTGTTGTACAAGGCTTTACATACACTTCTGCGCAATATTTCGTTGCTTTCATTCCTAAATGTTTAATTAACTGATTTGCATTGTAATAATTGCCTCAAACGCTGTCATTTAGTTCGTTGATTCAGCTACACTTAACACATCCGGGCAAAGAGGCTCGACAAGCAGTCTAAACTACATCACCTTCTCTCTAGGTTAGTCGTGCTTACCTTATATCTGACGAAATGTACGATCGGCATTCCAAAATAGAGAGTAAAGGAGAGGTCATAACTTCATGAACAGCTCTCCTGAGCTACCCTAGAAATTTATGGCCGACATGGGGATGGATACAAGCGCGAGAAAGAGGGCAAAATCATTACCTAAGCTGACAAAAGTACTGGTTGTTACTTGTCTGAATAGTCTGGACGTTTCCGCTCACTTCAAGTGCTATGTCAATAATGGGTGTCGAAAAGTAGTGTTCTTTTTGAACGCCGGGGCGCTCATTGAACCCTACGGATTTCCAGCTCTATGGCATATGTCTCATGTCTCGGACCTGCCATTCATTCGTGTCTGAGTCTGGCTCAGCGCCCATGCTGCCTAACCGGAATTCATGCAGAGACATTTTGGAACCGTGAACGCTTTAAAGAATGTCTCTGCTATGACTTTTGATACTCTCGTTGTTTCCTGCGCTATGAAATTCTCAGCCATCGTTGTTTTTAGTGTTCTGGCGTCTGCCTTAGCTGCTCCAGCTCCCGCTCTTCCCGGCCTTGTGCGTCCCTATTCCCTCGTTCCCCTTGCTCTGCCATTCTCTGACCCGCATATTCCCTGAAATTCAGGACTCATCTGTTGGCCGACGTGATGAACTGGTGAGCGGCCGTGTTTCCCTTCTTTAGTTGATAGACTTCAGCTTATTCATCCCCCTCTGACTTCACGCTCACCCCTCAAGAAAATTGCCGGTAGCGCTATGAAGGTTGCCAAGGTCGTCAATTAGTCTGTGCGCAGACTTTGTCCTTTCCACAAATTCGATAAGGCCCTGATTTAATCAGCATGCAGTGGGTTCTACCCGGCCAGTTCCAGAGAGAGAGAGAGCCCGTTGATATGTATTTTGAGAGGACTGAATATTATATAATCTAATCGCCTCTTCAACCAACAGGTTGTTGGACTTCTTTGTATGGCTTAGCTGTTTCAATCAGTCAGTTTGCTCGATTGCAATTGGGGCTGACGTCGATGATGGGGTTGTGGCGGAAGCATCACTGAACTTGCTCCTAGCCATCATGATCGCATTGGACCCACTCTTGTTTTTTGCGAAAGCGGGAGTCATCACCTGGGATACCTTCCGTTTCTTGCCTTGGAAAATCTTTTGTCTGCAAATCTATAAAATGACTGCACCCGCTTGATAGCCCCTTTCCTCAAGTTGTTTCTGTACTTCTACCAGCAAACTACTTCGTCTTACCCCTCTCAGTTGAAAATGGCTCCCGTAACTGTTTATTCTACCAGCGCACCTATGGATTCGACTCTTTCCTCTCCTTCTTCCGGCCCACAGATCCAAGTACGAGACGTCGTGTTCATCGTCATCTTGTTCTTCGGATGGTTGGGTGTGTACTTCTACCGCGCGCACAGGAGGACATGAGAGAGAGGCATCAGAGACATGAGGTGGATATAGCATTCAAAGATTCCGAAAAGGTGAGATGACGTTTTCTTCGCGGCTGCCTCCCGTCGTTGCTCATCGTTGCCCCTTTTTTTTCTAGGGAGGAATTTGGAGTTCAGCATCCTTCGACGATGAACTGCACAAGCAGTACGAGTGTCCCGAGGCACAATCCCATTCTGTCTTTGGTGCCCTTAAGAGGCATTTTACTCAAGGGGGAGCTCCCACCAGAGACGAAAAGCCTCAAGAAGATGAGAAACTCGATCCGTCGCCCTCAGCCGATCTCTCGATTCGCTGCCAGGGGATTTCTAAAGTCGAAGAAGAAGAATATTTCGAGCTGTCACGAGACGACTCGAAGCCGGAGCCGCCCACATTCGATGAATTTGTCGAATGTCTAGCGCAGCGTTCGGCCACGGATACGCAGGCAGTCGAAGATGTAGAGGTGAGAGATCGATATTAATTGAGCTTCTTTCGTGTCACTTATCATTATTTAAGCTGGAATTCTCGTCTCCCACCTGCCGCTCCTCGTCTGACGCTGCTGGTCAGGTCGACGAGGAGCCTTTTGAGGAAGAGGACGACAGCTTAGGCTGTGTGGATGCATTGCCCACGTCCTTCTCCTCACCCGGTTCCTCCCCTCGCAATGCTCCTCCCCGTTCGGTGCTTGCCCCGATGCTCCAGCGTTGGATGGCAGCAGAATGTGGCGGGCCATGGGGACATCCTCGGTTCCCGAGCAGCGAGAGAAGGAGGAAATGGTGTCCTCCTGGACTATCACCTCTCCGTAAGACGTACGTAGCGAAAGCAGCCAAGACCCTTCGACCCTCTCATGCATTGACGACGGCAAGCATTGCACTTCGTCCACCTCACAATGTGAGTGTGAAGCAGGGACCTCGAGCGGTGAAGGCTGCTGCTCCGAAACACAGGAGAGGCAAGAAAATATGATTCCTATGGTTCGGTCTGGGTTCTTTTGATACCTTTGTTTTGTTTTTTTCCACATTTCTTCTTTTTGGTTCTTTGGGATTTGTGTCAGTATACCACGGCTGCGATGATACCCTAATTATTGTTGTAACGGTTCTAAAACACACATTGTAATTGTATACTTTATCCGTTTCCTATCATACCCTAATTCATTTCATTTTTTCGTGTCTGGCCAAATTGTGTGCACATGAAACGGATCGGAGTGGGTTATTCGCTTACATAATATTTCAAAACTTCTGTTCCTACCACCATTCCATGGCCAAATCGAAAACCAAAAGCGCTACACTTATCGATTCGCATGTCTCCTCCAAGCAAGCCAAAACGGCTCTGGATACATTACATTCCCGCGAGCGGAAGAAACTCGATGAGAAGGAAGAAACCGAACTATTGGGAGCCAAACTGCCATTTGTCTGGCTCAATGTAACTGTGAAGAAGATCCCCAGTGCTTTTAATGGGTTTAAAGTTTTCAAAGTGTTAGTTAAACATCTATTTTTTTTTGGTCCTTTGATTTCCTTTGACACCTTGATAGGCCGGTAAAACATACCCTGGTTGACCCACGAGAACATCCCATCTGTTTGCTTACGAAGGACCCTCAACGAACGTACAAGGACCTTCTTGAAAAGAACGAGATCAAATTTGTATCTCGCGTTATTGGCGTGAACAAGTTGAAGGGCAAGTTCAAGCCATTCGACGTGCGGAGGCAGCTTTTGAAGGACTATGGCTTGTTTCTCGCGGACGATAGGATTATCCCCCTGTTACCAAGACTGCTTGGAAGCAAATGGGCTGATGCTAAAAAGTAAACTCTCTTCCTTGTCTTTTTTTCAATGCTTATTAAAATGATTTGTGCAGACAACCGATTCCAGTCGATTTAACCAAGAAGGATCTCAAGACTGAGTTAGAACGTGCTGTGAATTCGACATTTATGCATCAAAACCAAGGAACCTGCACGTATGTCGCTTTCCTTACTTTTTACTTGCTCCTTTTTTCGTGATCAGAATTTTAACTATTCTTCAGCTCTATTAAAATTGGTCTTCTCTCCCATTCACCAGACCAGCTCCTCGACAACCTCACTACAGCCCTCCCGGTTATCGTTTCAAATATCAAGGATGGATGGTCAAATATCCACGCTATCCATGTCAAAACGAACGACAGCCCAGCGCTTCCGATTTGGATCGCAGACCCCGAAGCTCCCATCCCTGCTCCTGTACCCCAACCTGAAGCAGCCCCCGCGAAGAGCAAAGGCAAGAAAAGGGAGCCCATAGAAGAGAGCGACGAGGATAGTGATGAAGAGGAAGACGAAAAGGAAAAGCCGAAAAAGAAGAAAGCAAGAATCGACGTCGATCCTAAGGCTGCGCTGTCGAAGAAAGCGGCTAGTGCCGTTCCTGTCAAGCCCTCATCGAAGAAAGACGTTCAGCCTTCCCCAATCAAGAATAAGAAGGGAGCCCAACAACCTCTTTCTTCAAAACCCAAATCTTCCAACAAGTCCGACTCAAAATCTACTAAAGAACTTCTCCAAAAGAAGGTAGCTCCAGATGCGAAACCTTTGAAAGAGGTTGCATCTACGAAAGCTTCTAAACCTACTCAGGAGCTTACTTCGACGAAGAGCCCAAAACCATCGAACGCAAAACCGTCGCCCATGAAACAGCCTTCATCCAAGGCTGAAGCACCGCCGCCGAAGAAGTCTGTCTCAAGTGGAGAGAAGAAGAAAAGTGTTCCTGGGGCAAAGTCAGAGAAGCACAAAGTGGATAAAAAGACGGGCAAAAGCGGAGGTGCAAAGGCGAAAGAAGGTGTACTAGGGAAACAAAAGATTCGCGTTTGAGTTTTCGTTCTTGTTTTGTTGATTTCTTGTTCTTTTTGCGTCGTTATATAGCTCGTGATCTTGAAATCGACTTATAGGTTGAGGCCAATGTTGCACTGACCACTCGCTCAGTCATTCCCTGTCCCGACAGACACAGTATATGTATTACGTACATTAGGTAGTTCTTACAATTACAATTTGGTTTTCAGAACCGATACAACAAAAGAATCCAATTTGGGTACCATCGCCGTCGTGGTATTCTGACACCAATCCGAAAGAACCAAAAAGAAGAAAAGAGGAAGAACGAAACAAAAAAGTAAAACAAAGATATCAAAAGAACCCTGGTCGAGTCGTAGGAATCATATTTTCTTGTCTTTCCCTAGCCTGCGCTTCGGAACAGTAGCATTCACCACCCGAGGTCCCTGCTCACACTCATATTGTGAGGTGGACGAAGAGCGATGCTTGCCGTCGTTAATGCACGAGACGGCCGAATGGGCTTGGTTGCTTTCGCTACGCACATCTTGCGGAGAGGCGATTGCCCAGGAGGAGACCCCTTCGTCCTTCTCTCGCTGCTCGGGAACCAAGAATGTCCAAATGACCCGCCGCATTCTGCTGCCATCCAGCGCTGGATTATTGGTGCAAACACTGAACGGAGAGGAGAATTGCGAGGAGAGGAAGGGGCGGGGAAAGACGTGGGTAATGCGCCCAAACAGCCGAAGCTGTCGTCCCCTCCAAAAGGTTCCTCGTCGACCTGCCCGGTAGAGTCAAACGATAAGCGTCAGGCGCAAGTAAACAATGGCTGGGCTGAAACATGAAACACGTCCCGAGGAGCTAGAAAATCTCTCCATTCAGCAAGCGATCCAGGATTCATACAGAACTCAATACTCAATCACACCACTCTTAGAACAACAGACGAGGAACCGCCACTACAAATATTTGTCGAAATTGGTCAAGACTTTCCGCATAAGTGTAACATCACGAGGAACTTCAACTCTGCTCTTGCCTTCATCAAGACCATCGACCTCACTTCCTCTTCAGTCTTCGGGAATGTAGGACATTATTTTGTCCATGTGCGCATACCCTATGGCGAACTCAACTCACTTCCGCTCTGAATATTGAATATAACTGAACCTGCCTGTTAACGGGTCTGGCGAGGATATGGCCGTCGCTGCTGCTGTGTACAGAAAAATCAGATGCACATAATCATATACATGTCCATCAACAGATTCCTTGACTTGCTTCCTGATGCCCTTCACAAATATGCCGAGCATGGCCACATTCGCTTTCGCAGTCGTTGTGAAGGTGAAGGGTTAATATGATATCATTGTAAGCGAGAATGAAGAAAAATGTGAAGCTTGGGTGTGCAGGAGCTTTCGAAACTTTAGAGCGACACTCTTATGGCAGAGATCAAACACGGCACACCCTTCAGCTTTCTAGACCTGTTCTAACAGGGATATCAGCACGTTGGTGAATTTACAATTCCTCTAAACTGTTAAGATAAGTGAAAAGAACGAGACCGAAGACTATTTGAAGACGGCTGGACATGGACGTATGTTCATGACGAAACGTGGTCTCAGGCACTACGTTTGAACAAACGCCGTTGTTTCCCCCGCTATTCTCAACAAGGGTTGCCTGGGTTATTCAATCTGACTTTTCACCTGGCCATTCGGTATGTGAATTGAGCGATCGGAACAACTACCCGCTTATTTTCTCAGCTAACTTAACCCCATATACTTTTACACTCTCGAACGATACCTGGAGTTAAGTTTGTAAGTAACCTCTTTTGAGCCGCTTTTCGCACCTTTCTCATTTATACCATGTTCTACTCTTGTCCCCTCAGCCCCAACAGTGCAGGTTGATCCGATTCCTCTCGACTCTCAAAAAATACCTAGAGCTAGCTAAGCTTTGGGATGAGCCCTTCTATATAATCCCTCGTGTTCTTGTTTCTCTTATGTGGTGTGTATGTACCCATTTCTCTTCGGATCGTTCATGCTGATGTGATTCTTCATCTTGAGTACGACCCTTTGTGTCCACGAAGGAAACCAAACTTGAGATTACCTCTGATGTGCGTTTCCTCGCTTGATTCTTGCCTCTTATAAGTGCTGCGCTTCTGCCTCCCCTGCCCTTGAATCATTCAGGTTCACATAGTTCCTGAGAAACTGCAATCCTGATTAGGAAATTTGTTACTCACGGACTAGTTATGGCTCTAAAGCTTTGGGGCGACCTCCTCTGTGCGATCTCCCGCATCCTTCATTGCGTCTCTTAGACGTTGATATGTCCCTCGACTATTAGGTCACTCAGTTTTGCAACACTTTGGCTTGCGGACTTACCGGACTACCAGGTCATAGAGCGACTGAAAAATGCCTCAATTTGCATATATAAGGCATGAGAGCCTTGCTCTTTCTAACCGCAAGGAGATCTGTTTTGTCTTCTTTACTATGTTGTGCTCCATACTTTTCAGCGCCCTCACCGTGCTCTCCGTTGTCCAGGCAGCTTGCACGTCTCCGAGACAGAGAAAAGATTGGTTTGTTCAATGAACGCTTCTCATTGTTTTCTTTCCTCTAATGCACACTATTAGGACCACCTTGACTGACAGTGAAAAATCCAGCTACATATCAGCAGTTCGGTGCCTCCATGGTGTCTCTTCGATCTCTGGAATCGTCGGCGCCGTTAGCAAATATGATGATTTTGTTGGAACTCACATCGACCAAGTATCCATCATCCACTTCGTCGGACAATTCTTACCTTGGGTATGATGTTTCTACTTCCCTTTGTCAAACTGCGAATGGCTAAAATTGTTAGCACCGGTACATGATGTGGGCTTATGAAAATGCTCTTAGAACCGACTGTGGTTATTCTGGCGCTCAGCCGTAGGTGGATTTATCTCAGGTAATCGACTTAATATTCTCAAACACCTTCTCAGATACTGGAATGAAATCGCGGACGCTGGTGCTTTCACATCCTCTGCCCTACTTCAAGGTAAAGTTTCATAATGAGTATTTGACTTTCCGCTGACGTAACTTTTCGATTTCCCCAGCAAATGACCTCTCCTTTGGTGGTGATGGTGATGCCTCTAACAACAACTGTGTCAGCACTGGGCCTTTCGCTAACTTGACTCTTCACGTTGGTCCGGGTACTCAAGTTACGAACCATTGTCTCAGTCGCGCTGTATCCGATCGCGGGAGTGACGCTGCTGCTCAATCCTATGTGGACACGTGTTTGGCATATACTGACTTCTCTACTGCATGGCAATGCATTGAGAGCACCCCTCATGCGGCAGGGCATGCTGGTGTTGGTTCTGAGGTTAACTTGCCCCCCCCTCCCTGGAAGTAAAATGTATAGACTGAAATTCTTCCGTTCGTAGATGGTAAACGTTGCATCATCGCCTAATGGTAAGCATTTCATACTGCTTCGTTTATGAGATTTCCGGAAATTGATGCTCTCCCTAGAGCCTCTGTTTTTCATGCACCACACTTTCATGTAGGTTTCAATTATCGGGCTTTATGTTCACTTTTTTAACTCCGGATAGTGACAAACTTTGGTATGACTGGCAGCAAGTATCTCCTTCGACGCGCACTAACGCGGTAAGAATTCCCACTGTTGTTAATGGTTTTTATTTGCTTACTGCCTAAAGATTGCGGGTTGTACTACCCAAGGGATGGGCGCCTGCGCAGTAGCAACAACATTGGATTACAGTGGGTTGCTCCAATGATTTTTTCCTCTGCCCTCGTTGATAATTTTTTCATAGCGATGTCTATGGCTGATATTACGCCGGATGTTACTGTCGGCGATGTTATGGATACTCAAGGAGACTATCTCTGTTATGAGTATGTTTAGAAGCGACTCTATATCCGCTAAATAACTGGAGAGAAGAAACTTTTCCCGGTCCGGTTCTTATTCTTCCTATATCATCCAAACTCCTTTCTCGCCTCGTTCCTACTCACAAGAGTATAAAATAAAAGAAGATGTGTTTTATCCCAAATCACCTCCCAAAGCTTGAGAACCAACAAATTTTTTGCAGCTGGGGCATAGTACTGACGTTCCTCTCCAAATGACCAGCGTTCTATACTTGCGTCCTCCACTGGCACGCGCGAGTGTCCCTTAATAACATGAAAACTGACGGTCTCTCGGACTCGGTATTCGTAGTAATCAGGTTGTGCCAGATAATGCCCAGAGCTATTGGCTTCCTGGGGCACCAGAATGACACGATATTTACCTTCGAAAACATCACTGCGTTCTGCATGAAGCGCTCGATGTGCTGAGAGACATTCAAACACATTAATGCTAGATATACAGGTGGTGAACGCCTCATGACAGGCTGCTGTCATCACATTCATTAATCATGTAAGATTTCGACTGGGTGGAAGATTCAACTACAGCTGATGGCTCTGGAAAAATATTTCTCTTTCGCTCGTCCAAGACCTCATTCACTCAAGCTATCGCAGAAATCGTGAGGAGAGATTCTTCCACTTGTCCATCCAACTCTGAACGACTTCGATATCTGCAGCCTTCTCATTGAAATCAACTGAGAGCGTAATTTTCCCACCCCATTCGCCAGCTCTAAAGAACCTTTATACAGATAATGTGAGCCAATTTTGTATGAACCAACAAAGAGAAGCGAAAACTTACGGTCCAGGATCCGTAACATTTGAACAAAGAAACATGTCATTCACTTCCAAAATCCTCCTCTTACTCGTACCATCCTGGCAATAGTACTCCGCATCCAAGTATCTCGAACCAATGCCATCTCCCGAAAACCAGGGTGCAAGCTCAGGTTTCGGAGGACCCGGTGCTTTAGATCCCTCAGCTAACCACATCCTCGCTGCCTTAGTGGCAGCAGCGAGTAAACACGAAGTCTTCCGCTGCTTCTCGTACTCTGATTTAATTATTTTCGTACAAGCTTTGACCATCTCCAGTTCATTCCCTTTGGAATCGGAAACAGCGGAGAGAGGAACGACTATACCAGAAACGGCCAAACCGTAGCCTGGATATGCTAGGTGTTGGTTATATGGAGGTTTGAGTCGATAGCGTGCATCTACAAGCCCATAGAATAAGAGGGCGCCGTCAGATGAGGAAGGGGGATTGTCGATAATTGGTAGGAGGCAGAATGTCCCATGTACTGGAGTAACGTAAACACTGGTTAAAACTAGAGATCCTAAGTAGAATGGCGAATAATACTTACAAAGTTGATTAACTGTTATCTTCTCTTCGAGAACGCCACCAGGTTTGCACGCTGTACGTATCTTCTCGGATTCTTCTAAGGTGAAGACGCGTCTCAATGCCCGAGTTTTGGGTTTGCCGTTCACGACGTCAAAATCTGGGTGTTTGTACGTTTTGAATGCATGGGCATGCTGTGGATATCTGTTGAATACCACCGAAGGGAGAACAGAGAAACTGTAGCACGTACAGGAATATTTGACATGATCTCCCCCATCATCCTACCCAAATCCTCTTCATAAATCTTTCCTTCTCTAGGTTCGGTAAGGATTTCAGTTGTCGCCGGAAGAAGATTTTTGGATTCGGTGCCCCATCCTAAGGACTTGACATAACTTTGAAGGCTCTTGGGATCATGAATCGCTTTGGCTAGCTGTCTAAGATAAAGGTTCATAACCAACTTGACGCCTGACCCATCAAAAGGTGTATGACCCGTGCGCAAGAGAAGTCCGAAAGTGGAGGCAGTGTACGGGACAACGTAGAGAAACGTTTGAGGAAGATAGTTATCGGGAGGAAGCAAACTAGCGTCGCTCAAGTCGTACCGGAGATCCATGAGATCGGTATAGCCCTCTTTGAGCTGAACCACCTCTTTAGACCATGCATCCAGTGACAAGAGGTCTTTAACGGCGTCGTACGTCAAACGAACGGTAGGCAATGGTTGACCTTGTGGGTGGAAATATTCCGTCGAAGAGGCTATGGCTGGAACTTCCCAGCGAAGTGCCTGCCAAGCTAGGCGACAAGCAGAGAGGAACTCCTCGTTGGAGGCAAAGGCCTTGTCAGTATCGTTGAGACTGACGTTCATAGCGAGGAACATGTGATGTGAACCCTGCTTGATCATATTCCAGACAAAAGCCTCGATGATTTCGAAAGCACAGGCATCTCGCTTGACTCTGCCTGGAACTTCTTCATCTGGTCGCCATTTGAAGAGGTCATAGTCAATGGTAAGGGGATCCATAGCCAGCAGGGGACCAGAGGGCCAGACGTCATGGCTTTTATACAAAATGCGGAGCTTGAGAGATCCCGTCCGGGATGGCAGATGTGCTAAGTGCTAAGTGCTTCATACACAACAACTCCGTGTGTGGGTTTAGAATCTTCTACCGCGTCCGCCAGAAGGAATAGAGTGGAAGAGCGAAGAGATGCAACGATAATCCGAACTGTGGTTTCGAGTTATCGCAAGCCATATTCGAGGCAAGACGTCAATGTAAATTGTAATGACTTGGAAAGCGCGAGTGTGCTCAAAAGACAGGACATTCTCCGAGAATTCCACGGCAAATACATGAGGGTTTGAGAAGAGGAACGACAAAAGTTCCGAACCCCACCACCTTCGTATTCTCGACAACCATGGCCTCCCCAGATATTGCTGCTCAAAAGTTTGAGATCATCACACGCAGACTGCAAGAAGTGTTAGGAGCTGATACGATTAAAGCCATCCTCGCTGAAGGACGCTCTCCGACATGTTACTGGGGTAAAATATTCATCGAGTCAGAATTCAAACTCTTGCTCAACTTCTCGAAGGAACTGCACCTACTGGACGACGTACGAGCCAATTCTCCCAGAGGATAACTTGATCTTGATCTTTCCAATGCCAGCTCATATTGGTTACTTTGTTCCCTTGACAAAAATTGCTGATTTCCTGAGTGCTGGTGTCGAGGTATAGTTCATCGGTCGTGCGAAATTTTTTTAAGCCCTGACACTCCCTAGGTCAAAGTCTTACTTGCAGATGTTCATGCATTCTTGGATAACCTCAAGGCACCCATAGAGCTTGTTGAGCACAGAACAAAATACTACGAGTACATTCTACGCGCCGTCTTCCACTCATTGGATATCCCAACCGCCAAACTTCACTTCGTCACCGGATCTTCTTACCAATTGACTAAGGAATACAATATGGACAAGTTTAAGATTTGTTCTATTGTAACAGAACATGATGCAAAGAAGGCAGGTGCAGAAGTCGTGAAGCAGGTCGATTCTCCGCTTCTGAGTGGCCTGATCTATCCATGTATGCAAGCGCTTGACGAGCAGTACCTCGGTGTAGACTTTCAGTTTGGTGGTGTTGATCAGGTTCGTACTTTTCACACTTCAACCTTCAACCGCTCTCCTCTTAACCAGCACTTCTCAGAGGAAAATTTTCACATTTGCTGAGAAGTATTTACCAGCACTTGGCTACAAGAAGCGTGCTCATCTCATGAACACGATGGTTCCCGGTCTGCAAGGTGCCAAGATGTCGTCCTCCGATCCAAACTCTAAAATCGACTTTTTGGATGCTCCCGAAGTAGTCAAGAAGAAGATCAAACTTGCTTTCTGTGAAGAGGGCAATGTGACGGAAAATGGTTTACTATCATTCGTGGAAGCAGTCGTCATTCCTATATCCCAACTCAGAATAGCGGAGGCGAAGGGCGACCCTTTGCTCGCAGAAGGCTCGAAAGAAGGGCCAGCTCATTCAAGTGGGAATGCTTTCGTTGGTTCCGATGCACCCGAAGGCACTGTCTTTACTGTCGAGAGAGACCCAAAATTCGGCACTGCATTACATTACTCGTCTTTTGAGCAAGTCAAGGCAGATTTCGCAGCCAAGAACATCCATCCAAAAGACCTGAAGAATGCTGTGACGAATGCTGTCGCCTCTTTACTCGAACCCATTCGTAAAGAGCTTTTGGAGAATCCCGACTTCGTGGCCGTCGAGAAAGCCGCTTACCCACCCCCTGCCGCTGCGAACGACAAGAAGAAGGTCAAGAAGGGTCAAAATCAACCAGCTTCCGCACCTCCAGCAGACGACGGACCGCCGAAGCCATCCATGATCGATTTGAGGGTCGGCAAAATAATTGATGGTGAGTTTCTCTACAGAAGTTTTTGAAGCTTGTCTTGCTCATAATTGGTGATAGTGAAGAAACATCCCGACGCAGACAGCTTGTATGTTGAGGTGCGATAGACTACATGAATTTTACTTGACTTCCATAACCTTTGCTCTAGCAAATCGATCTCGGAGAAGCAACCGGACCGAGGACCGTCGTGTCTGGCTTGGTAAAATATGTTCCGATAGAAGAAATGCAAGGGAGACAACTTGTCGTGGTGGTGAGCTTACCTCCTTTAGTCACCACTTTGATCCTGCCCTTCAACTTGTTTCCAAAGGCTAACCTTAAACCTGCAAACATGAGAGGAGTGAAATCTCAGGCTATGGTCCTTTGTGTGAGTCCCTCTTTAATATATTCTCGGTCAGGCAGTGGCATTCATTCTCACTAATCTATTCTATTCCAGGCAACACACAAGGACGGCAAAGACGGGGGAATCGAAATCGTCTCGCCGCCACCAAATTCCAAACCTGGTGATCGTGTCTTCTTCGAAGGAGAAGAATACGAAAGTACGTATTTATTTCTCTGCCCTGATTTTCCGTTGATTATCGATGCTGATCCCTACCATTCTTAAAGATGCAATGCCTGTATCACAACTTAATCCCAAGAAAAAAGTATTTGAGACTATTCAGCCTGGTTAGTTCTTTTCCATCTTTGCTCTGCCTGTTTTTTAATCATTGATGTGAACCTCTCTTTGTTCTGTTTAGGTCTCGTTACGTTGGAAACGAAAGAATGTGCTTGGATAAACCCCGAGACAAAGAGTGTACATCGGATTATGACAAAGGAAGGTGTAGTAGTTGCCCCAAACTTTGTCGGTGGTACTTTGTCGTAGAGTTTGCCTATTTGTTGTATATCATAAGTAGATTCTAGGTGAATAGAGGCTCTCATGTTGACAACCTCGCAACATCATTGTTGAATCTTTAGGATTGACCCTTATGCCGACTTGGTTCTTGGCCACTTTGATTTGCGCCCGATAATATGTGGCCGCGATGCGCCAGAGGTTCTACTACCGCCGCTTGTCGGTCATAACAGGGCCATTTATCAAACACAAAGATTCTGAAGATACAAAAGCAGGAAAAGACCGAATTTCAGAACTCAAGAACTGCGAGACAACGTAAATTGAAGGCAAGGTGTAACGGATGACTGATTTTTACAGGAAAAGAACATATCTAACCTCTCGTGCAATGTCTAATACGCTCATAACGAAGCATATACATCTCTCTTGCGAGCAACAACGTACTCAAACTCCATTCCTCCGCCTTCCATTGTGTCCCATTCCTCCTCAATTTCCTTCACAAGCTCGTCGAAATGGGCTTCCGTCGCTATGACTCCGAATCCGCCTGCCTTCAGAATTGGTGTCTTTATTCCATCGATGAGAGACATTCTATAGACACGAATTCAAAATTAGTGACAGCAAGACAAATTGCTTGTTTGTGAGAACCTACAGAGATTGCTTCATCACCTCAGGGTTTTCCGCTGATTTTCCCCACATAAGAAAGGTAGGATATCGCTGGATATCACAAAATCCAGCCTGGGTCAACATCGCAGGTATTTCAGTTATTGTGGATCGAAGAAGGCCGCGAGAGGAACATAGAGAGTCGAATAAGAAGCTAAACCGATCAATGGCCGGACCACCTTTCATTCTATAAGTTGGTGAGAAGCGCATAACGAAATCGAAACGTATAAAACTAGACTTTACCTGCCAAATTCCCCAAGCTGAACATACCCTCCAGGTTTGAGCATCCTGTGTATATTACAGAGCGCTGTTGGCCATGAATTTGCTGGAAGACCACCAGTGAGACAACGTTGGTGAACCAAATTAAAACTGCCGAGCCATTCAACTGGAGGTTCATCTAGGATTGACAGAGTGCGAAAGTGAATTCGGTTCGCAGATGGTCCGATGGGGAAAATGCGACTTGAGATGTCAAAACCAAAAAGTTCAACTCGAGGATGAGCTGCTTTTGCAACTTCAACCAGCCATGAAGCTAGAGCGGCACTCAGCGCGACAAAATCTACTGCGTCAATTCCTTTGGACTGACCTGCACCGGTACCACTGTCCACAATGCGATCTCCTGGAGCTGGCACGTAACCACCAAGGATGAGTTGCCGATATGCATGCATTAGAATCTTCTGACTTCGCTCGAGTCTATTGGGAAATCAGTGAGTTGCTTGGAAAGCCAGTATCCAAAATACCTTTCGAACTCCTCTTTGTCAGAAGGTAGGATGTAGGTGTCGTTATTGTACACACGCTCGCCTGTGGTGCGAGGAATGGGTTGCTGCGTAGTTGAGGACATCGTTTACCAGAGCAAACACCACCACCATTCAATTGCAAGATATCCCTGAACGCCGGTTTTATTAGGGTTCCCCAATTCATATCATCGCATTCATACCAATATGTAGCGAACGACCCGAAAGTAACAATGCGGTAGCCTGCAGTTCCGGCCTACGGCAGGCTAAAAAGCAAGTTGACAGATAATCGTCTTTTTTGAATGTCTGAACACAGTTATGCTAGCATCGTGATACGAGAGCACAAGTTATTATCCTACCAGTCGAGCTATCTTATCGTCATGAAAGAGTGAAAGACTTGTGGGTTGCGGTTGTCGCGGTAGGCACAGATCCGTTGCCGGGGCGGGCTCTGGTTGTAGGAGGTATGGACGTCAGTTCAGTACAACCTTCCGGGTAAGACAATGTTTCAAGGTCCGCCTGAGCGGCTCGCATTCCACGGACAAGCATGGTGTGGGGGTGGTCAAGCAGAGACAAAAAGGGTACAGGCATAGACGCCACTGCAAAAGTCTATCAGTACTCCCAAGTCACTGTCTTAGTTTGCTATGTATTCGAAGATTTGTTCACGTTCTACCGGACCCCGAGCCGAATCTAGTGTTCGTTTGTTAAGATTTCTTACCCCAATATCTGGCCTTCTGTCCATCGTTCTCCTTCCGCGCTAGCTTTTTTTGCGCTTACTGTTCACAAACTTTGTCAATCCCTGCAGCCTCGCCTTCTTTCACTAAAAAACTGAATAATCGATCACGTAGATCCCGAACGTCAGTTTATCTCGAGATTGGCTGGTCGGACCCGACGGCTGGACTAATCCTCTTATAGGTTATCTTGTCGGCTTCGCTGTTCGTAAACCAACCCTGATAATCTCTGAGACATATCAATGGCCACCAAATTTGAAAGGCAGATGAATCTCACGCCACTCGACCATTGCCTTGAGGATAAAGAAGCTACGTAAAGGCTCACCAACCGTCAGTTCTTTCCCAGGCGGTTCCCAACACGCCTTGAGATGTTGGCTTCTTGTGTTTCCGGGATAACGTGGGTCACTGGGTATCCCTTTGTTGGGGAAATCTAGGAAACATGCAATGAAGTCTATCCTATCCCTGAGTGAAATCTTATCGTCGCCGGAAGTCTCGCTTTGTCTCCCGATAGCTTTAGTTCAACCAGCTCAGTTTGTCCCATGGCCGGGTTCGAGGCGAGCTCGGAAAATCCCGATACCCGTGCTCTTCTCACTGAATGGAACAAGTTTTTGGAAGGCGCGCGCTATGTTCCTCGACTTACTCGAAGCGGGAATCTGGGAACCAGCAATGAGTTTCTTGTTTCGTGAGCTTGGGATGCCTGGCGTCTTAGATATGAGGGTATCGCGAGCCCAAAAACCTCCAGACTACAACATTAATTTCTGCTGACATTTGGATGTCTTGTTCGTGGGTCTACAAACGGCGAATGCGTATCTCTACTCAGGTTTGCGAGCAACGAAATACTCGAACTCCATCCCTCCATCATCCATAGTCTCATACTCAGCCTGGATTTCCTTCACGAGTTCATCGAAATCAGCCTCAGTTTTTACCACTCCAAATCCACCCGACTTTAGAATTGGTATCTTCATACCATCAATGAGTGCCATTCTGCAGTCATACACACATAAGCAATTGATGAAAAGACAAAATAGTGTTATGGGCACCTACAAAGCTTGCTTCATCATCTCAGCATTGTCCGCTGAACGTCCCCAACGGAGAAAAGTGGGATGCCGTTGGACGTCACTAAATCCAGCTTGGGTTAACATGGTGGGGATCTCGGCCATCGCTGAACGAAGAAGGCCTCGAGCAGAAAACAGGGAATCGAACAAGAAGCTGAAGCGTTTGATAGCCGGGCCGCCGTTCATTCTGTCGATAGGTGAGAAACGTCAAATAACGCCTAGTGGCTCAATCCTTACCTTCCAAATTCCCCAAGCTGGACATAACCCCCCGGTTTGAGCATCTTGTGGATATTAGAGAGAGCTATCGGCCAATCCTTCGCTAGAAGACCTCCACCAAGCAAGCGTTGGTGGACTAAGTTAAACGAGCTGCGCCATTCAGCCGGTGGTTCATCCAGAATCGACTGAGTACGAAAGTGAATTCGGTCTGCAGGTGCCCCCGCTGGGAAAAGGCGGCTCGAGATGTCAAAAGCAAAAAGTTCAACTTGTAGGTGAGCCGTGTTTGCAACTTCGATTGGCCATGAACCTATAGTGCAAAGTAAGATAATTTTCGGGACATAGGGTCGCTCAGACTGACCAGTACCAGTGCCACTGTCTACAATGCGATCTCCTGGAGTTGGACTGTATCCTCCCAAGATAGGTTGACGATACGCATGCATTAAAAGTTTATGAGTTCGCTCGAGCCTAAGAGGGAGTTGGGGAAAAAGACATGTGGAGAGCCAAAGTCATAAGAACCTTTCAAGCTCCTCTGCGTCGGCAGGTAAGATGTATGTATCATTGGCATACACGCGGTCACCTGTGGTTGGAAGAATGGGTTGGGGAGTACTGGATGACATCGTCAAACAGAACACAGAACGGGCAGACAACTATATGTAGTGCGGCTTGTGTAGAGTTTTAGTGGCAGGTCCCTGCATCTGCATAATGATATTGATATGTATCGCGATCCTGCGAATGTTACCAACGGCCGGTAAGGACAATTTGTCTGATTGCAGCTCAGCGCCATTTCGTATGCAAAGCTAATTAATCTTGATTTATCTCGAGGGGCTAAAGAAATTGCCACAAGCCAGAAAGAAAAGCCCAAGACAGTGGATAAATATTCAGGTGCGTCACCACCATGAAAGTTAGCTCCAGACACGGGAATTACATAATACAGAGAATCTGAGTAGTCTACCCGCAAGTTGGACTCATGCTCCATGTCTCCTATGTACATATAAATGGCATGTCCAAACTCCAGAATTGTGCCTACTTCAAGTTACCGGCCCAAATCGCTGTGCGAAGAACCCTGTCAATTATTCCTCCGACAGTGTCCTTAACCGTCGGCATTGTTCCGCCTAGTTCCACCTCTCTCTCTACCCTCCTTTGAAGCAAAAGTTGTGAAAAGCCCCTGGGTATCTTTGCTAGCTGTTTTTCCGGCCGTCAAGTTCCGTCCCGGTTGTCGCGGCTAACATTGGGTTTTGCGCTGCGGCGCCTCAAGCTGCATCAAACGCGTTCGTGGGAACACTCCTCTCTTCCCCAATTGCGTTTTCGACTTCAGGAATAGAGAAACTGCCGTGAAGCTTTGTTGGCGTGGGCTGAGATAAGTCTGGACCTGTTTTCTCAATTATATAGCCAATGATCTTCCAAGCGCATTGAGCATCAACAAAAATGAAAAGGAGGCGCGACAAACCTGGGGTTCAGGAATTTTCACTTCGATTCCGTTGGAATAGGATCTGAACCCGGTAGAAGAATTGGTGGAAGAGGAGAAGCAAAGAATGCCTCCAGCACCAGCAGCAGATGAAGAATCTGCCGCGCTCATCATAGATTCAGCTACTCCGCTCCTCTTAACACGAACCATTATGTCTTTGGCGATAATGAACCCAACCTGTGGAACGCCTTTTCAGGAATCACAGAGTGTGCAGATGCTGACACACGTACAGGATAGCCCGGTAAAAGACCGTGCCTGTGGGAGCCCATAGGTCTGTCGGCCCAAGAAATATTTGGGCGGGTTTTGTAGAACGACGCAGATTGTTTAAAGAGTTGAGGGTAAAACCACCGCCCCCGGTCTACCGTAACTTGAGTAGCACGGAATGCAATTTCAACCTCCTCTCCGGTGTCTTCAGAGAAGTCGGAAGCTTGTACCTGTGCATGGTCACCATTTGATTGTAACCAAAGATTGCACGACCATTCCCCTAACTGTAGGAGATTATGTTTAGCCTTTCAGGATTGGAAAGGAGAGATCAAGGTGACTCACTCGAGAATTATTGTCACGCAAAGATCGAATCCTCCTCGTCATGCTCGTGCTACGAAACGAAATCGACTGCCAGTGACTTCCGCCAGATGTCCGCTCAGGCGGGAGTTCTAGTGGCTCAGTGGGGAGTTCTTGAGAACTGGTGTCTCCCGGTAGCGAGCTCGACGACAAAGTGGCGGATTGGTAACGGAGCTGTAACTCTTTGAGCTCTGCATTGAGAGAGTCGAGCTTCAACTTGATCTGGTCGTGCTCCTGTTTGGAATCCGCTGCATCAGTCATATTTTGAGTAGCTAAAGCTTGTGACACCGCGCGAGAAGCTGAGGTCGGGTTGGCCTGCGATATCCCAGGAGATTTGGCAATATTATCTTCCATCGCGCTAGATTGACCTGAGTCTTTCATCATACCGTCAAGTGCACTGTTAACTCTCTGAAGTGCATTCTGGATCAATTCGACCTGACTGGCGACTTTTTCAAGGTCGCTTAAAGAAAGGGTGTCCAGCTGATTTTCGAGGAGACCAACTTGTTGAGACATATATTCAATTTGATCCCGAACAACTTCAGGGCTGGATATAAGGTCTTCAAGCTGGAAACTAGTAGAAAGGCCCTCGAACCAGTCCTGGAACGGTGGGTCAATGACAATACTCAGCTGACAAGGTGAAATAAACCAATGGCTGCATCTGGACAGGATAGATCTTCACACTCCCATCCACTGAACTAGTAGAAGCGTCGTGAAGGCTGTCTTTTGCATTTTGAAGTGCCACTGATGGAGCCAAAATATCCATATACCTGTAGTGTCTGTAAGTCTGAGTTTTTTTTTATCAAAGTAATGGAGATCATCCTCACCCCATATATTCTCGCACGGTATGCAAAAAGCCGTGCACAACTGCTTCAGAATACTTGGATGCGAGCTGAGCCTTTCGAACGGCTGTAATATGGCTTAATTTTCTAGCCAGCTCTTTTGAAGCTTTCCGAGAATCTGAAGTATTAAGGTCTATCTGAAAGGGAAACATTATGCCGAGTTGTAGAACAGGCAGTCAACACGGCTAACCTGGTGAATCTGTTTGATAAGAGCGTCACGTTCCATTTCCCAGTCTTGTTTAGCGAATAGATATTCTTTCATTAGTAGTTCACTAAGCTGAAGGCGGTTCAACGGTTTGTCCTGGGCAGTAGAGTCCAACATCATGCCAAATCCAGGTTCAACAGGAACAGTATCTGATGGCATTATCAACTTAGCCCTGATAGACCATGAGAATCAGGTAGCTCACCGATGGGAATGGGGGCTTGAAATGTACTAGGGAGGGATTCCTTGCGTGCCTTCTGTCTCCCTATTATTTCAACTATCCAAGGCGTCAAAGGCACTTCTTTCATGAGCCAATCACGAATTTGTGACTGTCGTTCGTGAAGAGCAGGTGACTGAAAAATGGGAAGAAGGTTATTGAGAATCTAGAAAAAGGATAAGGCGTCTGATGAAAAGAATTCAAGAGAAATTCAGGAGCACCTGTTCATATACAATGGAGAGATTGGATCCATTCCCACCACCAACAACGTCTTGCAAATCGTAAAGTTGGTCAACTAGTCGAAATTCCGCTTCGTTGACTGCAGTGGGTTTGATCGACTGGAAGGTAATGTCAGTGATGTGGAAGCTTCGCTGGTTAAAAATTGACATACCGGACCGTCGACACTTGCGAGTTGCGTATCCCAAGTGAACGAATTAATATCAAGGATTTTACCAGGAAATTGTAGAGTGAACAATTGATTTTTTCCAGGGGGAAAGAACTGCTTCATATTGTCGACAAGCTACGAGCTATCATTATTATTATTTTACTCGGATGCGCAAAAATCGTACCTCGAGAAGGAACCCAACCGCTTTTGCAGTTGAACCATTTCCCTCCCCACTCCCGATGTCATGGCCGGGCTGGCCTTCTCCAATCGTAGACGGCAATATAGCTAATCTCTCGTTTGTTTTGAGGTTTGCTGCTAAACCAATACGAAGAAACTGTAGAAGGGTCGTTCCGGGAATCGTATTGCGTGCCTTGAGAACCGCAGCAGCATCGCCAAGCCAAGCGTGCGAATTGGCGAATTTGAATGCACGGAGGGCCGTAGCAAACTTGGAGGTCTGCGTCGAGCCGTCCGGATACATCAACTAGATTTCAGAGTTAGTTCGGGCCTCTAATTAGTCGAAGGCAGCACGAACCATCAGCAAGGCCATATCATTATATGAAGGGTTCCTAATTCCCGCAGGATGAGGGTACAGCATAATGCTGGCAGGGTCAAACTACAGGATTTAGTCAGGCCAAGAAGTAAGCTGCAAAATTAGAATCACTCACTGCTGAGTAGACAAATCCCTGCTTTTTGGCCGGTGGCCGTTCGTATTCATGATGAAACCCAAAGAGATGTCCCATCGCATGATGTAGCTCTACGGCAACGAGAATGGAAAAATGTTCTGGAAAATTGACGAACTGTTGAGGCAGATCCTCCAGAGCGGTAGGAATTTTGCGTAGACACATCGTTGCAAATTCCGTACCATCCTCTTCTTGCTTGCGATAACTCTGACTATCCAGCGAAAGTCCAGTGTTGCCCACACAACACCATGATGGGTGCGTCGAGAGTTCTGAAAAGAAGACTCTAACTTGGTATGCCGTCACGTCTGAGGTACTTGGTGGTCTGGGGGACGCAGTCGAGTCCTTTAGCTTCTCAGCGTCAAAGACATTCGTAATGTTGAATTTGTCTGAAGTTAGCCCGCAAGACTGAAGCCAGTACTGGAATGTCTCTCTCCAACATTGTTCGCGATACTGAGTGACGTTTCCAAAGAGTCCAATATTGACCTGTCCGTCGAGGGACCAAAAGGGATCTAAGACTGGAGGTAAAGGAGCGTCCGATGGCGGTCTAGGATAATCTCGTTCAAAGTCGCAGGTACAATATTCTGGGAGAACTGCACAACAATTAAAACAAGGGACGATAAGAGAGGGGAGTGTGGTACCATCAAGAGGATCTTCAAGACCAAGTTCAGGTGCTCGAGTGGGGGTGGAACCTGAAACGAATCGAAAAAATTGGTTACATAGTTTCTGGTTTCGGTTTGCTTTTCTCACCAGAATCGGCTTGAGCGAGAACGGAATCTGAATCTAATCGAGATATGGGTAAAACAGTTCTTTGGTCTCGATAGGCTTTTTCATACCAGAACGGGGATCTGAAAAAGAATCGATTGAATAAATGGTTGAGAATTTGAGTCCAAGCGTGCTTGAACGTCATGTGAAAGGAACTCACGAGGAGCTGGTGTTGCTAGTTGCAGTGACACCGCCATTCGTTTCTCCACTAGCCAACCGTCCATCGACGATCGAATGGTGTCAGTGTAAGTAACAGGTTCGCTCGAATACTTGAGGATGCTACTGGTTACTGTCGAATCCGCATTGATCATACTCAGAGCATAAGTTAACGTCCATGGGGGATTCGTTGACATCTCGGCCTCAGATGCATCTGTCCTTTGACGAGGATATATAATGGCTATAATAGTAGGCTCAATGATCAAAAAGCAGGCGCAAAGCATGTAGGCTGACATATATAGGCTTTATCGAAATTTGAAAGTTCCGAGTTCGCGAGAATGGTCTCAGTCTTCTCCAGGGTTGCCTCAGTAGGAATCGGGAAGCTTCAAAACATTAATGGCTGGACCCGGATTTCTCTGATTAGAACAGCTCACAGCATAATTGAAGTTGAATCAACGTCGGCGTAGTTAGAGACATCGACTTCGTTGTAGAGATTCAGAACGAGCAATTGGGTAACATTCGGATTCCATCCTAGAGAAAGGTGTCAGGAGAGTAGATGGCTCACAAAGAGAATACTCACCGAATGTTGAACTGTAATAGTTGGTCATTGCATTAGGGTCGAGATGAATGGGTGTCCCGCGAGCTGCTCCACGGTGTTCATGGACTAAGCCTAGAACATGCCCAAATTCGTGCAGAATAATCGACCGTTCCCAGCTAGTGAGACTGGCAGCATCGAGCACACCACCTAAAATGCTCGGTTAAGATAGGATGTTTCACTAGCTGAGTTCACGCACCGAGATTCATCGTAGGTTGTGGATTCACGACCAATGTACAGTTAACACCAATGTAGCTCCAATTTGCCGTTCCAGGGTCGAAGGAAATTCGGATGTTGCCACTCGAGTCCACTTGTTTGAACGTGATATTCGCGTATTTTGACCACTCCGTCACAGTCTGAATAACTTTGTCGTGCTGGGTGGACGTGCCAGAGACAAAAGAGTACGAAATCACCTAACATTAGAGGTGAGGAGTTGAATAGAGAATGTTGAGAAGAGAACGCACATCTCCTGGCCTCCAATATACAGATGCTCTGGTGTTATTGGCGTTCGAAATATCATTTGAAGCTGCTGGACCAATGCTTCCCACGGCCATCTCTAAACTTGAACCAGCTCCAACTTCCGCATCTGATGCGTGAACAGCACAGAACTTCCAACTCGCGTACGCCATTCCTCAAGAGTCCTCCAAGGGTGAAAGAAGATTTGTGCCTAATCTTTTCGTCAGGTTATATCGAAGAAATGTTATGACATGTCTTGTGCGGCAGTCTCGCGATTGTTCGGTAAGGTCAACATGCCGGAGAACTGAATTGAGCAACCTGCTGAACAACGTCAAGGGTCAGATGAAAAGTTGGTTGCGGAGCCATGAAAAGCTTTGACCTGTGAAGGAGAGTTCCTATTTGAGACGGGCGGAGGATCTGCCTGCCGGAGAGGTACACAGTTGTTGATGGAGTAAAGAAAGAGAGGTTATGATTACTTTTGTTCTTACTACTTACTTTCATCGTCCTCGCCACCACATTGGCTAAGATCGAACCAGGCGGCCGTTTTCAGCTTGGAAATCAGACTCTTGGTATAACTTTTTATACGATTGATCGAATTTAGAATGTGTATTTTCCTGTAGTGAAGTGGTCTAGTTGAGAGAACTACTTCATTGGAGAATCGAACGAACATGCTTCAAGCAATATCTTCATGTACATGGGACATGGTGGCTTGACCTGCACATTCCATCTACCCTCATTCAAATCGTTTATCGAAATTCATGGTTGCTTCATTTCTTATTTTCTTTACAGGATAACGTTCCTGAAATGACGGAACAACAGACCCGTCAACGCCCTCGAATCTAATAAGAACTCGCGATAAACTCAACTCGTCCCGCTTTCTCAGCATTCTTGGTGTCTTGAAGAAATGTGAAATTCATCCAAACTAGGCTTCCCAATCATCACAAGATTATCAATGAACAATTTCTAGGCTAAGTATCGTACATAATGTCTACCAACACTTGATACTCTTCTTACTTTCTGCATATCAAAGCCCACATCTCTAGCTGAACTCCGCCCTCCCGGATGGTCTTCTCTTCCTCGATAACCTCATTGAGTGTAGTTTCCCATCGTGCCTTCTCGTCCTCAGTCCATCCTACCTTCGCAGCCTCCGTGAACTTGCCGGTCAAGAATTCCGTCAAGCCTTGTAGACCGTCCTCTCCTTGCACAACAACTGATTTTTCTATTACACGTATCTCCTTGAACCCAGCCTTCTCCAGAATACCGTGCACTGCAGAGTCACTGTACCATTCTGGACCAGACAACTGCATCAACGGAAGGTCGGGACGAATTCGCTTCTGGATTGCATGGATGGCTTCACCAGGATACCAACGCTTCCAAGTGGTAACGACGGCTTGACCACCAGGTTTGAGTGTGCGGTGAATTTCCTGCATGCCCTTCAGCGTGTCAACAAAGTTGAAGACACTGAAGTTGGTAATGGAGTGTGTAAAGTGATTGTCAGGGAACTTGAGGTCGAGTGAGTTCATAACATGCGCCTCGACAGTGTCCTGCCATCCGTTGTCCTGGATGACGCTGTTTGTCGCGTCGACCATGGCCGGTACAAAGTCCGTCGCGACGATCTTTGCAGAGGCGGATTGAGCAAGAGGCACAAGCTCGCTCGTTGCGATGGCTGGACCACTCGCATTATCGTGAATGACACTCTCGCCATTAATGGGGTCAAGTTCGTTCAGGATCTGCGCAAAAAGAGAGCGAGTGGTGTTGCTGGTTTGGCGAGGGTACAGCTGCGCCAAATTGGTGAAATATTTCGGAAGGTTATCTGCTGGGGCGGTCATCTTTTTACAGATCTTGGTTGTTTTGCTCAATAAATCACTGGCTACGGGTTTTTATACCATCTCAGAAGAGCGCGTCGGTTGGCGTATTTCGTATTCCGTATCGCGTACTCCGTCACTCCACGTGAGAATCGTCGCTTAGCGTTACATAATCGCGGTAACTTGGTTGGTGATTTTGATTCTGTTGGCGGTAAATTGTCATGTCTCGAAAGTCAAGAACCAGGAGAAATCTAAGTCCATCCTTCCCTTTAGACCTTTAACAAATTACACTGTGTAACCAGCTTACCGCCCGGCATCTGTCAGAGGCCTCCGACGAAGACATCGAGACCAAACCGAATGCCGTCATTCGCCATCCCAGTTTAGACGAGCGCTTAGGCTCACCCTTTCTGGTTCCAACCAGACCAGTCTAAGAGCTTGTTCATAATCAGTTCCGTCTCCCTTTGACTATGACCTTTCCCCTCTTCCTAACCTCCACCAAGTGCTCGTTCAAAACATTGTTTCGTACCTCTTCGGATCCTGGATAATGTCTTCTTCAACAAACGCATCAGCGGATCCTTTTGCATCTCCGGCGGTCTTACAACAAGTCGCGCGAATTGAGTAAGCACCTCACATCCTGTGTTTTTAATATACATGTACTCATTTTTTTCTTTGAGAACTGTTGCAACTGCTGTTAGACCGATAAATCCTTCACAAAGAACGTCATGGGCAATGGCATGGCTTCATTTAGTGGTTTGGAATTCTGTAAGTTCCAGAAGTACCTATTCTCCTTGCGTTAAATCTCATATACATCGAAATTACAGTGGAAAAGCACATATTTCTATGCAGACAAATTCCCTGAAGACGATTTTGAGAGCTATAGACAATATGCTTTACTCTCTTTCGCCCATCTTGCTGTATGTTCGTGCAATCTTTGTGAGCGCAAAACCTGAAAACAAACATGAACAGGAACACCACGATGCTGAAGAAGCCTATCTATTTCCAACACTTGAAGCTAAGCTTCCTGGAACGATGGACTTAAACGAGAAGCAACATCAAAGCTTCCTAGAGCCAGTCCGTCCTTTCCCCCTTTTTTTTAGGAAATTATTCTTCTGACTATATTCCAAGCTTACGTCAATTATAAACTATCTCAATACAACCACAGAGAAAACGGAATTCGATTCAGCCCACTTGAAAGAAAAGGTGTGTGTTATATGCACTTTCAAGTCCTGCTCACCTTCCTCACCTCGTCCTCATCTAAGATTGAAGACATTCTCTTTCCCGTTATGACGCACCTCGCCGACGAACTTGACTCTCTCAAAGCAGATTTCGTTCGTTTGTTCACCCTTCCTTTGTTTTCTTTGGCTGACGACTTTTTCGCTTTTAGCTTTTGACTCGTTTCAACGAGACAGAAATCGAACAAATAAACAAGGGCACACATCAAGCTCAGAGTGGCGGTGACAACAGCAAAATGCTCCCATTTGTTCTCCGTAGGTCTTCGCTAATACCAAGACTTTTCAAACTAATCTATCTTCCTCTCCTAATTAGAAAACCTGCCTCCAGGAACGCCATTCCCTCCTGCCCCAGGTTTCGTCAAGACCATCATTGCCCCTTGGATGATGTATTGGAAGTATCGCCCTTTGTGGAAAGTGCGTATTGGTTTCCTGCATCCTTACATCTTTTTTTACCCCCGGTTAACTTGGTGACTAGTACACAACATATCCCTATTCTCCGACACTGGAACCAGTCCCTACATCTTCCAGCCAAAACTCTGAAAATGATCCACGAGTCGAATTGTGACGAAATGTTGACATGAGTAAAATGTATGTAGGGTTGATATATGGTAACAAAACATGGACAGCAAAGGTGTTAACGGAAAAGCAAAAAAGAACGAGCTACAAGGACTACTTTCTAGTAAAGCGAATCAATGACAGAACCCAGCCACGCGTTGCCCTCAATGTCACCCTTATATTGTGCCATAATCCGTTTGAGCTCTTCCACTTGCCTCTCTGTATCGTCGTGGTTCACGTCCTCCATAAGTGCATCACCGTCTTTATCCGAAGTCCATTCTTTCATAATCTTCTCGATAATTTGGACACCTTCAGAAGTGACCTCATCTGAGAATTTTTCTTGTTTCGAATCGTCTTTAGAGACAGAAAAGTGGTTGAGTGGAAGTGAATTGAGAGATATAGAGACAGAACATACCAGTGCCGAAATCTTCAAGTTCGTCCGCTTTTCGTTTGGCCAGCTGTTTGTCGAGCCAGGTTAGATGAAGTTTCGACTAAGGTGATCCTCCATACCTTGACAACATGATCAGGAAAATTTGCAAGTCTCGCAACATGGATGCCGAAGCTCTGGTCTGAGATTCCAGGTTCCACTTTATACAATAATGTGATATCCTCGGAACCCTTCCCGTCGTCAGACACATGAGCTACGACGTGGAGATTTTTGATTGAAGGGATTTGCTGATCCAGAGCCGTTAACTCGTGAAAGTGTGTAGCAAACAAGCAGAATGCATTGATTTTCGTTGCGATGTGCCTTTATCTCAAAAGTCAGTGATCATAGGAACGAGAAAGGAACTAAGAATACGACACGCACTCAGAAATGGCCCACGCTAAACCGAAACCATCGTATGTGGAAGTCCCACGTCCAAGTTCATCGATAATTATCAATGAATCTTTGGTTGCAGTCTGAAAAACGAAGATAAAGTCAATATTAGCGCAGCCTTATCTGAGAGAACGAGAATTGTACCCTCAAGATACTCGCAGTCTCCAGCATTTCAGCCATGAAAGTCGAAACACCTTTCAACATGCTATCACCCGCGCCCACTCGACAGAGAATACTATCAAAGATGGGGATAGTTGCTGACTGGCAGGGCACGAAACACCCGGTTTGAGCCATGAGAGCAATTGTCCCAATCGATCGAATGTACGTCGATTTACCACCCATATTTGGGCCCGCTATTAAAGACCTTAATGGGGAGTGGCAAGAAGGAGAGGATAGACGGACTGATGATTTGAAGCTCGCTCTTATCTGAGAAACGACAGATTGGCATTTTGGAATGCATATAAAAATAAAGTTGGAACGAACCTTTTTCCATCAGGACGTCATTCGCAATGAAGCTGACATCGTCTTGAACTTCCAGACAAGGATGTCTTGCTTCTCTGAGATCAAGCTTTCCGGCACCTAAAATGAACGGTTAGGTCGACTATGATTGCAGACCTAGGGCACGACTATACCTCTGTCCAGGATCTTTGGCCTGATATAAGGCTCAGGTGCGTTAACAGAAACATGCGCAAAACTGAGAACAAAGTCAATGGGAGCGCGGAATGAAGAGTGGACTCTTTGACCTAAGAATCACGTCCAAATGGGCAACCACATCGTCCAAGCTCTCCAAAACGGTTGTGTAGGTCGCTTAACGGTACTAAAGTCGATAATTGTATCCAAATGAAAATGGACAACAACATACCGGCGATGCCAACAATGTCTTTCACAAGTGCACTCTGTTTGCGTTGATATTGCTGAGTCAAAGTTTTGTAATTATCAGCATGCTCTCGGAGGTTCTGAGTGGTGAAGAAGGTGCCTTTGGAAGAAAAAGCATGAATTCGTGAACTTGCGGTGAAGAGGCAAAGTAAACGTACCACCCTTGAGTGTGGAAAGCTCGATGTATCTCTTCTTTTTCAAACCGTCTGCGTCCTATGAGGGAAGTATATTTCGTCAGTCCCCGAAAAGGGAGGAAATGAGTAAATTGACCTTTTTGGTTACACGAAGGCAATACCCATATGTAGCATTATTCTCCAAATGAATTTTCTTGTCAATTGGCAGATCTAAATCGCTCGCAGCGAGACGATGTTCTTCATCTAGACCATCCCGAGCCTTGCAAAATGCGTTTAAACGCAAGAAAAAAGAGAGACAAGCAAAAAGAACTAACCGCTGCAAGCTGGCCAGCTATCTCTTCTAATTCTGGGTCGTATTCTGGACGGACAACATAATTGTTGTGGTCTAGTTGCTCCAGATCGAGTGTTTCTTCAACCATAGAAGAATACTTCTCTAACGAAACAGCAGCCTCCTGGAAAAGACGTTAACAGGAAACCGCAAGACGAGTCCACACAAAGGAGCTTGACCTTGAGAACAGCAAGATAGAACTCTTGAACCAGAGTTTGAGCATCATCCTGGTCTTGCATCGCATCATCGTCTTCCGCCGGAGGAGGGCTGACATTCTCGAGGGATTCTATAAGACCTGGTAGCTAAGCGAAAACGTTAATATCCTTTATGACTATGATAGTTAGGAATTATTACCTTAAGAACAAGCTGATACACTCGAACTACATTCTCTAGGTTCGCACTGCCTCCCGTGAACCGTTTACAAAGGCGATGGAGGTCTGGAATGTATTTGAGGTACTCGTCTTGGATCTTTTGACGTGAAGTTTCGTCGCTGACGAAAAGTTGTACAAGTGTTTGACGTTTCACTATTATAACCATCCATAAATGAACTTAATAGGAAATTCATTGTAACTCACGAATCTCGTGCTTGTTAATGAGGGGCATTCGAAGCCAGGCGCCCAGCATCCTTGTTCCTTGAGCTGTTTTGCAGCGATTGAGAAGCGAAGGAAGGGTGGTATTCTTGGATAGCTGTCTTCCCATTTGCTGTAAAGGAGGTGTAAGAAAAAAAACTACGCTCTGGAAGTAAAGACCTACGCCAGGAGGATCGGCAAGGGACAATGCTCGAAGCGCACTCGAGTCCAACTTCATCCAAGATGTTAGGGAGTGTGGCTTTAGTGACCAGGTACCAAAATTCGATGGGTCCCCAAATAAACTGAGGTACGTCGTCAGAGCATTTAGTGCTCCACCGTTGTTCTCTGTAAGACCAGCTGCATGATTATAATTAGTTTAGAGGAGAAAGAAGCGTTGAAAAAACAAATAACTCACGGAGAGCAACTGATGCTTCAGCACTAGAACCTTCAGCTTCCATTGAGGTGGAATCGCCCTTGAGTAGGCGAGGGACGTCTTCAAGGATGCTCTTGGTCTGGAATTCACCTAGTCGCGAGATGCGTCAGACAAAAATGTGCGTAAAAACACGTCGAAATTTAACTAACTTCCTTTCCGTTCCGTAATCATAATGTTGCATCGTTCCAAGACGGACCTGAGTTTATTCAATTCATAATCGCGGTCAGTTTTGCCAGTTTTCGTTCCTTGAGGGATGATGGCTTCCTTTGCAGAGAGCTGGATGATAGTTGACTGTTATGAGCAAACGTGTCAGATAGTGAATGTATTATGTAAAAAGTGTAAGGGTCGTGCCTCAGTGCTAGAGAAGAGGTCGTTATCGTTGAACTCCGTAACACCGAGCTCTCTTAGAGCCCTGTCTGCATAAGCGATGGTGACGTTCCGTAGCTTTTGGTTCCCTATTCCAGAAGATGCGAGCTTGACTGCTACTACAACAGGTGCACTGGTAACCTCAGCATCCGAATCAAGGGACGAAGAAAAGAGCAGGTCGTCAACTGCTTGTAGATTTCCTGGAGATGCTTGTTTGTCAAGGTTGAATTTTGCACCCTTTTTCGAGGATTCCGGTTCATAAATCTCTATTTTGAGCTGAAGCGCGGTCAAAGCTTCGCGTAAGAGTGTTTTGGCCACGCTCGTCTTGATAGATAAACTCTCGAGTTGTTTTGAACCAGCACCAAGATATTTCAGTACGTTGTTAGTGCGGTATGTGTGTTGAGCCACGAAACGCGCGTCCGGTCCGTACGCGCAGTAGTAATCGCCGTCCTTGCCCAGCCGATGAAAAAGTCGAAGGGTGCCAGATGTAGAGGTCGGCGATTTCTTTTCCAGGCCATTGAAGAAAGGAATAAACGACACGTCTGTGTCTTTGTCCTGACCCGCAGACTCTTTCGTGGTGCCTCCGTACATGAGCGACATGATGATGGTGAGAATTAAAACGCGCGACGTCACACCTTGTCACAGAATAGAGACCATTCCAAAGCCAGACGTAATTACAAGGAGAACAGTAAATAATTAAGCCTATACTCGATACTTCCTGCCTGTTTGCTTGAAGAAGGTCGTTAGGACATAGACTTGGAATCTGCGGATCAGGGTAAGAATTACGAAATGGGTAAGTGAAAAGACGACGTACACCGCCATGCCAATGAGCGCAAGAGACTCGAGTATGGCATACCAGAATATTCGACTAAACAAAGATATATCAGTCAAGCCAGAAGAGGCCGAGACAGAGAGAGAGGCTGACTTTTGAGTTGACTGGACAATCGCGAAGCCACGACGTTCTCGTGTATGGTGTCTAAGAAAGATAAATTAGACATTGAATAGTATTAGAATATGTATATAGACGTACTGCTTTTGATTGCGCTTCAAGTTCAAAAGCATACCGTTGAGTCGGAAAATGCTCTCTTCCAAGGCAGTCGTCTGTTCAGCAATCTGTTGGGGTCTCGCAGGTGCCTCTTTCCGCGGCTCACTCTCCACCATAATATCAAAGTCAAGCAGCTTCGCGGAAAGTGTGCTCATATCGTTCTCGAAGCAAAATGCATATTCGCCAACCGTATTCCCAGTCAAGACGAAGTCACCCTGGCGTTCTGCCTTGCCCTCCAACAAGAGTTTGTCTCCAGGACCTTTGACATCCCAGTCAATGTCAAAAGAGCCGCCAGATTGGACAGCAAAATAGAACTAGAGGAAATAATGGATAAGAAGATGCAGGTGGAAAAACATGGAGAGTCTTAGGCATACCCCAATTTTCTCTCCAGCTTTATCAACGTCCGCGTAGAAACATAGCCTCTCGTTGGCTGCAATGGCTGTCGTTAACGCAGAGCCATGCACATATCCCACCAGCGAGAGTAAACAGAATAGAACGGCCTGCCGACACAACATCAATGCAGAAAGACAACGCACACGTGGCTGTGTTGGCGCTTACCGAACCCTGCTTCTGTCTTGACCTCGATCTTCTTGGTTCGATTTTTTTTCTTGGCTGCGAAAATCAATATTCGACCCTCTCTATATCGATTTATTGGGTTCCGAAAAGATCTGCGTCAACGTTGCTTCCACTTCAAGTTAAACGCTGGCTATGGATCAACCTCGCCCTCGGTAGGTGTGTTTTACTAATGGTGGCCTCCAATATCCTTACACCATCTAGCACTACAATCACACCTGCTATAATCAATCCAGAACTGGTTGAATCTGTAAATGAACATGAATTGTTAGAACGTCTAGGTCGACAACGACCAGACCGTTTCAAAACGCTATGGCATGAAATCGGCTTTGTCATATCCGTCACTTTCTCAATGGCTCTTACGGCGAGTGGTTTCCTCTATAACAGTCTCGCACTTTGGATCCCACGTTATTGCCTTTAGGAGTACTCCGTCTCCGGTTTTAGTGTCATTGTACCGACACTATCCGAGTCCCTGAACATCTCGCAAAGTCGGAGCACCTGGCCAGCCAATGCGTTTTCGTTGGTAGTTGCCTGTTTCATGATGGCATTCGGTCGGCTCGCTGTATGTGCTTCTCTCTACTAAGTTTAAACTTGCTTCACTTGCTCATTAATTTTGCTATCAGGACATTTATGGTGGATATCCTGTGTACATTTTTGGCGTGGCCTGGTTTTCCGTCTGGTCATTCATCACTGGCTGGGCCCAAAACGAAATGATGCTAGACCTTTGTCGCGCCATTCAAGGCCTGGGTCCAGCGGCATACCTACCCACCGGCATCATGCTTCTCGGAAGCTTCTATCGTCCTGGTCCACGCAAAAACATTGTCTTTGCCATCTACGGTGCTATGGCACCTTTGGGATTTTATATCGGTGTCTTCTTCGCTGGATTAACAGCCCAATTTACAACGTGGAGATGGTACTTCTTTGTTGCAGCCATATTGGCCGCTATGATTGTCATCCTAACGTATCTTTGCTGCCCCAACGATCACGCAGAGAGGAAAGAGTTAGGAGTGAAGATGGATTGGTGGGGGATGCTGACCATTTCAGCAGGCCTTATCCTCGTTGTCTATGCTATCACAGACAGCGCTCATGCACCACATGGTTGGGCAACACCTTACATCATTATTACAATGGTACTAGGGATTGCTTGCCTTGGAGCCGCCGTTTACCTCGAGGGCTGGATCGCGGAACAGCCTCTTCTACCGCTTGAGCTCTTCAAAGTGCCTTACATGGGGGCTCTCTGCGTCGCAATGTTGTTCAATTGGGGTTCTTTGGGCATCCTCATGCTCTACGGAGTATACTAGTCAGTTACTATCTCCCCCACATTCTCCAATATTTTTTTAACAATTCTCGTCTAGCATGTCTGACATAATGGGAGGCACACCCCTTCAAATCGCCGCGTGGTTTACACCAATGGCTGTTGGTGGAATATTCATTTCTACTTTTGGCGGTTTCATCCTCCACCGTCTCCCAGGTACTCTCCTCCTACTCTTCTCCTGTGCATGCTGGGTCATCTCTCCCCTCCTCTTCGCTCTCGCTCCAGAAGGCGCAAACTACTGGAAATGGATATTCCCAGCTATGATTTGCGGTACACTGGCATTGGACATTATGTTCACTGTTACCAATGTCTTCATCGCCAATTCCCTGCCCCTCAGATTCCAAGGACTTGCGGGTGCCGTTATCAATACTTTGGTATCTTTAGGCATTGCAGTGTTTTTGGGTCTGGCTGATGTGATTGCGGGTGAGATGGAGAAGAAGGGAAAGGGAAAGAAAGAGATATATCAGGACGTGTTTTGGTTTGAGGTTGCATGTGCTTTGACTGCATTACTAGTTTGTGTGGTCGGCGTTAGAATTAGAAAAGCAGAGAGTAAGTTGACGAGGGACGAAGAGGAGGAAAGGGAGAAACAGCTCCAGATGGAGGAGCAAGTAGCAGCCCCATAAAAGAGGGTAATATGGTGGAGATGAGCCGATTTACTATACTATACTAGAATATTCTCTACCGCTTAAAAAGTCAATTTACATATCTGATAGAGAGGAGCACTTCAAAACAAGGGAGATCCACCAGTTGATCGGCCAAGCCCTTCTTCCTTCCTCCATCACGTGTAGCATTGGCATCACAGAATTCCTCCGGCTTGTTTGCAATACTTAACTAAGGCACTGCTTAGTATGTACATAGATTTCCCGCAGAGTGGATAGAAGGCTCCACGATGCACATCAATGATTTCGAAACATTCTCTTTATCGACGCGCGCGCCGCGGGAATTATGGAGAACTTGAACACACTGCAGCTGCGAACGCCCTGATCTCTACCGTTACCACCACGACGAATCCATTCACATTCACTTGCAAACCTTGCACATTCCTAGAAAAAGGACCTCCCAAACGGAGTCAGACTCTTTCTCGCGATCTTTCTATTTGCGAGACTCCAGTTACAAAGGCCATTAGGCTTTAAAACTTCAACAAAGTGTAGAGCGCGCCATTGTTCTTCCTACTTGATTGAGTGCAGCAGGCTAAACTTGCAACGACGCTCACACCAGCGCTGGTATGCATTCCCTAATGCCTACCCGACCACCTCGCCACCCGCCAATGAACATCCACGAAGATATCATGGACAGCACTCTCCGGGAACTCAATACTGAAACGTATGACTCCCCCACTGAAAATCGAACATCTTTGCTGAACAGGCTTTCGAGTTCCGCTTTCTTCGCTTCCTCTGCTCGGATGCGTACTCCTCAACAGAGCCACCAGGACCGCGAAAGTCTTTTGAGAGAGTCATCCACAGAACTAGGAACCGAAAGAAACGGTCCAAACGATTCAGGTGAGTTGATACCGATATTTCTCAGAGCTCCTACGCTTGGCTGACTATTCACAAGAGCATTTCTTAATTCCTCCATCTAACCATTCGCCGCCATCCGTTCAGAAAAACATTCTTTGGCATACATTATGCATAATGTTACATGCATTATTTGCTGTACTCCATCTCGTTATGATCACCATAATGGCTCGCCGTATCGAGCGTGGGGTACACATCAGACTAGAGGATACCTCATTCTGGACAACAGTCATCCAGGTTGCACTACAAGTGTTTGCTACAGTAAGAGGCTAATTTCACATCCTTCATCTCCCTAACTATCATGGGACAGCTTTACCTCGCCACCTGTCTCTTCGTGACTCAGAAAATCTTCCTCTATCGCATCCTCACATCGTTTCAAACACTGACCAAATCACACGACCAACTCTCAGCATGGCTAGGCCTCGGAGGGGCAGCCTTATCTTTGACCAAACAACGAAGAGCACGCTCCGGACCCCTCTCCATCTTTCTAATCGCCACCTACCTAGCTTGTTTAGCTGGTCTGAAAATAACGACTTCTGCCCTCATCCAACTCTCGACTACGGCCGTTCCAGAGTTCCAACGTGTCATGGGTACTTCAATGTTACCAGAGGGACTCCGCGATGCATACTCTGGTCGCGATCTTGCCGTAGCGTTTCGTGCCGCTTATTCTGGATTAAGACGTGTTGGAGAAACTGCAGAATCGCTCGGATACAGCGCAAACAGCAGTTCAGTTCTTGCAGCTGTCTTACCTTTCATCGGTCTTGAAGGGAACACCTTATACGACGTGGTGCCCGTTGTTCCGAACGCAACGAGAGCAGTTGAAGTTAACTCGTATTCAATCCACGCCAATTGCCACAGTTTTGATCCTCGCAACGCCACGTGGAACTGGAAAGCAGATCTTAAAAGCGATTATGCGCATGATAATTGGGAATTCCGTAAGCCTTTCGCTCTGCCATATCCAGCTGTTTGTACTAATTCCATTCATAAGCGCTTTCTCCGCTATCATTCTCTTACTCAGCCAAAGCAGGGCCAAAGGCAAACGGAACTTTTGAACTTTGGAAACCTTTGAAACATACTCTGAAATGGCCATTCTTGACCTTCTTGAACATTACTGATAGCGCTGGGACGACGGTACCTCAGATATCAGTTCAGAACCTCACCTTTCTCAAGCCACCTGATGTAGATCCGAGAGCGGATCCTACCATGTGGATGGACGACGGCGACAAGAAAATTAATACAATAGGGAGTATTTCTGGTATGCTTGAGCTCCCTTATTGTGAATTCGACAATAAACTTGATTACAGTCCTCCCATTTTCTCTCTCGGGCGATTCAGATAACTCAACCTTCCCCTGTTTGTTGAACGGTGATCCTCTGGATAGTGTTTTTGGAACCCCGACAACTGGGAGGTGGAGGTCCAACCTGACGACATTCTCTGTCGGTGTATGCGATATCAACGTCGAAGAGAGTCGTAGGCATGTATATGGGAATGCGCGTAATCTCGTGAACTCTGTTGGACCAATGCACCGAAAGAATGGTTCATCTTGGACGCCTGTTGATTTAGCGATGTAAATTTCATGAGCCTTTACTTGACTTTATACTGCAAAAATTCTAACAAAAAGCTTTACAGGGACGAATCTTCAGGGTGGACTGGGTGGTATGAGCCTTATTATTTATTCGATCAAGGCGTCGACACGATGAAATACTATCGCGCACATCCGATGGAACCAGATGACCCCATTTCAACATTCTCTGGGTTCACTTGCAGCCCTGCCAACAACAGCGACTTCATTCCGTATGCCTCAAGGCCGCCCTCACTCATGCAAATGTACGCAGAAGTTCACGTTTTCTCATATATCTACTGTTATCCGGCTTGTAAAACTGATGAATTGGCTTGTATATAGACATCTTTTTCGAGACCTCGGGATTTTTCAGCCTTCCAGTTCGAACGCCACAAGTACTCCTCCAATATATCACGAGTGGCCATCTATTCGATTGCACGATATGGAAGATGCTCTAGAGAATTTTATTGCGACATCTTTGTTCACTGGTGAGTGTTTGAGTTGTTTCATGCGAAACTCGTCTTGACTTGCAACTGGATTGTTTTAGGCCTGCATGCGAGCCGTTTTAACGGGGACGGTCCCCAAGATTTAGCATCATTTCAAGTAGCGATGGATGTTCCCGTCGATGCTCTTATGTCTGAGCTCAGAGTACGTCATTAAATTTTGCTCTGGTTTCTGTCCACTTATACCTTGCGTATAGCTGAGCCCCATTCCGGTTAGTTGACCAACATTTGTTCGGGTTGATACTAATGATCCCTTCTCGAAGGTATATGCTGGCTTTATCATTTCACTTCTAATGTTCGGCATTGCCGCGTGGATTGTCTCTACTACCCCGGTGCCCACTAAACAATCGGCGCTAGATAGCCTTGGGCTGCTTCAACTTGTGTGGTTGAGTGGAGGACACTGGGGTGATACAATAACCAAACCAACAGAGAATAAGCTGAGACAAGCAGGGTTGACTAAAGCTGTAAGGCTAAAGGATGGGGCAGAAAGCGGTGATCGAGTCGAGTTATCGAGGAGGCTAGGGTATCGAGTGGATCAGTTCGACTGAATAAAGTAGACAGTGAGTACAGAAGTTCTATTTCATGCCCAGTACTCAAAGGACCAATGTAGAATCAAGGAAGCAGCCCTCGATCGTGTTAATCCTTGATTCGACAAGAATTTGAATGCCCAGTGTTTCGCTCAATCGTTCGGGAGGAGTGGTCTGAGACATTCTTATAATCAGGTATGTCAGATACTCAAACACGATAAGTCCGGCTGGAATGATGAGGACTGAGACTAGTACTTCACAAACGACACCCTCAAGAAATTTGGCCAGAGTTTATGCTGTTTCGCTGATCTAGTTGTTACACTTTTCATTTACCAATAGTAAGAATGATGGCTAATTTCTAGTGGCACCTAGGGTCTACTTTTGGGAAAATACGTGTATTTATTTAAAAAGAGATAAACTGTAACAAATTTGAGCGGATGTAAACTATTTAATCATGCCACGAGGCCCATCGGTCAGATGGGTTCAATTGAAGGGAGGCTTGTCCGCATTAAGCTCTTGGTCGTCGCCCAGGACTTCGAGCTTTGAGCCTAAGTATGGCCATTGGACGTCAAGCCAATTGCCAGTAGTATGATCCCAGCCCATTGAAGTAAGGCAAACTAGTTCGCCTGCCACTTGACTCGATTCCTGGTGCGGTTTCGAGAAACTGGCCACTGAGCTGGGTGCCAATAGACTTGCAGAATGTGTGGTGGCAGATGCCAAACCGGACGGTTCTCCGAATGTAGTATAAGTGAAGATCAAGAGGATTTGAGTGATGTGTTTTACCTTCAGGATTTATTAAGATCAAGGACGGTAATTCCGCCTCGGCGGGATTTGTCGTTTGAATCGGGCCAAATTCTACCTCAATAATGTCAGACCCTACGACCGAACTAGCCTCTGATGTACAAAGGTCGGGGAGATGATGCTCGAATGTTTGGTTAGAGACAATAGCTACCCAAGTGACGTTAATCTTACTGCCAAGACAAAGATCATTCCGCGGGGCCTTTTGCTCCCAACCCAAACGTGCAATTGGTGAACGTAAAGGCACGAGGGTCGAACAAGATCCAGGCTGCGCTGTTTCCGTGGTTTGGATAGCGGCGAGAGGTACATTCCGAACTCTACTTCGAGCTTTGGACGGGTGGTGTTGATACAATTTGATTTCCATATATTGAATTGTCGAAAAAATGCCGTCTTTGCACTCGCTATAAAATCCCCTTCTTTGACTAACCAGTCTGGGGTAACCTGCTGGACTTTTGAGTGAGCGTAGAGAGTGAGAGAGAAAGAGATAACTGAAATACGTATTCTTCAATGGTTTCTTTGCCAAGGGTGGGGAGCATTGATTTCTGGAAACTGAGCTCAGCCGCCTGTTTCCACTATTCAACCTGACCGCTCTGATCACCTGTCTTCCACGTTGATCATCTACGAATGCCTTTCGTTTGATTTGGGAGGGATGATACCCATAGGAGATGCTGGAGAAATAATATTGTATTAGACCGAAAAGCTAAGTAAGGTTGGACTAGACTTACGGGCGTAAACCGGTAAATTCCGATTGTATGTTTTGGTCATGGAACTCAAATCGAGAGTACATCGCATACGGGTCAACAGATGATGCCGATAATTCATTGACGTGAACATAAGCTCCCATCTCATCTTGGAATACCATCCGTTTGGGGGCCTCGAAGTTTGTTTTTTGAGACTTGGATATAATCTCCAGATTTGGTCGAGGGTAAACCTTGTGTATTTTTCAAGTCAAATAGTTTTCATAGGTAGCTAAACACGTACTTGGAGAGACCAATCGAGCCGGAAAGCATGGGTCTCTTGCTGTTTCGAAGATCCGGAGCGTAATGAAACCTCCATGGTGACCGAATGGCATACTGGATGAGCAGTATTTGCTGTGTCTGAAACGGGCTCGCCTCCACCATCATGGTAAACTGGACCGCCGAGAGGAGTGGGATCCATATTCGACAGCAAGACTGTAGGAAGGGGAGAGGTAGAGTGCAGATTTGAAGGAAGCCGAATGGAGTCTGAAACGATTAGTTCATCTAGCACAGGAGATGGTGTGTGATTGACCCTGATGTACATGTCATATCTAATACACAGATTTCATGTTATCGAGAAGCTTACAAAGTTATAGGTGCGACTGAGTTGATGGGTCCAACCTCACATTGTTGAGTACCGTTTGCAACTGGGACAGACCTAACAAATTTTACTATAGTCTCTAGTATCCAGAGTGAAAATTTTCAAACATGGGATAGGCGGTTAAGGGTAGTACCATCACCGGAAAACAAGCCTGGTCGGCCAGCGTTTGTGCTAACTTAAGTGGATGTCGGAAAAATTCCGAGAAAATGGTCAATGCTGGTTGCCGTATGTCAAGCATTGCGCCTAGTGGTCCTTGCACACCTTCTGCGTGGAGGTCGCAGACGACTTGCAAGTCCGGGTGTTGATCAATCCACTCATCGGCAGCTTTGGAATCGAAATAAGAACTCTTAATAATTTGGTTCTCAGAATGTGACCATGTTCCCTGAATCGAGTCCCTGGAAATCTGGCAATTGACAGTTATGGAAAAATGTCCAGTCTGATGCGAGTGTCAGTGAGAGGGTTTAGGGGCGTATTTGAACATACTGGAAAGTACACAACAAAGCTTGCATATTGTGGTATATCGTTGTCAGTCGCCGGCTCCTGGTCGTTATGATGACCAGAATTATCCGAAAGTTGTTCGCTTTAACATATTGAGAACAAGTCCGCTCCTCAAGATTCTGAACAGAACGTACGTGTCAGCAGCCATATCGACAGGTACTTCGAGGGATCTATATTAATTTCAGAAGGCAAAGAAGTGCTGTTCGTCAAAATTATAGCTTTTAGCATGCATGGTAGGTGCAGATAGTCAATGCGGGAGCAATAACTCACATGGTAGGAGGAAGAGACCCGAGCCGGATGTTCTTACTGACTGTGGTATGAGCATCCAACTTGCTGCTTTATCTTGCCTATTCTTCTATTGTGTTGGTTATTAAGCGCCTTCCTTCGAGATTTGTTGGTATTAGTAGTTTTTACCAGAATCAATGTTGTTCATCTGTAACCTGTAGCATTTGAGCTCTCACCCTTCTTTTGCGCCTCAGCCTGCATGAGATTCGTACGAGGCTCCACCACGCTAACTTGTGCTTCTTACCTTGTGGCTAGACAAACTCCTCTTCAGGGATCAGCGTGAGCCTCAATCAATCTTCAGAAGGAAAGGTAACATCATTCATGAGCTGATATACTCTTATAGTGTGTTGTCGTGCATCATCCGTTCGATTGAGCCGCAAGCAGTTCTTGGAAAGCCTGGACATGAGCGGAACGGTTGTGGGGATCGCCCTCATGCTAAAAGCTTCAACAGCAATCGCCCCCCGCTCAATAGCATTTTCCCATTTCTCCTCCGCACTGCAAAATGGTAGCTACAATGTTATTGAGCTCTTCAATAAATGGACTGTTTTCTGGTTCTCCCGGATCATGCGACAACCAATTCTCTAGCCCTCGCTGCATATTCAATGGGTTGGGATGCTCCCGGAGTCAATAGATGGATTGCTTTTTGAGTGCTCTCCGAGGGATGCAATCATTGTTGCAAGGTTGTTCATGCTGACCAATGTATGAGATGTTTGTCACGGAGTCTGGTTACGAGTTGTAAGCACCAAAAGTCAAGTTCCTCTGCGTACCTCCTGAGGTCTCAGGATGTTGAGACACGGTTGCTCACGCTCGACAGAGTGTTGGGATGCTCACCACTCACTGGAATAAGCCTCTGGTTTCAAGCGCTGAAAGGTACAATTCAAATGCCTCTGCATGCCTTCCGAGATGCACGTATACCGCTACGAGGTTGCCGTCCATGCCAATTACGGTCACGGTGTCAGGATGCTCGATCACCCAGAATGTGCTTCTGGGTTGAGAGCAACCTCGTTTCTGAATCACATTCTGGATGATTTCATCGAACGCTATCGGGCTCCCTAGTCTTTCGTTCTAGTCCAATGAGGGCTGCGAAGAGGGGACGGCCGTTTCTCTGGTAGACGAAAGTCGGAAGCTTTGCGGACCAACTAGAACCCAATCCTAGTGAGAGGGTCCGACTGAAAGCAATCGGCGAGCGGAACGCCAATAAATACTCTTCCGCATGCCCTAGCGAGTAGTCAGCTATGTTTGATATGAACAGGCATGGAGACTGAAACAACGATGAAAGAAAATCGAAAAGAAGAGGTGAGCGTTCCAAGAGCGAGTATCGGGACAGCTTTCCGATTTGTAAAAGACTCAACGGAGGCTCAGTGCTTGGTACATTGCGTTCAACTTGAAATTGACTTTCACCATAACCGCGTTTGCTCGTTATTGGATGATCTCTCACGTAATTATGTTGCTGTTCTCGTCACGCAATCGTAATTCTGGCACTAACTGACGAGTAAACATCTGCATTAACCTCAAATAGGTCCCCAGCCTACGAAGACATTTCAGCATGACATTACCATGGGCAGTTGGAGAAATATTTTCACCTCCGTACTTGAATTCACTTATAATATGCAATACTATTGTGCAAAACGATATTAGTAGGCGTATCTCAAATCCTCCCATCCCACCCTCCCAATGGTCGTGGTCTTGACCGCCTTAGAGGCACTTGCGTTTGACGCCGTTCGTGTTCCTTGCGCATAACTTCCTTGAGGGTTTCACTAGTTGTGATTTGAGATGGGTCAAAGTCTTCTGGAAGACTCCCATCCTCCCAACTGCGAAAAACATTTGCACCTACAGACATCATAGGGTTAGGAATAGGTTGATGTTTGAACAAATGTTGGAATGTACCTTGAATACCCATATGCGGGCCAGAAAAAACACGGAGCCTCGCTAGCCGCTTGTCGCGAAGCCGATTCTTGGGTAACATGCCAGAAACTGCATGCCGTATAACCTAAGTGTTGTTTCAGCGGTCATACATAAAAGAAAGCCCTTAAACATACATGGTCGGGATGGCGAACCATCATATCTTTATATGGAGTCTCCTTTAAACCACCTGCATACATAGAATGGGAGTAAAACATCTTCTGCTCCTGCTTGTTTCCTGTCACGACGACATGTTTCGCGTTTGAAACAAGTACATAGTCTCCACAGTCGACTGTCGAAAGTTTTAGATAATAAAAACAGTGGAATACAACAACAACGCACCTCCGGGGTCATATATGGGTTTGTGTTTACCCATTAGAACCAGCGCGATTTTGTCCGCAAGTTTTCCAAGGACGCGTTCAGAGGCATCGACATGATGCCATACTCTAGCATATGCAAGTGCGGTCTATTTTAAATGCTTTGAATAAAATGCTGAGGTGAGAAGATGGGCCGTACATTGCCAATGGCTTGAGACATGAATGAGTGGAAGAAAGAAGTCGGGATCAAGGGCTAGGCTTACGTAACCAAGCAAGGCTCCTTTTGGCATTCCACGCTGTCTCGTAGATTCTATCTTGACTTTTGCTGGATACTCCGTTTAACGTTTCGGAATAAACTTTCAAGCACGACCATACGTCTGTAATTCTCGGGGACCGGCCCCGTGGCCCATTATTATTAGTCCATTGCGATTGCGAAGGTCGCTTATGGTTCTCACTGGTTCGTAGCCTCGGACTTAAATGCTTCTGGGTGAGGCAGATGCTTCTGATATCCAGGATAGATCTACATGCCCTTGTTGTCCGCACCATCTCTCGCAACATGCTCTTCATCGACCACTGAAGGGGATTATCCGACTCACCAGCATCCTGAAAGGCGAGACAAGTAAGATTAAGTAGAGACGGAGGCCACGGCCTCTTGATAACTTGTTGTTATGCCAAAACACAGTGTGCTCTGATTCAATTCCTGGCGTGCGCCGTGTAGAATCGAAGGGGGAACGGCGCTACATAGCATCGAATTCACCCGGAAGCCATGGCACTGCACACCCGTTTATTTAGTTATTGTTGGTGTTCACTCCTTATACTTAGGGTTAGGATCGCCCACGAACTCTACAAAGTTGGCGAGTCACAGCAAAAGATGTGACAGTGTGTAACGTTCCTCCTCCTCGCACCCATCACCGTTCTTGACGATGCGTGCTTCTACGAACGTTATGCACACCCCAGTGTACTTCCACGGTTGGTCAGATAAGAGGAATGTCATTTCTGCAAGAATTCTTCGTTCTGCTGCTTCTTTGCTGAACTTTTCTTAACGCCGAACTTCCATGAGCGTCAAGCCCTGCAACCACTTCCTTTCGAATGATGGTACTTTCGGCCTCTAAGCATTTCATTATCAAAGGCAGATCTCACTGCCCTTCTTGGCGCGCCATCTGCCCCCGAACTGAAGTAACTTCGGGGCAGCCTGTCAACATGCTTTACTTAGCCCAGCTAGGCCGTTTCGAAAGTTAAAAAGGCGAGCACGGCCATGGAGCAAACTGGGGCGGTCATTCCCTCGCTTCCATCGCTGGCCTTCTTTCTCCGTCTTGACCGACTTTTCTTTTCTCTAACGTTGCTGGACAACGTCTGCTGAGCAGTTCTTTATTTCACGATTTGACCGGATGGCTGGCTTGGTTGCGGATGGTGACTACTCGGACGTTGAAGTCCAATGTACGACTGCGGGGCTCAGGTCTCTCCAGCTTGATACGCAGATATATGCAACGACGATTCCAGTTTTTTGTGATGCTATGTTCTTTGGTATGCCCTTCTTTCGTTCCATTCATTCGTGAAGAGCGATTTGATTTTAACAGCTACTACCCAGGTGCTTTCTTGCTCTCATTTCTCGTTGGTCTCTTCACGATCTCGTATGTTCATTTGATAAAACTTACCCTGATAAACCTGAGTTTCTCAGTTCTATATACAGTCAGAGGCAACAAGGACGAACTAGGACAACAAGGTTCATGTTGGCTGCTATGGCACTACTCTTTGTCCTCGCGACGTTGACGACTGCAGTTTCCCTCACTCGTCGCTCCAAAGCTTTTGCAGCACAAGTTAACCCAGCTCTTTGTCAGCCTTCTGATGGTATTGAGCCTCCGTCTAATCTGTTGATTGGTGTCCGAGTTGCCTCAGGCCATTTGATGGTAAGCAGAGGTCCTACCCGGGTTCTCATTGATCTCAAGTATAGTAGATGTGGATAGGAGACGCAATCATCCTCTGGCGCTCTTGGTCGATAACCCTAGACTCTCGTGTCATCCGAGCACTCACTCTCATTATCCAACTAACCGCCTTCGACATCCTCGTTATCCGAATCCCAGTCATGACTATGTCACCTTTTGCAGCGTCGATCATGCAAGTCGTCTTTCTCAGTTTCCTGCTGGCAACGAATCTTCTTGCCACGTTTGCGCTCGTGAAGAAGACACGACAGTCAAGTAGATATAATGCGGTCAGCTCACTGTCGTTGTGCGTGCTTGAGATATTAGTGGAATGCGGGGTCTTGTATGCGGTGGTTCAGTTGATCATCGTGTTTTTTGCAATTGTTGAGGTTATTGTACCGAGATTGGCCGGATCAGGGCCCATGAGGCAGGGAACTTGGCAGTCAACAGTATTAGTGGTGAGCTCGACGGTCATGGTCTGTGGAGAATTGGTTTCGGTACGTTCCTATGTTACTTCTAGTAGTCTTGAGACCTGGACTCATTGGATCAATCAAGGGTACCTTGTCTTGTCTCATGCTTGGCCTTGTCGCCATTAAAACTGGCGGACATAGTCCTGAAATTGCCGGAGAGGCGATATCAGCCATTGTATTCAAATCAAGTTCAATAGACTCGGAATCGGGCAGTATCACTACAATCGAACCATAGTTTTTGGATCCACATGCTATTCACAACACTGATGAAACCAGCTCAAATAATGATTCTTTCAAATATCAAACAGCACAACATATAAAGAGACTACCATAACATATTTCTTCGGCTTGTTGGTCCGTTCCAATCGTAAAAAGAAAGAAAACTCATCGTATTTATTCGTTCAAAGAGGAACATCAGTGATCACGGGACTTTCTAGGTCCAAAGCGTTGAGTCCAAGGCAGGAGAGAGGCACATGGGAAGGGCTTCACCTATATTCACCCTCAGCAGCGACAGAAAGGTCTTCGATTTCACCTGCGAACACAGGGAGTGTGAGCATGCGATGACGCACGTTGACAAGCAGTGCAGCGGGAAACTAACCCTGAACCCCATTGAGAGCTTCCGCAGCAGTAGCGAAGAAGGTAAGTTGAGCCTTGACGAGTTCATTTAGGTTCTTGAGCGGTTCGGGCTGCGAAAAATAATGCTTTAAAACAGCGGGCTAACAAGACCGAGAGGAAAAAGGTACTTACGTTGTCGAGGACCGCCTTCATCAATGTGATTGCAACTTCTGTCTTTTGAACAAGGTCGTCCTCAGCGTTCTCAACCTCCAGCCGAGCGATCTCCTGACGAGCGGGAGAGGCATTTTTCAAGCTACGGAAAGAAACGTAAGGATAAAATAGGACATTTAGATGATTAAGATTGAGACGGACCCCTGCTTAGCAGCGTCGAGTTCGAGACGACTTGTCCTGACAGCCTGACGAGCCTTGAGGGCGACGTTGATGGAGGTGTTGAGTGTTTGTTGCCATGGATGGAGGAACTTGTCCCGGATAGTCTGGTCTTGTACCAGCCGTGCCTCGGCAATCCTGTCGTAGCCAGCTATCGAGAAATAAATACGAGTACGTGTTAGGCAGGAATGGATGAATACGAACAAGCAAAGAGAGTCAACGACTTGGCGAACTTGTTCTCATTCCCGCTGGCTGCTTGGATGCCCTGGGCGGCCGAAGTTGCGCTGCGGCCAAGGGCATGAGGAAGCGTCTTGTGTTGAGCCTCGGGAGGAGCTACAGCCTGAGGTGCCGGGAGATTTGTGCCTTTTAAGTTGGCAGCCGCGAAGTTGTTCAGGCCATAACCAATCGAAGTCGATAGTTCGGTCACGGACTCTGCAATAGCAACTGGATAATCGTAGGCCTCGCTCTCGTAGACGCGCGTGATCTTGAGAACACTTAAATGGGCAGCGCGAAGGGCATCTACTCGTCCTTCTAAATCCTTGTATTCTGGAATTATGGTGTAAATAGAGATGGATTAAAAGGCAAACCAAGGACTACTCTTACCGGCAGGCAGCTCAGTGATTTCATCTTGCGCAACCTGACCAAACCGTTCCTTGGCTTGTTGGACTGTTGAGCCAAATCCCTTGGCAAGCTTATTGGCACTTTCTCCGAAGTTAATCTGGTTGAACGACGAGCTCAATCGGTTCCACTGCGCGGCCATGATGGTTGAGTTCAAGCCTGTATCGGGACCAATATAACCTGGGACTCTTAAGTTTAAGGTCACAATTCACTGAAACACCAACAGTTGGAAATACGACAGCGTTAGGATCTCGGTAAGCTAGTATAGACCAGACCGAGTATTTAAAGGACTGGAATTAACCACCTCGTGCAAGACCCCACCCATTTTGCTTCCTCCCATAATGGCGCCCTACCTCGACTCCGTCAGAGTATGTAGCTTCTTGACTACCTCATAGACTTGGCTGAATCCATCCAGTCCTTCGCTGATGTACCTGTTACTGACGCAGGTGTTGACACTGTCACATTTCTTGAAGCCGCAAAGGGTCTCGTTGGTTTATTCGGTATGTTACGCCACATCGTACACTCTGATCGCCCCTGTACCTTTGCTCACCTGTCTTTTCCTTTAGATATTCTAGGATCGACTGCCTTTGCCGCTGTCAAGGCCGATCTGAATGGTAACATCACCAAACTCGAGACACGGTATAATGCCCACAAGGAGAAGGGTACGACTATTGAACTTCTCATCAAGGACGAACAAGCGACAGAGAAGAAGAAGAGCACTACAGAAGGTCTTGTGTGGCTTCTGAGAGGTCTAAGCTTTACTGCCCAAGGGTTGAGCAAAGCACAAGGAGACAAGGACAAGGAGATCGCTGCTGCTTTCACTGAGAGCTACGAGGGTACCCTCAAGAAGTTCCACAACTTTGTTGTCAAGGGTGTCTTCGCTGTATATTTCATTCTTTCGCTTTCTCTTTTTGATAGCTCATATATTTATTTTATAGGTTGCCATGAAGGCCTGCCCTTACCGCAAGGACTTTTATGAAAAGCTCAGGAATGATCCTGCTGGCGGAGAGCCTGCCACACAAGAAAAGCTTGACGAGAAGCTTAATGCGTGGCTTGCTGCCCTCATTGCGATTGTGACCAGACTTGAGACGTTCCTCGAGACGAACAAGTTCGACAAAAGCTTCTAAAGATTCGATTGTAACAATGTTGATGGGACTCGTGGTTTCTACATAGCATTTCAGCTGTAATATCATTTGCATTGGAACAAGCTATCTTGGTTGTACTAGTTCTGGATGTTTGAGTAAAGGGTTTCGAACTCCTTAACAAAGGGGACTGGGCGAAGACAGCAAATAGAAGAACCGAGATAATAGATCGAAAGGTTCTCCTCAATCCGAAGTACGATGTCGTGATCGAATGTAGTATTAATCCGCCCCAATATTTCAGCTCTCTGATTTTCCTACGGCCGACTGAGTGAACAAAGGAGGTGGGGATCCGAAGTCCACGTGAGACGAGCGCTAACTGGGATCATTTCAAGAGTTGCCTTGGACGTCTCGTTCGTTCATCAACCCTCAAGACCGGACTCCCGCCACTGACAATGGTGAATATGCCGTCTCTATTGTCTCTATCCTTGCTGTCTATGTCTATGGGAATACCCAAACCCATTCATTTTGGCTGGATTGCATCTTCGATTACAGGATGAGGCTTGCTTGGTCCAGCGGATCGTATCCTCAATTCCGTTCAAAATATATATCTCTCAGCACAAGAATCTAATCGCTTACACCATTCTTTCATAGACAAAGAAAAGAAGATCCGGTGGTCGCAACAAGAAAGGCCGTGGCCATGTCGTATTCATGCGCTGCTCAAACTGCTCTCGTGCCGTCCCCAAGGACAAGGCCATCAAGCGCTTCACCGTTCGTAACATGGTAGAATCAGCTGCCGTCAGAGATATCAGCGAGGCTTCCATCTATCCTGGTATGAGTTTTTATGTTATTTAGGATGAACGAAGCAAAGTTTACTAATCGGACTTTTTGCATAGAATATGTGATTCCAAAACTTTACATCAAGATCTGCTATTGTGTTTCTTGTGCTATTCATTCGCACGTTGTTCGTGTCCGTTCACGCGAGGGCAGGAGGAACCGTGCCCCTCCCCCAAGAATTCGCTGGAAGGATGGCAAGAAGGTCAGTTTATTCATCGGTCCCCGTTTATTCTCTTCTTTTACTTATTTATCTATTCGTAGGTCAACCCTGCTGTTGCTGCTGCAGAAGATGCCAAGAAGGCTGAAGCTGCAAAGACAGCAGCAGCATAGTTTTGAGTTTTTGTTTATGTAGCATTTACCACCATCCATGAAATTCATGCTGCTTTCTTATGCCATGTCAAAAAGAAAAAACATTTTTGTGTTGTATTGTATCTACTCAATAACCACCAACACGCCACATCGCGACGCGTCCTTTTTCATCCCCCGCTGCCAACATCTCGTCTTTGGGGCTAAATTCGAAGCAGGTTACTCCACCGCTCATAGGTGGATTGTTCGGTGAAGGGAAATTGGTGTATGTAGTCAGTGTCGGCGTGTGCACCTTCATGGAAAGCTTTAGAATCGCAAATGGGTAGAGCTCAAGATAAACATACTAGTCTCCATGCTTTTTTCCCACCGTCCCGGCTCGCCATCGCTAAAAGCTGGCCATCATGGTTAAACTTGACGGAGGATACTGGTGTTCGCAAATTGGCTATTGACTTGACAAGTTTCGGAGTTGTCTCGTCGTCTGTCGAGAATGAAGACGAGGAAGAATACATGTCAACGTATCCCGAGTTGGTCCTGCAACTATTGAATAATTGTTACCGCAGACAAAAGAGGAATGTCTAACCCAACAGCAAACAACCCAGGCCCAACGGCACTCGTCGTTGTACTACTCGTCCATCCACCAGCGCCGGCCGCACCTCCACCAGTCCACTTCCTCACACATAGTGGTCGGCTCATGTACGATACGTCGTAAATGTATAATTGGCACGTTGATGTCAAGACAGCCAAGTTCTCTTCCCTCCCCGCATCTCCAGCTCCGAGAACAGAAGAAGACGAAGGTACAAAGGATTTGGGAACCCAATGCAAAGACTTGATTGTGCCAGAACCGGATCCGGTGCATTTGAATCCGCCTATTACACCGGTCTTGGTACGCTCCCAATCAACGAGATGAACGTTGTTGTTATTTGACGAGCAAGCCAAAACAGACCCGGAAGAGGAAAACGAAGGGTTCAGCGTCCCACCGCCGCCTGGAACTCTTCGTTTTTTGTTGGTGGTTCGACGATCGACAGCGGAGGAAAGGTCGGTATATGAGGATAGGTTCAAGTCACGTTTGGTGATAGAACCCTTTTCTAGGTCCCATATCCACCAGTAAGGTCGGCTTGGAGAGGTAAGGAGAAGGGAAGAGCCTGTGGGTGGAGTAAAGAGCGGGGAAGGACCTAGAATGACCAATGGGTATGAAAATACAGAGAGAAAGAAAGGAGCTTGAGACAAACCTTGAATGGGGAAATTAGGAATATGAATCGTGCTGATAGGGTCCGCTGGATTCACCGTCGCTGTCTGGAATGAAGCATAAGCATTCACATCCAACGTCTCGAATAAAAACCTACGTTAAAGAGCCTGACTCTCCGATCTGCACTCGCTACACAAAGCACAGGGACTTTGTCTGAGGGATGAAATGCCAAGCTCTTAATCTCGCCATTTCCACCTTTTCCTTCCTCCCTCAACTTGGACACCAACAAGTTCGGATCCCGTAATCTCTGCACGTCCAAGAACCCACTCTTCAAAAGAATTTTGTCTTTAGTTGACGAGGAGCGGAGTATTCCAGCCGTGGAATTTAGCAACAACTTGTCTTCATTTTCTTCTGCTTCAGTTCGGACGCGTTGACGAGCTTTATCAGCCCAACTCGACGCAGAAGGATTCATAGAAACAAAACGCTCGCGTAGACGCTTTTCGTATTCTGAAAGTTGGAGTGATTCTTCGTCGGCTGTTTGACGCAATTTTCGTGTTCTGGATGTCAGAGGGATTTGCGTATGAGAAGATGTGGATGGGTCTGTCCAAGCGGTGGATGTAGCTTTCAACGTTGCTGGTGCGGATTCAGGTGGTTCATCATCATCATCATCAGAGTTGGATTCGGGAGTGGGAAGAGGAGGAGGACCGGCTAAAGTGGAATCGTCGATGAAAAAGAGCTGGAAAAATTACTGTGCAATTAGAGTAGAAACATCCAAAGGAAATAAAACATACGTGTTCATCCAACACAGTTTTAATTCCCTCGAATTGGAATCCAGATTCATCCTGGCCGTCGGAGTCATCGTCGTCTGTACCTAGAAATGCAAGTGACGACGTGCTACCCCCGAACAGGGCTGCCTCAAGTTCTTTTTCTTCTTCCGTTTTCTCAAGAGGAACATCTAACTTTTGACGTTTTCGTTGGTGAGACATTTCGGAGAGAAGAAAATATCAAGGAACGAGAATGTGATGGTGCAAGTCAAAAGCCAGAAAGTCTCGCAATGTCCGATGATTAACTCCGATGTGATGTACTTCGTAATGACGGAAAGAAAATAAAAATAAACGAGAGCAAAATGTACAGCAGATAGATACAAAGATTTATTCAAGGTCATGTCTTGTTTATTTGGTGTTGATATTGAGGTGCCGTGTTCTCGTAAGCGGACAGAAAGTATTGCTCCTTATTCCGTGCGAGATATCTATGAGCTTGCAAGTGAGAAGGAGTTTATATTTTAACGAATATTCTCACCTTAGCAGCTCGTTAACGTAATTTTGTAAGAGAAAAACGGACTCGCTGTCCAGTTGCGATGCGCTGATCATTTCTGGGAGAATAACTGGAAGAAGGGATTTTTAAAAAAGTCACAGAGACACCAAACTAGACAAGACTATACCTAACATTCGAAGTAGGTGTTCTCCACCGTATACTTCACTCATTGGCTTATCAGGAAACACTGCTGGTGGAAGATGTTGGCCAAGCATGTACTTGTGTCGAACGGATTCATATTGCGGTCGCTCAAACCTATAGATGAAAAGCAGTTAGATACTAGTGAACATGAGGTAAACATAAACTGCGCACCGGTAAAGTAGCTTTGCCCCAAGACTCTTGTCAAAGTAAATCTTGAGGCCTGCGACTACCGTGGTAGCAAGATTCTCCGGTTCGTAGAGGCCGTCGGGTTTCTCGTCCTTGAGGTACTGTTCGTAGTGGGATAGGATTTCGCTGGCACAGGGACTGCGAGGGATAGTTACGACCATGTTGTTTTTGGTGATATTCTCCCAGTCGTCGACGAGGACGGCTTTAAGGAGTTCTGGACAGTCAAGAACCATGCTGGATTGCAAAGAAGACGGGTCATCGTCACGAGAGCGCTTTACACCACGAGGAAGATTGCCACCAGTACTGGAAGTGGTAGGTTTCTTGTCCTTGGCGTACTTGCCACCTTTTGGCTGAGCCACCGCTTGCTGGTTTTGCCGGAGTCGCTTCTGTTCAGCAAGGTTCTCCTCGGTGAATTTGAGAAGACGCGAGAAATGAACATATTCGTCCCAGCTGCTTTTCCAGCCCTTGTAGTGAACCTTGTAGTGGTACCCAAGTGCGCCAGAAAGTTCCTCGTCGCCCTCAACAACGTTACGGACTTCGAGAACTTTTGCCTCGTAAATCAAAGGACCATGATACGCGAGAACCCTTTCGTCGACCCTGAACGTTGGAGTTGCGGGCGAGTTACTAACCGACATGGAGGTTGAAAGCCAAGAAGTATTCGAAGCGCGTCTAAACTAGACCGCGTCTCTTTCCCTCGACCATCATGTCCCTCAAGGTTCCCAAAGCGTCCAACATCCAACTTTTCAAGGACGGGTACAAGGCATTTCTTTCTTCTCTCTATGTACTATCATATGTGTTCTGATCTGAACTCAGCATCTTTCTGGGCTTGATGAAGCGGTCTTGCGGAATATTCAAGCAGTTGGCGAGCTTTCTGATCTCGTGAGGACCTCCTTTGGCCCTAACGGCAGAAATAAACTACTCGTAAACCATCTGGGGAAACTCTTCGTCACGTCCGATGCTGCCACTATCATACGTGAACTCGAGGTTGTCCATCCTGCCGCCAAACTTTTAGTCATGGCCTCTCAAGCCCAAGAATCAGAGGTTCATTCCTCATGATTGCCTTAGTTTGATTCCATGGCACTGATTATTTGGTTTTAGATGGGAGACTCGACAAATCTTGTTCTCATTTTCGCTGGTGAACTCCTCAAAAAATCAGAGCAATTACTGATCATGGGTCTCCATCCGTCTGAAGTCATTCACGGCTACGAGCTAGCTCTCGTAAAAGCATTGTCGGAGCTAGAAAGTTCGTATTTGCCCTCCGATCTAATCCTACCCTACTGAACATCTGTCTAGAACTCACAACATTCAGCCTTCCTTCGCCTCTCACCCAATCCAGTCTCACCACAGCTCTAAAACCCGCAATCGCATCAAAACAATACGGCTATGAAGATGTTTTGGCAGGACTCGTCGCAGAAGCTTCGCTTTCCGTGATGCCTTCGAATCCCAAAAACTTTAACGTCGACAACGTACGCGTGGTTAAAATTATGGGAGGATCTCTGGCAGGGAGTCGCGTCGTTCAAGGAATGGTATTCGGACGTGAGCCAGAAACCGAAGTCAAGAAGGTGTACAAAGCAAAAGTCGCAGTTTTCACGTCTGCGCTTGACATTGCGCAGACAGAGACCAAGGGCACAGTTCTGCTGAAAAATGCAGATGAAATGCTCAACTTTACAACAGGTGAAGAGAAGCATATGGAGAAGGTTTGTTGCGTTTATGGTCTTATTGAGTTCTAGTTGTTGATACTATTTGCCTAGATTTTCAAAGAAATCGCCGATTCAGGCGTCAAAGTCATCATCGCTGGTACTTCCGTTGGAGAACTCGCTCTCCACTACCTCAACAGGTCTGGCATCGCAGTTCTCAAAGTTTTGTCAAAATTCGACCTTCGTCGCGCGTGTCGCGTCGTCAATGCGACACCGCTCGCGCGAATCGGTGCGCCCACACCCGAAGAGGCGGGTTTCGTTGATGTCTTTGAGACCATCGAAATCGGGGGTGATCGAGTCACTGTTCTACGACAGCTTGCACCTGGGGAGCCTGGGTTTGACCCTACCTCGTCCAAGAGCGAGAAGAGCCGGACGTCTACGATTGTCTTGCGTGGAGCAACAGCCAATCATCTCGATGATCTAGAGAGGGCGGTAGACGATGGCGTGAATGTGATTAAGGCGCTGATGAAGGATCCTCGTCTTGTTCCTGGGGCTGGAGCGACAGAGCTTGAGCTGAGCAAGGTGGTCGAGAGCTATGGGAGCTCATTGAGAGGGTTGAGTCAGCACGCCGTCAAGAGGTTTGCCGCTGCTTTGGAAGTTGTACCACGGACATTAGCAGAGAGCGCATTGGGCGGGGCTCAGGGGAATGAGGTCCTTTCGCGTCTATGGGCAAAACACGAAAAGGAAGGCGGGGCTTCTTGGGGTGTTGATGTAGAGGTTGTTTCCCATTCTCCTCATCTTCAATCCCAAAACACGTTATTAACATGATTCTACTTTATAGGAAGAAACAGACGGCACCCTCGACGCCTCTGCACATAATATTTACGACTCGCTTGCGGCAAAGACATGGGCGATACGGCTAGCAACGGAAGCAGCTATCAGCGTGTTAAGCGTGGATGCTATCATCATGTCAAAACCTGCTGGTGGCCCCAAGATTCCTCAGCAAAACAGTAACTGGGATGAGGATGATTAGAGAGATTTTGGGTAGATTATTCATCAAGCCCTAATTGATCAAAATTTCAGGGTATATCTTTTGCAGTGCCAATATGTGAAATGATCTTGAACATTAGCATAATCCAGCCTGATGTGCAGTTCCAGCTGCGCTGGTCAAATAAGTGTCAGCTTGAGCCACCACCAACTGAGTTAACCAAAATAAGGCTGTCCAGATACCGTTGCTAAATGAGAAGCAAGACAAGGAGGGGAAGCAAGACAAGGAGTTCTGCTCAGCCAAATATTCTCATATTTAGTGTACATTCTACAAACTTATATGTTAGTTTACAGATATTATATCATCCCATTTCAAGGTCACATTACTGAGATGTGCAAGAGTCCCTGAATTTGCAAACATTTGATCCCATAACTTGGGTAAGCTCTAGCACATGCACCCACAATCAGATTCTCTCAAAATTTAAATACCATGAACACCCTAACTATCAGTCTTCACTGCAATATGTATTGTAAAACTCCCTCTGCACACGTTGAGTAGGGATCAGATTTCTCACTTCCCTATCTAAATCCATTTTTGGTAACTTGTGTTGATCACCTCATTCTTGATGAGTCCTATACCAAACTGGAGCAACCAAATTTTATTGTAGCAGTTTACAGAGTGTTCTTTAAGAATCAAATAGTCCTGCCAGATTTCCTGTGCTTGGTAAAGAGTTATGTATTTTGAAGTGAGACTGTCTTGCTTCCCATTTATTGATGGTACAGTCTGGAAACAATAAGCTTGTATCTATATTGAAAGCCTATTTGTCATGAACTGATTAACTGTTTTCATTTTCCATTTCCTTTTACTTATCTCCTATTCCCATTTCTCTTATTTCTTTTCTTTCTCTTTTCTTTATTATGCTTCCTCTCAGCACATAGCTACAGACTGCCTACAGCTATCTGACTAAAGTTGTACCCTATGACCACACCTTCTGACTGTTATGCGTGTGCAAGTCTTAACGCTGCATAACTCCTACCTGTCCTGCATGTCACGCACAAGTCACCACCACAACCCCTTTCTCTGGAATCCCATTTCCAAAGACCCTCAGCATGTGCTCAGCACTGTCAGCCATGACATCTACCCTCGGACAAATCCTCGGAGTGTGGAACTCCGTTGGAGTTCCTTCTCCATACTCAGCATCCTCAGCATGCTTGGCAATATTCAGTATCTCTCAGTATCTCTCAGTTAATGATCCTTTTATATTACTTTGTGTTTCTCTTATAAGTGTATGATACTCCCTATGTTCTAGTTAGTTTGAAATCATCTTTGACTCCCCATTTCGTCTTGCCTGACTTCGGCTCAGCCAGTGATGTGCACACGCACCTACTACCCAATAAAAACGCGATTTTGCACTGTTCAATGAAGTCATTAGTTAGAAGCTCGGACCCGACGTGAAACCAGACGGAACTCACCTAGAATGAGGCCTCCGGGTCGTCAAACTCTGTGAAAGAAGTCAGTGCGGAGTTTTCCGATGTCGAGCAAGCTTCGGAAGCCTGTCAAGTGGGCGCTTATCAAAGATCTGCAACCATCAAGATGTCCTGGGCTCCTCGCTCAGTCGTTTGTGAAGCCGTAGGGTAGAATAAACCTTACTTTTGAATATCAGAGATCCGAAAACACGGGAAACTATGAAACGGACAGAAAGAAAGAGCCCGAGACGGCAAACTTGACCCATTGGGAAGAGCGTCCGGGATTTTGAGAACATATGAAAGAACTAAGAAAACGCCTTCAACAGGCATTAAAAAGTACTGTATTCAACTACAGTACACTACTAAAGAACAACCAAAGACTCACAGAACGAGTCTTACTACCAAATAAGGCAATACACGCGCCTTTTCTCAATTCCCGCTTTTCTCATTTTCCCGATTGGTGCCCTGTAATATCAAACCTTCTCCTATTCACTACTACATACGATATCTATGGTTACGGACTGCGGAGCTAAACGAGGAGCTACTTACCTATATAAACCAGGGAGGAGCGGTCAAGCACCTCACGCTTGTCCCCGCTTCCTGCCCTTACCTACCCAGGTGGAGCGCTAGCAGACAACGTCGGAAAGATAGACTAGACCCAATACCAGAGTTTGAGCCGAGAACCCGAGCCCGAGCAAAGAGTATCGTACCGAGCCAGAGAACCCGAGAAACCCGAGAACTGAGCTTAGTACCAACGAGTCTATCGAACCGAGAGAATCCATTACATTACAATTGTGCGAATCCCACGCTGGTGTGCACACTCCTCTACATCGATTGCAACCCAATCTGTGTAGTTCCCCGCTGTTCTCACATAAAAGAAATCAGAAAGAAATCGAATTATATTGCTATCTACCTACGTAGCGTATAGTTTGATTGTGTTTAGTGTGTTAGTTTGAGAGGATTTCGACTCCTCGGTCTACCCTGCACCCTTCTTCGCCCTCGCGTGACTTCCTATAGAAGCGCGAGTGCACTACATCTGGTGACCACCGCAGGGGGGACAATCAGACAAAGACTCCCTCCTAGACACCTTAAAGGGGCGAACCTGCCTCTCTTTCGTAAAGATTTCACAACAACCTGCTTCAAAGAAGCATCAGACCAGAAAAGAAGCTCGAGGAACTGACTTACCGCCGGTAAATTGGTACCTGCCAACGAGACGCTCTAGTCAACAACCCACGAGGTCTCAACCCGAGACTTCAGCTACACCGGGACTTGATTTAGCGGCAGAAGGACTAAAGAGAAGACAGGAAAGACTTGCCAAAGGGAAAGAAGTCGCCAGATCTGAAACTTCAGAGGCTGGTACTTCTCCCCGCGCCGTCTCGCCGTTAACTCCTTTGAGATCGGCGTCTCCTCCTCTCTTCCTGACCCTAAGCCCTAGCCCAGGTCAAGCCTCGACCTCCCAAAACCTTTTATCCAGCTTTGGCTGGTCACATTTCCCTACACAAACCCCATCAGTTGGACAGCCGCAGTCAGGACAGCAGAGAACGTCAAACCTTACCCAAGGAAGCACGTCAGCTGACCCTCCTACGCAGAATCCAACCCCTAGAAACGATCAGAACGCCTC
>JAJTUO010000056.1:0-237028 GCA_021399455.1 Flagelloscypha sp. PMI_526
GCTTTGCGGAGTTGCTGAAATTGTAATGATTATGGTTATGGTTAACTTGAAGTAGGTTTCTACTACTTAGAGGTTATGAGTAAGTCATATGAATACACCTACAAGCCAGGACAGAGCAGAGAAATCAGGATAAAGAGTGAAAAGCTTAATCAAAATCAAACGAAGGGATTTCCATAACGGGCGAAATTTTGATCATTCCAGTCCCTCCCACCAAAATGCGGCAGTTCAACTTTCTGAATCAGCTCTCTTACTCATATACATTGGTAGAATAGCTATTAATTGTAGCCATCAAGCTTACTTTCCTCTAGCTATGAGCGCCTCTGGTCGGAGACTCGGAGTATTGGAATGCATAGTGTGGAGGTGAAAAGGTGTGTAATCGATTGGAGAATGCCTTAGAAGTGTACAGCAATATGGCAAAATTACAGAGGGCCAAGATTTACATACAGGAGTCATTATGCAAAAGTTAGGTAAAGACGGGAGGACTAGCAATATGTATGTGTAATGGTAAACTGTAGGTTTGAGAGTCACAACTTGTAGGTCAGAGCAAAATGTAGAACGAACAGTACAATGAACGAAAAGGAAAAGCATCAGTACCTTCAACTTGAAACAACAACTACAACATCTCCACCTTCACCCAGCCCAACCTCCTCAAAGCTTTCACTAGGCATAACGCGTCTCCCGTTGCGTATGGCCATTCTCGGCGCAGAATCGGGATACCCGACGGCAAATATGCGTCAAGCCCTCGAAAGAGAGTTGGTGAGACAAGGTCACGAGAAGAGGTAATGAGACGTGTGTGCGTTGAGAGACCATGAGAGTGTAAGAGAGTCATGCGGATGGTAACTGTTGGTGAAATGAGCTGAGAAAGGTAAATCGAAAAGGAAAATCAAACGCACAGGGTTTTGAGGTTCTGGAATTGAGGGTGGTGGTGACGGAAGAGAGGCAATAGAGACGTTGATTTGGAAAAGATTTGGAGACTGTTTTGCTTGGGACCACGTTTCTTCGTTGTGTATCAAGAAAGTATTACTTTTGTCTTCTTTACTGGAAGAGGGTACGTGCTCAACGTGCATTTCGATGCAAGATTTGTGGAGAGAAGAAAGAGGTAGATGTTTTCTGACGGCAAGCTGTGCGGACTAGAAGTTCGCTATTACGAAGTAAAGTAAGACATGGTGAGGAGGAGACTCACAATGTAAGACGAAGGCATTGGTACGAGGACACACTTGTTCGTTTTCCCTTTCACAGAAATATTGAACAAGACGACTTTCGCATGAGCAGCAACAGCTCCCCCTCGTTTGCTGTTGGCAGAAGAAGCTTTGGTGCGGAGAGAGAATTCGTGGCCATCGAGTTTTGCGTGCAGGAACGGTGACAGGCATCTTGATTTTTTTTGGGGGGGGATCCTTGAGGAGAGGAAGGGAGAGAAGAGAAGCGTAAGAAAGAAACGAGTCGAGTGTTGAGCTTGCTAATTAAGCGATTTATGCGTGGAAAGTAGGAACCCGAAGCGAACGCAAGTTGCGGCGTCTGGATCGAAGAACTCTCTTGAGCCGAAGAATGAATGAGGCGTTGTTTCCGTGCTTTTGTCGCGTGGGGGGCCTTGGAACGGGACGATCCGTTGATAATAAAGCTAGAACAAGGCAAAGCCGCGAGGATCGAAGGGTGAAAAGGTCTTGATGATATTCTCGGGTCCTTCAAGACGAGTCAAGGTAAGACAGAAAAAAAGTTGTCTTGCTGCTTCGCGTCAAATGAATTCCGTGAATGCGGGATGTCCTTCTGTCTTTGCACGCCCTCCAGTTGGACAACATACACGGTGCTACTACGATGCAGCTATTTGTCTCCAAAAGGGCCTCCACGGCGAAAGAGAATACACAATCCGAGGGCACGGTTCAAAACTCGGCTTGTTTTTGAGGAACCAAGGGCGGAAAGAGGCCGACTGTGAGCAATTGCCTTGAGTGAGATGGGAGTTTGCGGAGAAGGCGTGTTTTGATGCACGGTTCGCAGGTTGACTTGGACTCCCATCACCATTCTTGTCTTTGCTTATCTTGCTCAATGGACTCTACCTCTTGACCGTTTCTTTAACATTTTTCCCCTACCATAAATTGAACGATGGATGAAATCGACCGTGCTCTCGACCGCATGCGTTCCTATGACCCCATGAGAACGTACCGAGCTCGGCGCGACGCCAATCGCCAGTCTGTGACCTCCAAATACAAAATTCTTGGATTTATATCCAGTGGAACGTACGGACGAGTATACAAGGCACAGAGTGTCGATGACGAGAAAATACATGCTATTAAGAAGTTCAACCTGATAAGGAAGGAGAGGTAGCCACGTACACCGGCATCTCTCAGAGTGCTATTCGGGAGATTGCTGTAAGTTCCTTCTATTCTTTTTATCCCTTCTAAACGACACCAATTCTCATACTACATTAGCTTAACAGAGAAATATCCCACATCAACATTGTAGCTCTGAAAGAAGTCCTTTTAGAAGACAAATCTATATACATGGTCTTCGAATATGCAGAACACGACTTTCTTCAGCTCATCCATCATCACTCCCAAACTCTTCGACAGCCCATCCCAGCTTCACTTCTCAAGTCCTTGACATACCAAACTCCTCAATGGACTCATCTACCTCCACTCATGCCACATCCTCCATCGAGATCTCAAACCCGCAAACATTCTCATCTCCTCTGCAGGTGTAGTCAAATCGGGGACCTGGGTTTAGCTCGAATAATCCATGAACCACTTCATCCTTTGTTCGCCGGGGACAAGTCGTCGTCACGATTTGGTATCGAGCACCCGAGTTGCTGTTGTGCGCAAAACATTATACCAAGGCCATTGATTGTTGGGCTGTTGGTTTGTGTTATAGCTGAATTGGCTAGTTTGAGACCGATTTTTAAGGGGGAAGAAGCCAAGTTGGATGCAAAGAAGAATGTACCTTTTCAGAGAGACCAGCTTGGGAAGATTTTTGAAGTGCTGGGTACTCCTACAGGTAAGAAAATTTCACCAGTCCTCTCTCAATTTCTAAAACAATATTTTCTCTTCTGCTTATCCAGAAGACGACTGGCCAATGCTCCCTCACCTCCCCGAATACGCAGCCTTCAAACGTCTCACATCAACAACAGCACCTCTCCCACCCCGTCTCCAAGACTGGTGTAACATGCGAATCCGAAACCAAAACGGCTTCGACCTCCTTCACAACTTATTTCTCTACGACCCAACTCGACGGTTAACCGCCAGACAAGCCATTTTACATCCTTGGTTTGATGAAGATCCTATTCCTACGAAAAATGTGTTTGAAGGGGTTGGGATGGGTAGGCATTTGGTTCCTCCTGTGAGGAGGGTGACGAAGGAGGAGATGCAGACTGGGACTGGAGGTGTTGGAGGTGCGTTTGCGAGTAAACCTGGGAGTGCTGCTTCGTTGGGGAGTGGACAGCAGCAGCAGGGGAGTGGAAGTGGGAGTGGGACTTTGAGGGAGCCTGCTAGGAAGAAGCAGAGAGTTGGGTGAAGAGGGGACGTTCAAGGTGGAAGGTGACATTTTGAAGGGATTTTTGGATGAAATATGAAAGAATGACAAAGGCAAAATGCACTCCACCTGAATGGTTTGAATTGTGAATGCATAAAGAAAATTTTTACAGTTTTGGCTGTGTGCCTTTTGAGCCTTTACTTCAGTTGAGACTAGTCAAATTTTCAATGATAACCAAATGAAAAATGTGTGTAAGTATTGTCAATGTCGTGAACCAGATTGGGAAATATTCTTGCTAGCTTTTGGAAACTGGGATCTGGAAGCCCGACATACTTTCAATTAGCAGCTCAAGGAAGTTATGAATATTGTTCAAGAGATTGAGTGGTGCAGTCTGCACTGTAGCCCCTAAATTAAGACTTAGTGGTTGAATATTAGAGAAAACATCTGGTCTGTTGCTCACGCGAGGTGACGCTTCACGTGTTTCGTGACATCATCCTCAATGTTGATGTAAAAAGTAACGTATTGGCGAGAATATCGCAGGCACGGGGGTTTTATTATCGTTACTAATATCTACAGGCAGAAAATATTGCATTAGTGAGTAAATTATGCCCAAACCAAAAAATAAAATAAAATCTACAGTGTTCATCCTTCAATAGACAGAATATGAAAGAACTCGAGAGATGTTTGGTTTACAAATGTGAATTCGCCAAATGACTACACTACGAAACACTGATTACTCAGTCACAAGCAGAAAGGAAGCAGATATTTCCCATTAAAGAAAAAGGAATCAACAAAGTATTCTGTGTAAGAATTGTATAGTCCGACTGTTTCAACCCTTCTTCATGGGGCTCTGACATTGGCTTCATAAAATTGTAAGGAAAAGTATGCAAGTAGTTCAAGAAAACTCACTTGTTCTAGGCCGACGGAGTTGCGGAGGGAGGCAACTGAGTGAAAACGATAGTGGTAGTATAGTCCTGAATGAAGGGAGAGTGGTCGATGAGAGTGTGAACCATTTTCTTCGCCGTAATGATGGTGGGCTCAGAAATTGTAGCGTCATCTCTGACTTGAGCCGGAACCTACGTTGACGGAGAGAGAATGAGAGTGAGAGTGGGCTAATATCAGGGAACAGAACTTACGGCAGACACCAAAGAGATAGCAAGGAGAGGAAGAGTCAAAGCCTTGAAGAACATTATGTACTTGTGGGCAAGAGGCAATGAACGAATCGCTCGGTAGTTCTGGGTGGTTATTAGAAGGAGTGAGCAAGGACGGAAAGGGGATAGAAATATTTCACCTAGTTATAAACGTTCCGCGTGGGGTTTGAAAGCAAGAGAAAGGAACTAACTTTGGATGTCCGCCCATCGGATCCATGAAGCTTCATTCTCAAATCCAGGAGAAAAAAGTAAGCGATGACATCGAATGATAGAACGAAGGTGTACAGAAGCAAAAGATAAAACCTCCGCTACACCTGGTACCTCAACTGGGACCAAACTTGTACTAGTTCGTACTACGCTTTTGCACATGGGCCGATCGTCGCATGGACGATGCTCTCAAGCCTCGTAAATGCCTTGACAGGAGAATAAAGCAGCTGCGGTTCACGAAAGCCGACAGTTCGGGTTCCTTGAGCATGGTCTTCAACAAAGTATCTGACCCGCATCGTCCCCGAAAGCGTCGCTTTCGCATTCCTTTGGCCGAAGACTTAGAGCGCTGCAGTAGCATTCCGCTGACACGGAACAGTTTAAAAAGTCTTAGAGCATGCGCAGTCCAAAAGCGAAACCTAAAAACCAAGACTACAATTCTGGAATTCGAAAGGGCATGGGGTACTGAAAAAGCCTCCGCAGAATTGGGGACAAAGAGGTTCTTAGGGTTAAGCCGCTGCCAAGTTCAGATTCTCGCGTGTTAAACAATGACAAAGGTCAAACAACGGACCCTGAGCTAATTGTAGAGCAAGAGGATGACGCGTTTTTACGGACCGAGTGAGGCTTTATTCCTTCGAGGATCCTAAGCTCAAGAACATCAGCGGAGAAAGAACCACTGACCTTCGGTTCCGAGTCGAAGAAGCACTCGGTAGCGAATCGGCGGAGGCAGGCTTCGGGATTGTTGATTTGGAAGTGGACGAGAAGAAAGTCGGGAGTTGTAGGCATTCCGCAGTACAAGGAAATTTTTTTGGGTGAGAGTGTTTGAAAGATACCTCTCGAGTCGATGGGACCTTGGAGCAAACGTCACAACCGTCAAGTCAAGTCTGAACCCTCATTTGACGCTTGTTAGGCAACTCTCTTCCAACTCTCATCTGCTATGTGCCCAAAAAAGTCTTTCCCCGTTGAGACGCATCGAGATGTCCTTAACCTCAGTGTCAGGCTCGTTCGTTTTTGTTTCAAGTCGAGTTTGCGTCCTCCCTTGATCCGAATGCAGACAGGTCACTCTTTTTACGCAGAATGACTCCCGGTCCTGCTACTCTGCACACGATACGGAGCTGTGCGAACCTACGCACTCATGAGACTTACACTTGTCTTTGTGTTCCTAATCTGATACTCCTCAGCCTGCGGAGGCATTTTCTTTCTACGTGATGCCATCAAGATCTCCTTCTAACGCCAAATTCTTCTCTGCTTTCAAAGAACTGTTTGTAACTTGATGCCGCTTAGACCACGCCGTTCCTGACGGTTGTATTCACATATAAGACAACCTTTGCCGTTTGGGGTCGGGTAAGGCAGTCTTTGTGACCAAAAAGCCTCTCTTTGTCTCAGTCGTTTCTCTGAAATTGTGGTTGCCCACAATGCCGTTCATTCCTACATCCCTTCGCGCATTTATTCTGCTCTCTGCTTCATCTGTAGTCAGAGCAGCCATTGGTCCTGTTACGGATTTAACTCTTACATCTGCTAATGTCTCGCCGGATGGTGCAGGCTTTGAAAGAGATGGTCAGTCTGCGTTCTCTTTCGTCATAGGTCACTTAAAAGTAACTTCGGAATAGCCATCGTCTTCACGCAGAGTAGCACCGTCATCGGACCTCTCATTACTGGTAACAAAGGCGATGCATTCCAACTCAACGTGGTCAACAACTTGGCCAACGCCAACATGCGCCAGTCTACCTCCATCCACTGGCATGGAATTCTCCAAGACGGCGGTACGCATTTTCAATTTTTTTTTGATGCAATTTACCAATTTCTTACAGGCAGCAACTGGGCTGGTATGCTAATACCCCAGCGCTTAAAGCAACTATACTCACTTCGTTTCAGATGGCCCAGCGTTCGTAACTCAGTGTCCTATCGCTCCAAGTAACTCATTCTTATATTCTGTAAACATTACTTTACTCCATATCCCTTTTCGTTGCCTCATGTCTCCTCAGTTCCAAGAGCCAAACCAGGCAGGTACCTTCTGGTACCACTCCCACTTGTCGACCCAGTACTGCGATGGTGCCCGTGGCCCATTCGTCATCTACGACACTGCGGTAAGAATTATCTCGGGGACGACTCGATTATCTCACCCTAAATTTATATTTAGGACCCCCATGCAAGTCTGTACGATGTGGACGATGAGTCCACCGTCATCACACTTGCCGACTGGTACCACCAGTACGCAGGTTAGCTGTTTTCGTTGTTCCTTTTTCTTCTTTCCTTCCTCTGCTGATTTTTGTATTAGAGCAAATTGTTATTGGTGCTTCGGACAGCACTCTCATCAACGGTCTTGGGCGATATGCGGGGACTGGCGGCACTGCATCTGAGCTCTCCGTCGTAACTGTTGAGCAGGGTAAACGGTAAATCCTTCCATGAAAAAAATAGTTCTCCTATTTGACGTTTCCAAGGTATCGTCTTCGTTTCATCAACGTTGCTTGCGATCCGTACTTCACTGTCAGCATTGACGGGCACACTGACCTCACCATTATCGAGGCTGATGCTGTCAACACTGTGGAAGTTCCTACCGACTCTTTTGACGTGCGCAATTTAACTTGTTTATGTGGAACAATTGTTAATTCGATATTCAGATTTTCGCTGGCCAACGCTATAGTGTCATTCTCAATGCCAACCAATCTATTGGCAACTACTGTACGTGTTTTCTTCCCGTCGTGAGATGACCCTGGTTTATGGTATCTCAGGGATTCGAGCTGCACCTAATGGCGTTAGCACTTTCCAAGGAGGAGTTGATTCGGCCATCCTTCGTTATGTTGGTGCCACCGAAGACGAACCCACAACTACCAAGGATACCGCCACCAACAAACTTGCTGAACAAAGCCTCATTCCTCTCGAAAACCCTGGAGCTCCTGGAACCCACACTCGTGGCTCAGCTGATGTAGTTCACACGCTCTCTCTGGCATTTGTTGGAGCTCAGAGAACCTTCACTATCGACGGCGCTACCTTCACTCCGTAAATTGTATTCTAAATGTTTATGGGATATACTAACCCCTTCCTATAGCCCAACAATCCCTGTTCTGACCCAGATTTTGAGCGGATCCTTGACTGCCCAACAGCTCCTTCCCGCTGGTTCCTTCATCGAGATCAGTCAAGGCGACATTGTTGAGATTAACCTCCCCGTGGCGAATGTTGCTCGTGTTGGTGGACCTCATGTGCGTTCTTTTTCTATCGGTTTGTTCTAGATTGCTTACGGCCTCACTTGTAGCCCTTCCATTTGTGAGCTTTCAATAGAGATAGGTATCTTGCGTCCTCTTACCCCCAAATAGGCACGGCCACACCTTCGATGTTATTCGCTCTGCTGGAAGCACAACTGACAACTATGATAATCCAGTCCGCTTTATCCTCACTCCGTATATAGACTTGAAAAGTTGACGTTTATTTGTAGCCCCGTCGTGACGTCGTCTCAACAGGTACCGCAACCACTGATAATGTCACTATTCGCTTCCGGTATGATTTCATTATCCCTCCGTGATTACCCCATCCCTGAAACATCGAAATAGTGCTGACAACCCGTTCGTTTCCACCTTTTTTGACTGTCATTTACTAATTAGGCATCAGCGGACCGTGGTTCCTGCATTGCCATATTGATTGGCATCTGGAACTTGGATTTGCTGTAAGCTCTCCGTTTTTATCTCAGGTTAATGAAGTCTTATGCCTGCTCTAAGATTGTCTTCGCGGAGTCTACTGACCAGATTGCGAGCGCTGTTACTCCCACTAGTATGTTTCACCGCATTGCCTACTCATGTTTACGGGGGATTTAATATCATTTACTAGGCCAATGGGACCAACTCTGCACCACTTACGACGCTCTCGATTCTTCTCTGCAGTAGAAAAATACAGGAGCGGCAGCAACGATAGTTCTGGATAGTGATTCTCTCAAGAGCCCTTTCAGATCCTTCATTTGGGACTCAAACTTAGTAGTATTAATTTTTTTGTGTCTCGTTTCATTCCTGTCTCTTTGTGATCCGCTGTACATAGTATTCCTTTCGAAATTAATTCATAGGTTTTGTGGATAATTCAGTTCAACAATTAAATATCTCCATTGTAAAACGTGGGGACATGCCTTGAAAGCTGCCAGTTTGTAAATTTCAACTTTATGGTGGACGAACCTGCGCTGCGCAATCTTCTAAATCGCAGACTTGGTTCATTCACGCCTTCGGCCCGAGTTAGGACATGATACAAGTATGAAGGGTGGATGCTAGTAAGGAAAAGGGGAAAAAATAGAGAGGAGATTGGTTTTGACGACTGCACTGTGCGAAGAATGCCCGAGATGTACGGTCTCACGCTCAGTCTAGTGTAATGTTGATTCAGCAGAAGTTTCTAACTTAGGAAACATAGTAATGTCGGGCATTATTACTACTTCCATATGCTCTTCAATTTTCTGGAACAGGTTTGACCCCATCCACAACAGCTGCGGAAACCGGTCAACATTGCTCAAAAAACTATGAAGCTACATACCTTTCCACGACTCTCTTCCCTGGAGCTCCTTGATCCATCGGTCCACATTCGGGAACTCAGCGATTATGTTCCTTTTATTGTACGTGGTCAGAGCATGTGCATGGGGAAGATGGTGGATATCAGCCAAGGTGATATTCTAGCAATCCAATAATCAGCAAGCAGCGAGTTCGACTGTAGTGAATGGATTACGAACATCACCAGCGAGATATCTCTGTTTGCTGAGAATCTTGTCATATGCTAGGAGTTTCTCCTCAAGTTTTTCAAAGTTCTTGTTTACGATGTCCTCGTTGACAGGCATTCCCATCAAACTAGAGAAGCGTGGAGTTAGATTAAATAAAGAAGAGACAACGAGCAAGTCCCACGGATGTATAGAGATCTCAACGGCAGCAGGCCAAGCAAACGTATCGAAGTTGGCCGATTCGGTAGCCATAGCTTGTTCAAATGCAGCTAATTCTGAAAGAAATCACAGTCTTGTTCAATCTAGAAAGAAAAGTGAATCTGTCGTACCCTTCATGTCCTTAGGATTCTTGGGTAAAAGAGGAGTTCCTTCACCTGCATACTTATTGGCAATGTAGCGGCCAATAGCACGAGATTCATAAACAAGAACCCCATCGTCCTCCTTAACGCAACTGTAGTTAGCTACAGCCTGAATGACTGTGTCTCATTCTGGGTGACCTACCAACAAAGGAATAAGGCCTTTCAAAAGTTCAGTAAGATTTGTCCCGTGCTTGACTGGCCGCACTCACCAAACGGATTCTTTTCCAAATATTCAGGGTTCTTCTGCGCCCCTTTCGACAAATCGACGACAACGAATTCAAATGGGAGCTTCTTTTCGTGGAGAACTGTGGCAGCTCGCTTGACGCAAGTAGAGATAGGATAACCGTAAAGCTTGAGAACCATTTTGATGATATTGACTACTTCTGAGCGATTACCTGCCACATTATATACTAGAATAAAACGCGAGTGTGAGAAATGAACACACTAGCGAAATGACAATTGCTGGCCGTAGCTGATTCAGGCACTAAGAGGACGGGAATATGGATGTGCAAGCAAAGAGCTTTCATAATATCGTTTCTTCTGTTCATCGTCAGCAAGAGAGACTCAGGAAGTGAAAATTAGGCAGAGGATTAGTCAGCGGGTTTCCCTCCTGCGGGCAAAACCTCCGGCTCGAAATGACGAATCTTCTGAATCTGAGGATGGCATGACGAAATTTTAAGGCTGACGGAAATGATCTTAGAAGTCCACTTGCGAATATTTACATGTCAGAATCAGACTACTTGGTAGGATAGGCGGAGTTAGTGGTTCCGGCTCGAGTGCGAGAGATTTCCATCGGGCTCCTAGGGTCTCGTTAGCAAAGTGGTATATTGTGATTGGACTGATATGCAAACGTAAGGGCATACAAAACACAATGTGTACGAGCAAACCGCCATCCCAAGTGCTGTAGTATCCTCACATTACCTTATGGGCTTTGCCAGTGATTCGCGTCGGTTTTCATCCGTCATATTCATCCACTATTATTGTTCACTACCAAGAGACGTCAAACACATGAAGAATATCGTATCAGATCCGAGCGCTTTTCGTTTCATATCGCGCAATGTCGACCAAGGCGGCAAGCCAAGATGTCCAGGAATGCTCACCCACATCTCACCCATCAACTGCACGAAAGATTCATCCATCTTGGTCTTGCATGGTTGGTATAGAGATGGGATATTTGGAAACCCAAGTTCCAAAACACAGGTTAAGTCTACCTTGAAGCTCGGCTAGAAACACATGAAGCATGGCGTGATATGTTTTTTCGCATTGTGGTATATCCTGCAATTACTTGCCGGAACAGATATATGAGCAATTCGTGCTGCAAGGTCCTGAGCTAAATTCTGCGTACCACCTAGCGAACTGACCTTTTGCTCTTGGCTGAACCCGTAATGTCGAGGTCCAAGTCGATCCCGTTCATAATAGATGTTGTGGAATTCTGGACAGACAGCAGTTCGTGATGGATAGGGACACACCATAACGCCCCAACTTCGCACAGAAGAGGCGTAATACGCACCTCGGTTGCCGGATCGCCCTTAGAAAGTATTCAACAGACGCAGGGTCATCTAGCATCACAATAAGAGGACAACCATCTAGTATCTCTTGATGCAAATCAGGCGGTAAATGTGCGATATCGCAAAAAATAAGGCCAGTGCTGCGAGCACTCTCCGTGAAGCTTGAAAAGATGGTCGCCAGCTTTGATAACTAAATTGCCGTCGTCGAACCAAAGATCTGAAACTCGTCGAGGATTTGTATCAACCATGAAGGGGCAACCGAGTTATGTGAGAATTATGTGAAGATGGTCACGGAAAGAGGGACGTCGAAAGAAGCGCCGATTGCTGTCTGTGCGCTGAAGAGATAGGAAATAGTACGGAGCACTTGTTGGCTCGATCTTCAACGACTGGGGCTGTCTCAGTCTTATATGCTTCTCCGAAGTGAAACAATTTTTAATTGAAAGCATTGGGTGGGTGATGATCACCCGTGCTGGGGATCACAGCTGAAGTGAGCGAACGAGTCAGGAGCTGGAGAATGGAGAGAGAATGAGAGTGAGACAAAGAGTGGAGGAATGGCCGCCGACGTACTTTTACTGATTGTGGAAATCGGGCTTATGTGGGTCGACGCGTCTGCCTTTCTTAAAGTCGCGTCCTCGCGCTTTCCACATGGCAGCTAGGTCCTCCCGAGACAATACATTTCGCCTGAAACATGTAGTAAGAACGAGTCAAGAAAGAATACGAGTTAATAGGACTCAAGCAGTTAGGTGCTTGAAGGAGGAGCCGAGGAGCCGGTTTAGTATAAAAGGGCGAGTAGTTTACCCCCAATACAATGGGTTATCCCCCCACGCAGAGTCACAGCCAGAGGTCAGAGAAGCAGAAGAGCACGAAGCTCAGTTGTATTACGTAGGAAGGACAACGATTGTACTCGAATTTTGTATCTATTGGGGACCGCTGGGTGAGAGCTACCCTAGAACACTACGAACTCTTCACCTCCCGCTCGTCCCACTTCAACGTAGGGCTCTTATTGAGCTGAGCGATTGATTCGAGCGTCTCCCCGAGGTACACGAATCAGTGATTATATGCTTCTTCATGGGTGCTTGTATTTCATTTCCATTATGGGGCAGTGACTCACAAACCAAGGGCCATTTCATTCCCGATACTTTCCCGACACGTTTCATAAAAAATCGTCATCTTATATGAACATTAAACTTTGGTAGTGTCTACGTATGTTACAGGGTGGTTGAAGTCGTTAATAGTTACAACCCTTGCATGGAGAGCGCAACTCGGAGAATAGTCAAGAGACTGCTGATATTTTCTGTGAGATGTAAAGAGTAGACTATCGGTCAAGCTTGTATATTTACCTCGAGCGGTTCCCCTTCCAATGCTCTCTCTGCCCACAGAAGGTTTGTATTCATTCACTATTCCATAAGGTTAATTATACGTTTTAAGCCGTAAAACATCAAGAAACTGACCATATCCAAGCGCCTCTTGCTTTAATTTCTTTAGTTCTTCCCAAGAGGGTAGTTCAAATACCTCAGGCAAGCACTTCCAGAACTTAACTTTGATCTCATCGTAATTCTGCCGGGCTTTCGCATGGCAAGGTTTGCAAAGCTCCGAGTTCTCGAAGTCAAACCAATCATTCTGCCATGGCTTAAACAATATCCATAGGGGAAGAGTAATGAAGCCCATCAACATTCGGACCCGCGCATCGCGACAGGTCCCTCCACTACATTCTGGCGCAGCACTTGCCAAAGTTTTCATGTGTTTTGGAATTTCGTCGTCGATGATGCGTTCCCTGCCCATTATGATTGCATGCTTCTGGTCTGGGTGAACTTCATAATGTTGAGATCGATAATCAACCCCTTTGATTATATTCCGTGCGCTATCTTCACATATTGTGAGGTATCTGAATGGGAGACACCATGTTGCATCGACTTCCGCTAAGAGAGAGACGGAATCTAAAACATAGGCTGCAAGTCCTGTAGAGTCATACTCGCTGAAGAGAGGCTTTGAGATTTGTTCGCGGTGGATGTGGTCTTCAATGGTACACGGAAAACGAGCACTGAGATGCTGCAAACTTCGTGTGCTGAGTGTAGCGCATTCATATTTATTCGCAATGCGGAGTATTCCAGCTACGATATGGTACTGGGACGGTGCAGGTGGCGGGGGGAAGAACCTAAAAGAAGAATGCTCAAAAGGAAGACCTGAACAAGTCCATAAATTGAGCTTACCCAGGCTCGAGAACAGCTCGCAAAAAGAATTCAACAGATTCTGGATCATCAAGCAATTCAACCAAAGGGCACCCATCCATGGTTTCTTGATCATGGGTCGGGGGTAAAGAAAACATATCGGAGAAAACAGGGGATTGGGCTGCTAGGATACCTCGGTAGACCTTGAACAATCTACCACCTGCTCTGACGATAAGGTTCCCGTCCTCAAACCAGAGGTCAGAGGACCGTTCTTGAGATGAAACTTGAGGCTCGGTACTCATGTCGAATGTGTTGACTAATTCCTTCACGCATGGGCAAAGAAGGGAAGCTATGCGTGGCTGTCTTATATGTTGAGTGTATCTCGGGCATCAGCCCATTTGATGAGAATGGTGCTGTAGTGCGGTGCAGATTGTGCGAAACGTTGCCGGAAGATGTGAGAGGACAAAACGTACGAATCAAAACATGAAACAATACATTTTGAAATGGAAAGAAGGCATGTAGATAGTAGGCTTCGCCTTGGATTCGAAACAAGTACAAAGACAGATTGATTCTGCTCATGGGTGTAAAGCGGCGATGGGTAGGCAGACGAGTTCAACTCTTTCAAGCATTTTAAACTAAACTTCCATCGTCTCTCTCTTCATACATAAACTTCTGCTCTGACCCCTTTCCAAGTTGAGATCCTTGAACAAAGAGCCTGCCTTTGACTTGTGGCTTCATGAAAGTGCTAGATTTGAAACCACGACCATTCATCAAACTTTACAACCCTCCGTCGGTGAGGGATGGTATTCTTTCACTGTCACATGGAGGTGATCATGAGCTCCAAACAACAAAACAAGAGAATACTAGCCATATCCAAGTGCCTCTTTCTTTGATTTCTTCAGTTCTTCCCAAGAAGGTAGACCAAAGATCTCAGGCAATAAGTTCCAGAGCTTGATTTTGATCTCCCTGTAATCCTTCCAGAGTTTCGTGAGGCAGTCTTGACAAAGTGACGGCCAATCGCCAGGAAACCAATGGTTATTCCATGGTTCAATCTGTATACGTAGGGGAAGACCAACAAAATACGTCAGCATTTGGACCCGTGCTTCAGAGCAAGTCTCTTCGTCACAGTCTGGAGAAGCACCTGCCAAGGTTTTCGTATGCTTTGGGACCTCGATATCAAGTATACGTTCCCGGCCGAGTGTGACAATATCCTTCTGATCTGGGGTAATTTCATAGTGTCGAGATTGATAATCCACTCCATTTATGATGCTCACTGCACAATCTTTGGTCATGCCGAGATACTTGACTGGAAGACACCATCGCGCATCGACTTCGAATAAAAGAGCGAGGGTATCTAAGCCATAGGGCCATAGGCATTTTTACCATCGTCACTATATTCGTCGAAGAAAGCTCTTGCGGATGGTGGACTATGGATATAGTCTTCAATGGTACACGGAAACCAAGCACTGAGATGCCTCAAGGCTCGTTCGCGGAATATGGCACATTCATATTTGTGTGCAATGCAGATAACGTCAGCTATGATGTGATACTGTACAATAGCAGGAGGTGGAAGAAAGAAGCTAAAAGAATGACGACTCAGAAAGATGAACAGAGCTGAGGCTTCACTTCAGGCTCACTTCGGCTGAAGGAGAGTTCGCAAGAAGAGTTCAACCGACTGTGGATCATCAGGCAGTTCAACCAAAGGGCATCCATCCACTATTTCCTGATCGTGTGACGGAGGAAACGAAAACGTATCGGAGAAGACAGATGATTGGGCTGCTAGGATTCCACGATAAACCTTGAACAAGCGATCGCCTGCTCTGACGACAAGACTCCCGTCGTCAAACCAAAGGTCGGAGACTCATTCTGGAGATTTAGAATTAGATTCTGTGCTCATGTCGAGTTTGTTGACTGTTTCCTCAGCAAGGTGATGAAAGGCGTCGCGGCGTGACACATATCACGTTGCAAGACGTCACAGTCCTCAGATGGCGATCGTGCTCGTGTACAAGGATTGTTCTCGACGACCAGGTACGAGTAAAGAGTAAGCTCAATTATACGTGTAGTCACAAAAGGCGCTCTTCCGAAGACATTCGAAACATCACTGGCATGCTCCAAACATCAGCGCTGACTTTTCGGAGTCTCGTCAGCTGCTCAACCTGGTTGCAGTCCATTTGGAATGTAATGACAACCGAGGTTTTCTTTTTTTGAAAAGAAAATGGCAGAATTCTTGTATGAATCCACGAATTCTGCCTTACCTTTCTCATGAATTCTGCTGCTTATGCCTTTTTCTTTTTCAAAAGAGCATCATCCTCATCTTTCATTACTTTCCGAATCAAACTGTAAATAAAGAGCGATCTATACCACGGGCATTGTGTACTCCTTAGCCAAGACGGGAGATTGAACTCATGGCCGTAAATGTAAACAGGGCGCATGTCTTATACAAGTGCATCTTTCTTCATTTGGTTCAGTTCGTCCAACGGTGGCAAACTGAACACCTGCAATGAGGCCGGTTCCACTAGCATTCACGGTGAAGCTTGAAAATGCGATTGCCTGCTTGAATGACTGGATTCCCGTCCTCGAACCACAGGTTCGAAACTCGTTGAGGATGTGCATTAGCGGAAATATCTTCCATGAAGGGACAACTGGGTTGCGTACGAATATGTGAGGGTGGGCACTGGAAGAACTTGAATGTGGAAAGAAGTGCTCAATACTTTCTGAACTCTGAAAATATATATTAATTAGGAAGTACTTGTCGGTTCAGGTCTTCGACGGCTGTGTAACATTGTGACTATCTCATCTCCATGTATTGCTCTACCATACTGCATTTTAGATGGCGAACGATAGGGTTATAGGTGAGGATATTTCATCTTCATATGCATGCAAGTTATATACCACGAGCATTGTAGCGGACCAAGGGAATACCCTCAACTTCAATGAAACGTTCTACGCTGTCAAGGTTCTGAAGCGTAATTCCTCGAGTAGGCTCGAAACTGACAGGTCTTACGACCCTGACATCAAGAAACTCAACGAAGAGATTGAGAAACTCGAGGAAATTGAAAAGGCGTAAGTCGGCTCCTTTCTCCAGCGGTATCGCTTGGTGGTCTCACTTTTGCTTGTAGTGCTCTTGAAAAGGTGCACAGTACCTTCATAGAACCTTTTAAAATTACTAAAGCTGATCTTGCAGATCAATAGTCTGGTACCTGGGATTTTTGCGATGTATGGTCTCAATGGTCGCTCTCACAAGTTGACCCTATTGCTTGCTTGCGGACCATTGGCCCTCGTCAGATCACTGGTAAGTTCATTTATCCTTTGACTTGCTCATTTTTGCTTTAATTAGCTTCGCAGAAGGGACTCTTGTCTAGCAGTGGGAAGACGTCCGTTACAACGATGGACACAACAGACGATCAGAAGGACGACAAGAAGGACGACAAGAAAGATGGCAAGAAACCTCCGCCTAGCATCGGTTTCGACAGCCTCGACAAGCCTGTGGAACAATTCACCGGTATTCACGCCTCTGGACCGCCGCTGATATTGTTGAAGGTAATTCACTAAGCAAGTGGTGGATATGTTCGAGATGCCGACTGAAAATCTTATCAGAGTGCGAGACGAAACTCAAGGAGAATCGCAGCAAACTTGACACGCTGTTGTACAAGCAAGAGCAGTCGAAGAACAATCAAGGCAGGTGGAACGTTCTTATCTCTCGTGCATCTGCTTTGGAAGCCAAAATGAACCATATTTTGCCCAAGCTCCCCAGCATCTCGAAGATGCCTGAGGCCGTATGTTCCCCTCCACGTGCTCCGCGTCTCAGCCACTCACAGTGAAATGTTGACAAAGGGACCCATACCAACTCAACGGGAAACGGGAACCGGGAAACGGGGAACGGGAAAATTTAGAAGTACAACTGGTTGCATATAAATGCATTAAAACATGTCTATGACTGGTGAGAGTGTTGTTTTAGCCGCTCGTGCGCTTATGAAATCGCTTGTCTCGGGCTTATCGCAAGGGAACCGAGGACAATCGAATAGAGAATAATCTACGTATACTACGATATGTATACTAAAATTCAATACAATGCGCGGAACGCGCAACAATAAGCTATTTGAGCAATAGCTCCCGAAACTCCGCTTGTGAGCTCGTTTCGCTCGTTATTCCAACAGAGAGGAGCTGGGGTTGCCATGAAAAAGCGTTGTGACGCAGAAACGGCGTGTTCCGCAGGCTTTAGGCTACTTCCTCTCAACGAAATCCCTCCGTTGCCAAGTTTTGAGGAAAAATAAGAGGTAACTGATTGATAAAATGAATGGCATACTGTTTCTCAGTAAAATTTCTCGAAGGTATACTGGTGTCGGAGACTGATCGCCAAGCAAATCCGCAGGTTTACGCTCAAATCCCGAGGGGACAGGCAGATACTCATCTATTTTGCTAAATATCGTGGTTCTGTTCCAATGTTGTTCACTGCACACGGAGGAAGTGTTCTGACCAAGTGCAGGTCGCACTCGCGAGATGGGATGGCGTCATGTCACATATGTCACCTATGCTCTTTGTCTCATCTCCCTTGCTCTCTGAGTTCGAATAAGGCTCTGACTCAAATCAGCCTACTTCCTGGAGTAAATATATCTCTATGGAATAATTTTAAACTATGTTCATGTACGATCTAACCATGTAGGACTGTCGGACCTGTGGGCCAGTGGCTTTCGCCTTGACTCCGCTGAGTCTCTGTCCCACCAAAGCTCGATTACCAGCGGTTATCAGTATTTCTCGATGTTTGAGTTGGTTGCATGGTACCTTGACAGATGAGAATAGGGCTTAGAGTTAATTGAGAGAGTCTGTAAGGCGTTGGAGCTCGGATTCTGCCGCTTAACGTTGTTCTCTGCGACTACCCGAGCGCCAAGACGACTTTAACGTAGTTATATCATCTATATAGCAAGTTTTTCTCCTTCCCGTTTTCCTTTCCATTTCCCGTTTCCCGGTTCCCGGTTCCCGTTTCCCGTTAGGTCCATATCAGACTTGCCCTCGAAATGTTCGACAGGTGAAAGGGGATGTTGATAGCTACGTCACATTTCTCAAGGGGCCGACAAAGAATGTGAGTTCGAATCATACTTCTAGGTAGCAAACGTGACTCACTACATGATAGGATGATGCGGAAAGGAAGAAGGCCAGGGCGGAGCTTGCGTTGGCTCGTGGCCTATACCAACTTTTGGACAATGCTCTGGAGGATTTCATCACTCAGTAAAATAAACATGTGAAAGATTAGGAACATGACATGTACACAATGCGGTTATCAATAAAACCTGGTGGAGTATGATGCTTTCTAGGCTGTTGCGGAATGGTTGATTCTCGACAACATATCGCCATATCAGAAGATTTCCGTCAACTAATTCAATATCAGGGGGCTAGATATGGTGCCCTGCATGAAGCGGCGAAAGTTTACCAATGCGAGCTAAAAATTGGGGTTGGTATTCTTGAGGAGCTTCTCGAATTAGGCTGAATTTCATACTAGTGCTTCTGGAGATTGCTTATGCGCTAGATAGGATGTTAAAATCAATGAAATCGATGTTCGGATAGAAGTGAGCTTGAACATTGGCTAAACCACGAATGGGGTCGAAACGAGAACAGGAGTCAGTTGTGCTATCTGTCTCACCACCTGATCTCACCTAAAGAATGGCATCTGCAAGTTTAAAACCAAGAGTAAGCATGTACGACGTGCATGAACGTGAAGGAGCGATCGCTCACAGATTCTCCCTTATTTGAGGGTGGTCTGTGCTAAAACCCAGCGCCGCTAATATTGTGCTAGTCGCGCTAGGCAAAAACGAAGACCTTGAACAACCGGAATACCAATATCAATAATCGTGTGATTAGGCATTCTCCTTCTGACAGGAGCTGCACCAAAGATATTGCCATCACATTGCTTGTCTTGATGCTGGCTGTATTTACCATCTGAAGCATTCTGAAACCTCCTAGGAAATTCGACCCATGCATTCTATTCTGCAACGTTCGTGGAAATGCTACAGAAGTTGGCTGTTGAGCCCGCGGTTTTAGCTAGCAAAAACCTTAAGTTATAATCATCACACGGGTTCATTTCAAAAATTTGTGAGAACGAACCACCCCTCCTTGTTCCATCGCTGCTGCTAACGGCAGATTGAACTGCCCCTGATCAAAAAGGTCGTATTTTGGGGCTTCGGAACTCTAGGCTATCTCATCATGCACCATTGGGGGAGGAAGATTGGGCTGCGATGTCTATTGCGCTGGATGAAATAAAATAACAGGTGAGGAGGGGTTAAAATCTAAAAAAGACAAGTTTAGGATGCTCATGCATATCCTCGGTTCGAATGAGAAACAGAGCATGAATACATTCTCATTATGGAGTGGCTGCGTTTGTCGTCGGTTTAATCTAGAAAATAGGTTATCAAGGACGTTCCCCGCTACGCCAGATGGGTTTTGAAGTTTTATAGTGACGTTTTTATTGATGAGCAAACGAATATCCTCCCTTCCCCGAGGAGAAAAGTGCATTTGCCTTCCAAGTGGTGGAGAATAAGAGCAGGTTGAATAGGAGCGACACGCACGCAGGGAGCAACCTGAATGCCCAAGCGCCGTTGCCCAGAGGGGAGAACCTTCACGAAGTCTGGATGCTTGAGTAAATCTAGGTCGGGTTTGAGATACCTGAAGTCATGATTACACCTTTCCAAAATGGCAAAATGGCCTCTAAGTTATGTTTTTGGATGAAAGAAGTGACCAACTCGGTTCCGAATCTCTGCTTCCACCACCACGACAGGTGCTCCTAGCATGAATTCTGTACACACCCCACGTCGATGATACGTCCATCACGCTAACGTCTTCCATCTCCTCTGTGATAAAGACAACACGCCACGATTGAATCCTTACTGCAGCCGCCGTGACCTCTCCGACGTTAGGCTGCCTTGTCCGCTGCTGCGCGCGTTCTGGCCAAGCGACCTCCAAAACGGAATTCGTTCCTTTGCTCCGCATAGGCTGATGAAAAATGTTGGTCTTCTCCTTGGAGGGGATTTTCAGTGAAGCAAAAAGACGTGCATTTGCAACAGATCCTTGTTTGTACGTTTCTGTTATTTTCTTAGCAGTGCCTTATGAACTTTGGCGATCCCCTTTCTTAGCCGACATTTTTCAGCAACCCGAAGCATCTGCGTCACCACATATTCACTGCTGGTTACTGATATGTAGTCATGGCGCTGTCAAAGAACATGACCAACTATGCTGCATGCCAGCCGTGCTCACAGTAGTGAACTCAAGCCGTAGGCAGGTGTTTTATTGGTGCATAAACTCAGAGTGCTACGATCATTTCTTTTCAGGAGAAGTTAATATAAACTGCCTCAGTCAGCCAACGATTGTTCTCCTTTCGTCCTTATATGCGCTAAAGGTGCTTCCGCCTAAACAAACTCTTCCACCTGCGAGTCCTGTTCTGTGGGATTCGTTGACTGGGATTAGTGTTCGGAGAGAGCACGACTGAATTATGAGGTTCTAGAGGAGCAAGGGCACGGCCGTTCTCCACTCATACCAAAGTATGGTTTTGCATTTTCCTGTCGGACCACCCTTCTCACGAGTTTTCCCCCTCATAGGATGCCGGAATAAACATTAGACACCGTCCTTTCTCTTTGACCTTCATCACTTAGACCGCTGAGGGTTGACTCATTGGAAATACTGTCCTTAGTTAGGAGGATTAGGTTCTCAAAGATGGTTACCTTATGTTCTTTTTTTTTTACGGACAGACCAATGGGACATGTATATATTGATTCTTTGTTTTCGAAAATCTAAGCATAATCCCACTTCTATGTTCATGTCTCACCGATTGTACCCCTTTTGAATGAGAATGCAAGATATAGAAGGAAAAATATATACATATAAAAGGGGGAATCTTCTTTGGCTTGGACTTGTCTATTATGCGCCCAATTCGAACGAGCGTACCATTCTGCTTTTCACTCATTGCGTTCACCACAATTCTGCTTTCCTAACGGATATACTAAGCGAAGATATCTTTGTTCCGGGTAAATGAAATTCAAAGGCAAAATAAAAATAAAAATTGGTCTGGCTGATAAGCGACGAATGTGGACCCTAGGAACCTCAATGAAAGAAGGAGGGATAATCAGGGGTATCTTTCAATGTGCTTGTACTTTATATCCAGGAACTAGTACTAGGATCCAGCAAGTGTGTATGGGATTCAATATTAAGCTCAGATAGAAAAAGCGTGGATATGAGAAATGATAATGAGCTCGGTTTGAACGAGACATTATGAGCATCTGTATTTCTTGGTGCTCATCACGGTGCTATACCTTTTTTTTAAAGCTATTTCAATTAACTTTGAACAATCGACAATGGAAGAGACTCTGCGATCAGAGGAAGGACGCAGTGTTATAGAGTCTTGTCAGTTCGTATATTTTACCTTGTGCTAAGGACTTATCCTCGGGGACACGCAGTTCTACTTTCGACGAAGGCAAGTGTTTATATAGAAGAAAATCGGGCTCTTGTCCTCTGACACAACAAAAAGTCGCGATAGTGTGTGCAAGACTTCTTCGATATAGTACCTTCACATCTTTAAGTAACTAGGGGATCGTCACACCTTTGTCACGTTCATGAACGCTTGGTTTCGGACGACCACCACGATAGTTTGACAACCTGACGTTGTTCTGGATCAGCCCACCTTTGACGGTCCAAAGGGAGCTCCCACCTTGTATAACATCGCTCCTAACATCAAACTCGTTGGTAGACTCCAATGTCATGCGGTTATCCGAGTATTTAACCTCGTATTGTTTTTTTCGTTTAGATGAGCTCTCTCCCCATCGACGTTCTGAGCGAAATTGTCTCTTGGGTCAGCGTCTCTGCAGCGGTTAAATATGCCACTCTCAACCGCGCGATCCTCCCGGCTTGTCGAAGACGAATCTACTACGATGTCCTATTATCATGGAGAAAACTTCGACGATTTATGTCACATGCCTCTCACCTTCTTCATATCACCAGGATCCTTCGTCTTGACAATTCATTACTCCCACCTCTCTCGATCCAGAGCTCAGATACCCAGAAGCTCTTGAAGATTATCTTAAAACATGCCGTCTTAGAGCGTCTGGAATATCAAGGAAAGGGAGATGGAAGCATGTGGGATCTTGTTCTTCAGGTTTCGTGTTTACCCAGCTTCGTGTGGCTCGGAATCAGTCTTGACTGCACGACAGAAGTAGATGACTATGCTCTGAGATTCCTTCGCAACTTTAGGCTTCGTCAACTTGATTTTCATGTTTGTAAGAGTATTATTGTTCCACCTCGCATCCATCCTGCACCCCTTCCTCCGATAAGGAGGTTGACTCTTGATACAACAGGTACAAGGACCCCGGTCTCTGATCATGATGTATATGAGCAATGGGCAGCGATGTGGCTCAATCTCGAAGAGGTGCAAGATTTAACCATCTTCGCTTACCATAAGCACGAATGCCCTTCCCTTCCGAACAAGAATCAGTTCCAAATAGTTCGGTTTCATAAACCTCATATCGGTTGGTCTCTAAACTAGTCATGTATATCCCAACATTGAGGCTCCCTATATTAGATTCACTCATACTACAACTGCCAGCCCTACTGCAATTGAAATACTTGATTATCTCCACCGCACCTGAACCTGCCTCACAAATAGTGCGAAGCTTGCCTACCATGATACACTTCACATTCATCATTATTCTGGACTCTTGGATGCTTCGCCACCACACATGCATGTGTATTCAACTTGCCAACTTCATAGCCACAAGACGAGATTGCGATCGATTTATTCTGCGAGCCACCATATATACCATGAAGGAGAACAGTGACGGAGAGAAAAAACAAGCATGTATTGAATGGATACGTAGCCTTGGGTTTCCTATCGAGAAGTTGCCTGTGCAAGTCCATTTTATTATTGCTGGGGAGTTGTTCTCCTTTATGGATAGGCTTTCTACAGTCACATAAAAGCCTAACACTTTATGAAATGTTAGACCTTTATGTTGAGAGCTTAAGGGTTTCGAGAGGAAGAGAATGGAATGCGATCTCGGTAAAGAAAAAGTAAATCAATAGTCGAGATTTTATACTAAATAGCATGCTTCATGGTCACACAAGTCCAAGTATCCCAAGATGTGAAGTCGCAGGTCGAGCGAAAGCTTCATATGCGCAGGAGGCAAGCCGAAGTACATAAGCGGCGGCGCTAAAACCGATAGATCTTCAAGAGATGTATAAGTGTGACTCAGTTCAGGTCTCTCCTGTGACCCCAACAACATTATTCTACCTTTCTAGAGCAGCAAAGTTGAATCACCCATTTAGGAGAAGCCAGTGATCCACTCAGTTCCGAACTTTGTGTCCCCCCATGATGGCAGCTCCTCGTCTCAATTCTGTATGCACCACTTCTCGACGGTCTCTCCACCACGACCAGCTACTCCATCAGCTTCATCACTGAACGTATCATCACGTCGCGATTGAGTCGTTACTACCTGCACCGTGACTTCTGCTTCTTCAGAAGTCCGAACACCCACCAACTTTCCAAACGGAACTCGAAGAGTTGTTCCTCGTCAGAAATGACGTATGTTAGTTTCCTCCTTGGACAGAATTTTAGAGTGGCAGAAAGAGTGGCAGCTGCAACATATCCTCGTTGGTACTGCCCTGTCAATTTCTCACCGGTATACTATGAACTGAGGCAATTCTTTTTTCCTAGCCGACATTTTCAACAACTCGAAGCATACGCATTGTCCTCTACCCACCGCTGATTTTTGATAAGCGGTCATGCCGCCGTTAAAGGACAGGACACGATACGCTGCGTGCCAGCGCTGTTTCAAGCAGTTCAGCTCAGGCCGCTGTGGTGAGTATTTTGCTGGCCCAAGAACTCATAGCACCAAGCCAACCCGCTCCAGAAGAGGTTAATACATCTCACCTCAGTCGGCCACCAATCATTCTGCGTTACTCCTCATTCGTTGAAGAGTACGTAGATCCCAACATTCTCTGATACATTCCATAGTTGTAACACAATATAATTACACTTACACTAGGGTGGTGTCTGCTTATATTAGAAAGTGTTCGTAGGCGTTGGTGGGAGGTCGGAGAGGACCAGCTCGGAGGTCAAACAAATGACTTATTTACTGTCAGCAAGCATTCCAGTTCGAATTCTCCAAAGTCATCAGATGTCCAGACTATCCACAATATTTGATCTTGCACTTCTGGCTGCTTCCCTGATCCTTTCGAGTGCTCGATATTCCCACAAATGAGAAAGCACAGATCAAGCGGGAGAGGGTGTACATTCTTCCACTAGTTCATGGGGTTGATCATGAGCGTTGAACATTTGAAACAGGAAGATACAGACCATATCCAAGCGCTTCTTGCTTTAAATTTTTCAGTTCTTCCCAAGAGGGTAGACCAAAGATGTCAGGCAAAGAGTTCCAGAGCTCGACTTTGATCTCATCGTAATCCTGCATGGCTTTGGCGTGGCACTGTTCACAAAGCTCCAAAGTATCGAAATCAAACCAATCGTTATACCACGGTTCACACAATACCCATAAGGGAAGGCTAATAAACTCCGTCAACATCTGGATCCGCGCATCACGACAGGCCCCTCCGCTACAAGCTGGTGCGGCTTTTGCCAAGGTTTCCATATGCTTTGGAATATGGTCGTGGACGATGCGTTCTCTTCCTACCATCATTGCGAGCTTATGGTCTGGGTGGACGTCGAAGCGTTGAGATTGATAATTAATCCCATTCATAATGTGCTGTGCACTATCTGAGCAAATGTTGAGGTATCTTAATGGGAGGCACCATCGTGCATCAACTTCTGTTAAGAGCGATAGCGAATCCAAGCCATACGCCGTACTAGCTTGGCCACTGTATTGGCTGAAGAGAGGTTTCGAGATTTCATTGCGGTGCATTTGGCCTTCAATGCTACATGGAATTCGAGCACTGAGATGTTGCAAAGCTCGTATGCGAAATGTGGTAGATTCATATTTGTGCGCGATGCGGAGAACACCGGCTACAATGTGGTATTGTGTTGGTGCCGGAGGCGGAAGAAAGAAGCTGAAAAAAAAGGCGGCTCAAAATGACGAAAAGGACGACGCTTTAAATTAGGCTCACCCAGGCTGAAGAACGGCTCGGAGGAAGTACTCAATCGACTCTGGATCATCAGGCATCTCAACCAAAGGGCATCCATCCAGGATTTCTTGATCATGCGACGGGGGGGACGAAAACATGTCAGTGAAGACAGGTGATTGGGCTGCTATGATGCCACGATAGACCTTGAATAAGCGACTGCCTGCTCTGATAACAAGATTTCCATCTTCAAACCAGAGATCAGAGATTCTTTCTGAAGATTGAGATTGAGGTTCGTGGCTCATACTCCAGTCGAACTTCTGGATTGCTTTCTCAATGGGGTGATAGAAGGTGAGACTAATGTGCACGGTGTGACAGATTCCACGTTTCAACAGGTTACGGCCAATAAACCGATGAACCGTATCGTGTAGGCCCACTAGAGACGTATTCAATGCTAACGTATAAGTGAAAAATAAACTCTATTAGCAGTATTATTATGAAAACCGCTTTGCCGAAAGATGCTCGAACAGTCACTGGTGCGGGTCAAACTTCAAGGATAGCTTCTTGTCGTCTGCTGCCTTAGTTGGTCTAAAATCTACCTATACGATAGGTCCTGTGTACTCTTCAACTAGAAGGTATATTCAGTATATGAACGTGAATGTAAATGAACACGTACCATATCCAAGCGCATCTTTCTTCATTTGATTCAGTTCGTCCCAGGGAGGCAAATTAAACATCTGCGGTAACTCATCCCAAGCTTTTTGTTGAAGGTTCTCGTAGTCCTGTTTAACCTTGTCTCGACATGCCTGACAAAAGGCATAGACAGTTTGGTTGTCAAAGTCAAACAAGCAGGATCGCCATGGATTCAGGACTCTTTTGGACGGCATCTTGATAAATGCCTCAAGAACCCTTTTGTGTGGCTTTTGGCACCCACGTTGGGTGCATTCCGGTGGAGCAGAAGCGAAGGCACCCATCAACGTAGAGATTTTTCTAGTGAGCAACTCTTTACCTGCAATCACAGCAATCTGTTGATCTACGGTAGCCTCGTAATGCTGTGAATTGAAATCAACTCCTTTTACGAGGGTGTTCAAACCACCCGACATCCAGGTCGTAAGAGACCGATAGTGGATAGGAAGACACCAGAGAGCGTCAACCTCCTGGAGTAGCGAGAGGAAATCTAAACTATAGGCGTCGCTCTCTAAGGAACTATACCCCTCAAATATAGGCTTGGAAATGTAATTGCGATGCGTGTAATCGACGAGAGTGGTGGGACAGCGAATGCTGAAATGCTGAAGAGCACGGGTTTGAAACGCTGAGCAATCGTATTTGTGTGCAATGCGGAGGATTCCAGCAATAACATGATACTGTGCAGGAGCAGGAGGCGGAAGAAAGAAACTGGGTGCTGGCGATTGAGTGTTACCCATTCAGATGGCTACTCTTGCTGTTGAACTTACTCTGGTTGGGCCACAGCTCGCAAGAAGTACTCCACAGACTCGGGATCATCGGGCATCTCTACCAAAGGAGATCCATCGTGAATTTCTTGGTCTTGTGAAGGAGGAAATGAGAGCATATCGGCGAATACAGGTGACTGGGCAGCTAAGACGCCTCGGTGTACTTTGAACAAGCGACTGCCCGCTTTGACGACAAGGTTTCCATCGCTATACCAGAGGTCAGAGACTCTTTCAGGTGAATCAGAGTACGAATTGGTGTCCATGATAGGTTTGAAGTTTGGTTGGTCACTAGACGTGATGAAGGTAAGGAATAAAAGGTAGGGCGAACTGACGGATCTCGTGCTCGAAAGGTCACCCTGCAAACTTGGCGGAAGGTGTTCGCGAAATGCATCAATATTTCAAGGTAGTCATTGAGAGCGGCCTTAGATACAAGTGTAGAAAAACCTTTCACTGAAACTGCTTGAAAAATTGCCAATTATTTTGATAACATTTTTGTACCCTAGGTAGTTTCCTCACACATCAGAACACCTTCCCCTAGGCATTAATAGTTCTATCCCACGTTCGGAGAAAGAAAATTACATGGTATACAGGGCTTTACTCGCGTTAAAAGACCATTGGGGTTTAAGGCTATCAATCCCCTCAAATATCTCAAAAAGATAGCTATCCTCACTCATTTACCTCTATTCTGCCATTTCTCCCGAGCAACTCTTTTCGTCATTAATACCTATTGAAATGCGACTCAGATGGTAGATGGGTGATATTCTTCCACTATCGAACGAAATGAAGAGGTTGCTGACCGTATCCAAGTGCCTCTTGCTTCAATTTCCTTAGCTCCTCCCAAGGGGGCAGGCCAAACATCTTGGGCAAACTATTCCAAGCTTCAACCTTGATTACATCATAATCTCGTTTGGCTTTCGCCTGGCATGGCGAACAAAACTGGAAGGTGCTGAAGTCAAACCAATCCACCCTCCATGGTTCACACAATATCCATCGAGCAATATCAAAAAATTCCGTCAGCAGTTGAACCCGTTCATCATGACAGATACCCCCATGGCAATTTAATGCTGGTGCTGCTAGTTTTTTGATATTTCTCGCAATCTCGTCGTCCAAGAGGTCTTTTCCTTCCAAGATTGTGATCTTTTGGTTCGGAAAAGGTTCAAAATGCTGAGATTGATAATCAGCTCCGTGTATTACAGTCCTTGCACGATACTTTTCACATATCATGAGGTATCCTGTTGGGAGACACCATTGTGCGCCAACCTCTTCTAATAAAGCGACAGAATCCAAGTCATATGCTGTTCTTCTGTCGATATCGTACCCGATAAAGAGGGATTTTGAGATTTGATCGCAGTGGATATCATCCTCAACAGTACACGGAATCGCACGCTGAAGTGACGCAAGGCCCGTGAGCGGAATGTGGAGCATTCGTATTTGTGGGCAATACGAAGAACCCCAGCTGCAATGTGATAATGGGAGGAAGCGGGTGGGGGAAGGAAAAAGCTGAAAATCCTTGTGAACAATCACGAAATGGTCTATGCTTCAAAAAAAAAGGCTTACTCAGGCTGGAGAACGGCCCGCAAGAAGTACTCAACCGAGTCCGGATCGTCAGGCATCTCTACAAAAGGGCATCCATCTAGAGTTTCTTGACTTTGAGAAGGAGGAAATGAAAACATGTCAGCAAAGACAGTCGACTGAGCCGCCAGGATGCTGCGATGGACCTTGAACAAGCGATTACCCGCTTTGATGACAAGACTTCCATCGTCAAACCATAGGTCAGGAACGCGTTCAAGGTCCTGAGACTGTGGTTCGTTGTTCATATTGAAGTTGTGGGCTGTCTTCCTGCCGTGTGATGGAAGGCAATGTTAAGATGCACTGACCACGAATTCTCCACTGTGACAAGTACCTCATCCAAATTGAGACGGCACTACAGCAATTGCTGCATTTCGCAGACTGGATGCTATATAATTAATGGGACGCCAGTGTCACCCCTCCTTCTTCACGCCGAGTGTTTTGCTGTTTGACCTATTCATCCAATCAATGGCAAGCGTGTCTCTAAAGTATCTCACGCATCTGCTTTTTTTCATTCTATTCATCCCCAAGTCCGTATCCAAACCATTTGTGCTCTAGATTTTCAGCTTTCCCGGTTCAACACCTCATCGACTCAGCCTCAACTCCTTCAGTTCTTTAACATTTCATCTGGACCGCAGGTGAGATCTTAAGGAGAGCATCTTTCGAACAATACAAACACGTATTTGATAGGAGTATGTATCCCTGATTAATTCCACATTTCGGAAGAAGAAACTCTCCCTAGAGAGGCATGAGCTTGAAAGCAAGCAACAGTGATGAAACTGGCTTGCTGCCATATGATTACTTAGTTATTGTCTTGTTCAAGTCATCGGTGCCTAATCGAATGCAATGGTTTTGAGACGAAATTGAGGGTTTATGTGTTAAATTTTCAGTAAGGCAAACTCGGCATCCATGCGCCGTTTCCCGCCTCGTCCGCTTTCACTTAACCTTCCGCACGTTACTTATGATATTCTCTTCGTTTGTATGATTCCTCGTTCTCCCTTAGTAGTTATCGATATTTTCTTGTGTACTTACTCATACTTATATGTATTGACTACATACTTTGGTATAGTATAAAAACCCGAACGTTTACTTACTTTTTCTTTACCGAATCGCATTCCTTTCGCGTCCCCTCGAAAACTCATAAAGTTCAACAGGTTATGGGCCCTGGCCGTAACTGATACACTCACCGATCGAACCGCTCTTCCTTCACTTGACATTCTACACCGCTGCACGCTATGTCGGACAACTCTGCTGCTTATCGCATTAAGCTCCTCGACGGAGCCTCTAATTTCGCGACCTGGAAAACGAAGATGACGGACATCCTCATCAACGACGAACTCGACACCTACATCAAAGATGCCCGCCCCACCGACGCTACGTTAGGGGCTGAGTATGACACCAAGACCAAGAAGGCTCTTGCTGCCATTCGTCTTCGCGTCGGAGACAAGCCTATGGCTTACATCCGATCGCTCAAAACCGCCAAAGAAGCTTGGGACAAGCTTCTTAGTATTTACGAGCCACAGGGTGCAGCGGCGATCCTACGACTCCGCCGCAAATTAGCCAACACCCTTTGCACAGAAGGGGATGATGTTGAAGACTTCATCCGCACAATGACCGAGATCCGTGGGACACTCGAAACCTATTCAGTAACCATCGACGACAAAGAATTTGCTGTCATTCTCCTCACATCACTTCCCGAATCTTGGGAAAATTGGGCTGCCACCTTTGACCTCAATAACATTACTTCATCAGACAACGTCATTGGAAAAATCATCCAACACGCTTCCCGCACCCAAACCAAGAGTTCGGATGACACCGCTCTTACAGCATTCCATCGGAACAAACCCACAAACTCCGGTCGCTCTTCTCCCAAAGACTCCGGTTGTTTCCATTGTGGCCGCCCAGGCCATCGCATTGCCAATTGCCGAGACAAGGCAAGTGGCAAGACCTTCACTCCAGAACAGAAGAAACAAAATGCTGAGCGCTCCATTAAAAATCGGACTTACAAAGCTAATGTCGCGACAGATGGCGCATCATCGTCAGATGTTGTCTTTACAATTCAGGAACATACCTCCCTTTCCAAACAGTCGTGGCTCATCGACAGTGCTGCCTCCACCCATATCACCAATGACAAATCATTTCTTACCTCATACACTCCACTTGAAAACCACGAAATCATTGGTATCGGGACGAAGAAGGCACTAGGATTTGGTTCAATGAACCTTTCCTTCCGCATCGGATCAAAAATGACATCTGTCATTTTGCCTCGTGTTCTCTACCTCCCTGAAGCCCCACACAACCTTCTCTCCCTTGGAAAGGTTGACCGAGCCGGCTACCATCTCACACACAACCCATCCACTGGCTTCTATGAATTAGGCCCCAAGAATGGCAAAGCCATTGCTGTCTGCAAGAACATTGGCGATGTTTTTGCCATCGGAAATGTGACTCCTGTGGCCCCTGCAGCCGCTGACACCTCCACATCCATTGCTCTCACCGCAATTTCGACTCGGACCCTTGATGAATGGCATCGTGCCTGGGGCCATGCCCCCCGGAATTCCATCAACACTCTATTCCAAAAGAAGATGGTTACCGGAATGAAAATCTCGAACCCTGACGCTGATGCGCTGTGTATGGGGGAGGCTTGCAGATAGGCAAGGTATGAAGTGTAGTCCAAAGAATGAAACTAACACCCCAAAACGATGCTATATCTAACTAAAACCTCCTACCTAATACACACACTGCACAGTCAATCGGCAAGAGAAGGCGCGAGCTAGGTCCGATAGAAGGTCCTAGTGGTCGATACTCCACTTGCAAGTGTGTAGTTCCAAAGATTGTGCAAGAAAGAGACAAGAATTAGGGCAGATCTGAGCGGAAACTCGAAAATGGGCTTTGAGTTGTTAATATGAGGGCTTCCAGGGGGGCCGCGGGGCGACAGGAAAGGGTCACAAAGGTGCACGAACACGTATACAAGAGATCCCAAGCAAACAAGACACGTAGGACACGAAACACGTAGCAAAAACAAGCAAAAACACGAAAACACAAAATGTTGCCTCAAAAGATCACGCAAAATAAGCACCAAAAAGGACCGCGGTGGCGGTATACGATTGCCAAAGACACCCACTAAGCTAATCCTCGGGTTCTGCAGGTATCTGAACAGAGACACACAGTGCCAGAAGGCTAACTGAGGAAATAACTACTAGAAAACCGGAAAACCACACTCAGCAGCACCTGGGTGCCTGATGGGGGTGTCCAGCGGTCTGGCAGCGATTCACTTCCGTTTCCTTACGTTCTGAGCACTCTTATATAGGTACATGATATCTATAAATAAGTAAATCGGCTATCCGGTCCATATCTGTATGTGTAAGAGTAGATCTCGTAAAAATGCGGTAATACATGTGGTAGGTATCAGAAATAGATGCAATAGCACTACAGAGCGTCCTCGGGTTCGGGCATACACGGAAATATGTAAAGATGTTCACTTTTAATCCGGTGGAATGACCGGAATCTCGGAATAAAGGTTTCTCCACCATTCTTTGACCTTCTGAGACGTTCTGGGGGGCGTCCCCTACTCATATACGAAGTACCAAGCCATAGGACATAGCCGCGGCGCATATAAATAGCTCAAATCATCGATATTGACCAAAGAACAGGCCAAATAACCAACCAATTGCCTAGAACTGACCGGAAAATCAATGGTACACTTGAAACAAGAGCTCCGCTTGCTTCCTAGCGCATTCCTATGTATTCCCCACATCTATAGGATGTTTTGTTAAGCCCCTATGAATGCCATTCAATACAGAACATAGTGTGTTTTCTATGGTTTAGCCCAAACTTCTGGTTTAGTCTTCTTAGAAAGACCTCCTACTGTAAGGACAAGCTTTCCCACACATACAACAACGCTGTCACACGTCATCTATTAATAGCTAATGCTTTCACAGCCCTTGGAATCCCATTTCCGGTAATCTCTCTCAACTATAGGTGATTTCTATGGTTATGACTCTTTGTCTATGCGGGTATTTTGTGCTCAGTCTGTTATCCCACAGCTGTATTGAAGAGGAAAGCGTCTTAGGAGGTTCTAGTGATACTAGTAACCGATCCCCAGACCTCTGCTGCACACAGGCATAGTCCCAGTTATAGAACTATCGCAAATATGTTGTTTGGTAGGTAGAGAGGGCTATGGTCCCATAAATGGACCTGTACAGTTGATTAGCCCTCTGCCTATAGTGCCCTCAAGCTGTAGTATCATGCATATTGACCAGATATGTCTATAGAGATGTCCACTAATGTACTAAAAAGCGGTTTTTGTGACCCTTGACTGTCACATGTCGTATCATCTCCCCCTAAACAAATTAATAGACTGTCCCCAGTCTCTGTCTAGGTAACAAGCTCTATTCTAGAGTTGTACAGCACAATTCCGTCTTTTCAATCACTTCAGTTTTCGAAAAATTCCACTCTAGGCTCCCACAAAGGTATGAACACTGTTTTCAGAACTGCTAGCATTGCTTTCATGACCTGATCAATGTACAACAGTTGTCTGCCAACAACACAATGTCTATTGTCTTCTGCTGAATGCTTCCTAGGGTCTATTTACTTTCACCAAGCCTCCTTGGACTTCTGTGACCAAGTTCAGTAGACAACAAGTTCTTCAATCGCATTTTTGAACTTCCATGGTCTGACAAGCCATAGTACTTTGCCAATGAAAAATTTGTTACCCCCTTACTCAAAATGTCTGGTCTGATCCAGTTCCAAGAGGAAGTCAAAGTTCCCATACATCCAAGTGCCCAAATGTCATGTTCATGCAATTTCCGCTCTTTTGAAGCTACCCATATATCTCCCCCAAGACAAAAGAACTGGAGTGTCCCCACTCCTCTCCTCAAGTCTAATGCAAAAGACACCTTAGTACACATGCTCAGAACACAGCCACATGTCTACATTTTCATCCACTCTCATTTTCTAAGGCTGATTTCAAAAGTCTCCTAGAAACAAGCTTGAAAGTATCAGTTGAACACCCTTGTCCAGAAAACCCGGATTGACTAGGGCATCTAGACTTGTGAATTCTACCAACTATACCCTTCTAAGGGCTTATCAAACACGTCCTTTGAAGCTATTCACAGCCACCATTTTTACTCTTCTGACTCCAATAAATAACCAAAAGCATATAACCAAAAACCGGAACCTTTGCACAAAGTGGTCTAGGAGTCATTCAACTGGGGTTCAACCTTTGCGATTTCAGGTGTTCTTATACACCTTTCAACAACGCTTCTTCAGTGGGGTTCAATTTTTCGATCCTATGGCCCAAATGATAGTCTCCAACTTGAGTACTCCAAAGCTTGCAGGTTGAACTGCAGCTAAAAGACGCAGATTCTCAGCTTTCCATGTGTTACCTACTAACATGCCAGCATGCAGTATCATGTACAAAGCATCTCTGAGCAGCCAAGGCTGCAAGTTCGAGGTATTGACCCTAACAGGTTTTCCACAGAACTTCACTTCCTTAACTATCCAATCAAATCCAGTCTTTGGATGCTACCATTCATTTCTACGACTCATATATATGTAGCACACTATCAGGACGCATGTATATGTCCATCCAATGACTCACACTCTAGTTGTCTAGAAACTCATGAGAACCACTTCTCCCACTTTCGCAAAAAGGTAATTTGTTCCACCAAATTCTGTCATAGACCATTCATAGCATTGGTATATAAACCATATTCATCAACTGCGGCAATATATCACGAGGATCTTTACCAAACTTTGAGAAAGAAATCGCTTCTAGCATGTATTCCAAGAGAAAGGCCATAACTCATGACTCAGTTGCACAAATGTGTCCAACTTGCAGTCAAAACACTTCATTGGACTCTAATCAACAAGTTCACAGCTGATTCTGAGTGGCCGCGGCACCAGGGTAAAAAGATATAAGGGTTCCAATCTCCCAACTCTTAGCACCTCATCCAAAATTGAACGTTCTCAGCCAATACAGCCTACCGCGGCTTGTTCTGTCAATCATACAACTCAATTACATTGTCGAAACAACATATCCAACTTGTAGACAAATCCATCAGACAGTTGTAGAGTTATAAGATTTCCCTTTTTCTCAGTCTAGCAATCACTTGCTTCCCTCAGGAATTGAACTTTCAGGCAAAGGCCTCTTCATCGGGTCCAACACTCTTTCCAACAGCTCAAATATATTGTAGGAACAACATATCTAACACACAGACTTATTCATCCAGTGGTTTCTGAGTTACAAGATTTCGCATTTTTCCCAGATTGGCACCCTTAGACTATTTCAGCCAAAAGTTGCTTCTTTGGTTCAAATACTTGTTCACATCACTCAAATACATAGTTGGGACAACATATCCAAAGGACAGACCAATCCATTCAGTAGTTGTAGAGCTATTGAATTTCGCTTTTTCCCTAGTTTGGGCTCAATCACTTGTATTCCTTAGTAATTGAACTTTTTAGCCAAAGACCGTTCCTCAGAGCAATCAAACATCAAGATAGGGTACATATCCTTCAGACTTGTATCATAGAACATCAAATGAACTTGAAGTTCGAAAAATTAAGCCTGGGAGGGCTCCCCAGTCTAATTTGGACCCACAACTGTTTGTAGTGCAAAAAGCGGCACTGGCAGTTGAACATAGTGGTAGAGTGGTGTCATACACTTAAAGAAGTGTTCATTCGACCTCGATTCATGCTGAAACAATGAACCCATTCAGCAGAATTGCTGGTACCATGTCAACAAGTGTGACTGTTGTGAGTCCTTGAGTTTGTAGTGTTCCCCTTGGAAATCTGCCTATTTGTTCAAGACATTGCCGATTTTTCTATTTTTAGGTTTGCCTAGCGTACTTTTTACGACGCAGACGACACAATACCCATTTCTGCAGCTTAGGTACAATTCTTTCAAGCCTTATGTTCACAGGCTTCAAGTTGACAGAATTGACCCTTCTGAACAAAGTAAGGGCAGAGGTCAAAGCTCCAAGGAGCAACATTCCAATGGTAGGGACAAACTTATAGCACTTGTAGGTGATTTCGCAATTGAGTACAAGTGGTATTTGGTCCATAAACAACTCTACAAGGTACTCTGAATCCAAATCCTGTGCTTTTTGGACTGGTTCTTCAAAGTAAATTGTATTCTCTTGTAAAATCTCGCACTCTATGGGGCCGCGGTCATCTGTAGGTACAGTACTAGTGTCAATACAATCCTCACATGCTGCTGGAGGCGAAACATTCAAGTCCTTGAGTGCATTTCTGCGAGCATTTGTCTCCTTAACCTTCTCAAAAAGTCGGATTTGCATCTCAGTCATGCCTTCCCATGGGCCATCCATTTCATCGCAGTCAGACACATAAGTTGACTCTAAGTAGGCCTCCTCAGAACTATCACTTTCATAGCCATTGTCCTTTGACTTGTCCTTAGAAAGTGTCATTTCTGGAGATTCAAGCTGGAGAGCTTGCATATTTCGCATTTTAGCCAGCTGATCCTCCAATCGGTTACATTGTTGTACCAAATGGACTATTCCTGTCTGTGTACCTCGCGATTCTGCATACTCTCTTGCTTGCCTATCCAAAAGTCGGTTATCTAACTCCTCATACCAGACCAAAACTGCATCTGCATCAGATTGCCATCTTCTTCTGGGTAGGTTCCTTGGACTCCCATGTTCGTCAAACACTAGGGTACCATTTGACCCATTGGCAATCAATCCAGAGCGCATTTGCTCCCCAAAAGTCGCACATTCCATAAGATGGTGTCCATATGACCAGCAATGATCACAAGTCCCAGGGGGATTAGTGTACCCATCGCTTTGGCCATGCGAATACCTTCCTTGAAGAGTGTTCGTTTCTCCCACACCAGCCATATAACTTCCACCAATGTTGTTTAAACCAATGGGTGGATGTCCTGAGGGGTAAAAAGCGGTTGGATGAATACCATATGAATAGTTGTTCATTCCGCGGCTTCTACCAGTCAAAAACATCTTCCCTAATCAAAGTTTCAATGCACAAAAGACCGCGCTCCAAAAGGTTGGCTATACAAGCCACAATGCAAATTTCTGGCACAAAGGCTCTAGAACAAGCAAATACCCTCGAAACAAAGACTTTGGCAAAGGAACACAAAAGGTATAGGTCCGCGAGCCTATAGATGGATAGAAAGGTCTTCTACAAAGACGTTTTCCAGCCAAATCAAATCAGAATTCGGTCTTGATCAAACACAATCAAAGGACTACAAAGGGAGCACAATTTCCGGTTTCTAGAACTTGTCCAAGGAACTGAATCCAACTGGCCAAATTTTTGAAATGAAAACTGTAACCCCCTCGCGTGGGGCTCCAGATGATGCGCTGTGTATGGGGGAGGCTTGCAGATAGGCAAGGTATGAAGTGTAGTCCAAAGAATGAAACTAACACCCCAAAACGATGCTATATCTAACTAAAACCTCCTACCTAATACACACACTGCACAGTCAATCGGCAAGAGAAGGCGCGAGCTAGGTCCGATAGAAGGTCCTAGTGGTCGATACTCCACTTGCAAGTGTGTAGTTCCAAAGATTGTGCAAGAAAGAGACAAGAATTAGGGCAGATCTGAGCGGAAACTCGAAAATGGGCTTTGAGTTGTTAATATGAGGGCTTCCAGGGGGGCCGCGGGGCGACAGGAAAGGGTCACAAAGGTGCACGAACACGTATACAAGAGATCCCAAGCAAACAAGACACGTAGGACACGAAACACGTAGCAAAAACAAGCAAAAACACGAAAACACAAAATGTTGCCTCAAAAGATCACGCAAAATAAGCACCAAAAAGGACCGCGGTGGCGGTATACGATTGCCAAAGACACCCACTAAGCTAATCCTCGGGTTCTGCAGGTATCTGAACAGAGACACACAGTGCCAGAAGGCTAACTGAGGAAATAACTACTAGAAAACCGGAAAACCACACTCAGCAGCACCTGGGTGCCTGATGGGGGTGTCCAGCGGTCTGGCAGCGATTCACTTCCGTTTCCTTACGTTCTGAGCACTCTTATATAGGTACATGATATCTATAAATAAGTAAATCGGCTATCCGGTCCATATCTGTATGTGTAAGAGTAGATCTCGTAAAAATGCGGTAATACATGTGGTAGGTATCAGAAATAGATGCAATAGCACTACAGAGCGTCCTCGGGTTCGGGCATACACGGAAATATGTAAAGATGTTCACTTTTAATCCGGTGGAATGACCGGAATCTCGGAATAAAGGTTTCTCCACCATTCTTTGACCTTCTGAGACGTTCTGGGGGGCGTCCCCTACTCATATACGAAGTACCAAGCCATAGGACATAGCCGCGGCGCATATAAATAGCTCAAATCATCGATATTGACCAAAGAACAGGCCAAATAACCAACCAATTGCCTAGAACTGACCGGAAAATCAATGGTACACTTGAAACAAGAGCTCCGCTTGCTTCCTAGCGCATTCCTATGTATTCCCCACATCTATAGGATGTTTTGTTAAGCCCCTATGAATGCCATTCAATACAGAACATAGTGTGTTTTCTATGGTTTAGCCCAAACTTCTGGTTTAGTCTTCTTAGAAAGACCTCCTACTGTAAGGACAAGCTTTCCCACACATACAACAACGCTGTCACACGTCATCTATTAATAGCTAATGCTTTCACAGCCCTTGGAATCCCATTTCCGGTAATCTCTCTCAACTATAGGTGATTTCTATGGTTATGACTCTTTGTCTATGCGGGTATTTTGTGCTCAGTCTGTTATCCCACAGCTGTATTGAAGAGGAAAGCGTCTTAGGAGGTTCTAGTGATACTAGTAACCGATCCCCAGACCTCTGCTGCACACAGGCATAGTCCCAGTTATAGAACTATCGCAAATATGTTGTTTGGTAGGTAGAGAGGGCTATGGTCCCATAAATGGACCTGTACAGTTGATTAGCCCTCTGCCTATAGTGCCCTCAAGCTGTAGTATCATGCATATTGACCAGATATGTCTATAGAGATGTCCACTAATGTACTAAAAAGCGGTTTTTGTGACCCTTGACTGTCACATGTCGTATCAACGCTTCTCTCGATCAATGCCCCACCTGCATCCAAGCCAAACAACAGGTCTCCCCATTCCCTAAGCTATCTACTACAGAGTACAAAGAAATCGGAGATCTTACCTGCTCTGATCTGTGGGGCCCAGCCCGGAACCCTGGCCGTCGTGGTGAAACCTACATGATCACCTTCACAGATGTTTCCCGGAAACACAGGAAGGTAGCCTTCCTAAAGCTTAAATCCGAAGCCGATGCCGAAATAGAACGATACATCACTTTCCTCTCCACACAGCATAACATCACATGCAAAGCATTCTGCTTTGATGGCGGGGGAGAATTCGCATCAAAGAAGCTCAGGGACAAACTCGCAGATCAGGGTATCCGTGTTGAGATCACAGCCCCTCACTCTCCAGCTCAGAATGGCATTGCGGAGCGATTCAACCAAACCGTCATAACCAAGGCACGTGCAATGTTAATTGCACATGACCTGCCACTTTGGCTTTGGCCAGAAGCCGTCACTTATGCAGTCTATCTCATCAATCAATCACCCATTAAGGTCCTCAAGAACATCACTCCCTATGAAGCATTCTGGTCCAAAAAACCGGATGTGTCTACTATCCAGGAGTTTGGAATCTATTGCTGGGTTCTTATCCAGGGGGAGAACCGGTCTAAGCTCTCCCCAAAATCGCGAAAATTCCGATTTGTTGGTCTCTCAGAAGAGACAAAAGCTTGGTATTATTGGGAACCAGGCACCAAGAAGGTCCGGACATCAAGGAATGTTATTTTTGAATCAACTTCCTCGGATGACTCTCTCCCAATTCCCCTCCCTCCCTCCACCCCATCTAGCCTTGACACTTCTCAGCTTGAGGGGGAGAAAGTAGTTAGCCAAGAAGACAAGCTTGAAGGTCAAGAAGGCAACAGACTGAACCCAGTCCAACCTCAGGTACCAGCCCCCATCACTCCACCAAATGATCCTCGCCCAAAGCGACCATCCGCTTTCCGCCCACCCGGATTCTATGCCGCCGTTGCCAACACCCCTGACATTGTATCTGTCGCTATGACAGATGAGCCCCAATCATACAGTGACACCCTTGAACACCCCAACTCTTCTGAATGGCATACTGCCATGGAGGAAGAAATGCAGCAGCTCCGTGAACTTGGAACCTTTGAAATCACAGACTTACCACCCAATCGAAAGGCTATCGGGTGTAAGTGGGTCTTTCGGAACAAAACTGATGCTTCCGGCAACATCCTTCGCCGCAAGGCACGACTTGTTGCAAAGGGATACTCCCAGATCCCCGGAACTGATTATGATCCTGCTCGCATTTCGTCACCTGTCATCCGCCTAGAAACCATCCGCCTCCTTTTCGCACTTGCAGCCCAATTCAATCTGTCGTTCCGGATGCTTGACATCAAGGGAGCTTACCTCAACTCCTATCTCAAAGAGGAGATCTACATGACGCAACCCGAAGGCTTCTCTGATGGCACCAATCGAGTTTTTAGGCTTCTACGAACCCTTTATGGACTCAAACAGTCCGGAAAAGAGTGGAATGACAACTTACACTCTGCATTTACTGAAATGGGATTCACACGCTTACTATCAGACCAGTGCCTTTACATCTCCATTCAAGATTCAGGTACTACCATTGCAGGAGTTCATGTTGATGACCTCTTCATTGTTGCTCCATCTGACCCCCTCCTCGACTATGTTGAAAATGAACTGGACAAAAGTTTTACTATTACCCGATTAGGCGCCTCCAAACAGCATCTCGGCATGGAGATTCACTGGGACCGATCATCCAGTTCCATCACGCTTACTCAATCTCAATACATCCAGAAGATCCTCGCTTCTGCCGGAATGGATACCTGTAACTCCGTCTCCACTCCATTAGATCACCACATTAAACTACAGAAGACTCCGGAAGGCGCCACCACAGAAGTTTCCAAGTCAGAGTATCAATCACTCCTTGGAGGACTCATGTATGCAGCAGTCTGCACAAGGCCAGACATTGCCTATGCAGTCCAAACCCTCTCCCAGTTCTCCTCCAACCCCGGACCTGACCATTTCACTGCACTCAAACATGTCTACAGATACCTCAAAGGTACCCAAAATCTCGGCATCTCCTATTCCAGACAGGAGAAATCGGAGCTCGCACTCTTCTCAGATGCCGACTGGGCTAATTCGATTGATGATCGAAGAAGTATCTCCGGTTATACGGCTATTCTATCAGGGGGACCCATTTCTTGGAGTTCCAAGAAGCAGCCAACGACCGCCCTTTCCTCTATGGAAGCGGAATACATGGCTCTTGCACATTCAGCCCGCGAGAACTTATGGCTCCGCTCAATTTTTACAGAACTCGGACTTCCTTTGGATTCTCCCACCCCTATTTTTGTTGACAACCTCGGAACCGTCCAATTTGCTAACAACGCAGGCTTCCATGCCCGCTCCAAACACATCGACATCCGGCACCACTTCATTCGTGAGTGCATCGCCTCTAACCAGGCGTCAGTTTGGCACTGCGCCTCGGCCGAAAATCTGGCCGACATTTTTACCAAAGCGCTCCCTCGTCCTACACACCAATCGCTCGTCGAAAAACTCGGAATGCGCCGAGTTTGAGGGGGAGTGTTAAATTTTCAGTAAGGCAAACTCGGCATCCATGCGCCGTTTCCCGCCTCGTCCGCTTTCACTTAACCTTCCGCACGTTACTTATGATATTCTCTTCGTTTGTATGATTCCTCGTTCTCCCTTAGTAGTTATCGATATTTTCTTGTGTACTTACTCATACTTATATGTATTGACTACATACTTTGGTATAGTATAAAAACCCGAACGTTTACTTACTTTTTCTTTACCGAATCGCATTCCTTTCGCGTCCCCTCGAAAACTCATAAAGTTCAACATTATGGTGAGGAAGCAAGATGGTTATTTCTTAGTTCGCTGTACCCAATCGATTCAACATGCACCAATTGAACAACTATTGCATTGAAACGTAAATATGTGTGATATCTACTACAATACAATTTTCTTTCTACGACGTGAAACATCGAATGCATTCGGCAAAGCAGAGTATGCTTGCGCAAACCATGCGGGGGCTATGTACTAAAACTCTTCACTCAACAGCCATGGCGATGCCTCCTCCCAACAGCTTCTTAGCCAATTTCTACCAACCTCTCACTCTCTACGTGGATGATCATGACGGAGATAAGGAACAGCCAGTCGCATTTTCTCCAGCGTCGAAACGTAGTCTCTTCCACGGCTTCCTAAAACGTTTCCGTTCTGGTGGTCGGGAAAGTAAGTTGAAAGTCACTAGCATTGATACACCCGAGTCCAAATCCAAAAAGGTCGAGGTTAGTGTCACTACAGTCTCGTTGGAGTCGCTCGAGTGGCTCGAAAATACATCTCGCGAGGCGACTTCGCGATCCGTACTATGGGCAAAAGACGAGCTTCTTGATATCCAAACCCGTTCTGAGCAATATAAGATGCCCCATGAATGTCTTATAGGTGCTAAAGATGTGGAAGTGCTTCATGTACGAGCGGCTGCTGCTGCTCGAACACTCCTTTCTTTGCCGGAGGCACCGTTTCCTCTTCTACCAGGCGAACTTATGCGCTGCGTATTCTTATGGGTTGCATGTCAGGGTGTCATAGAAGCAAAGAATCTTTCCCTTGTATCGACTACTGCCCAGAATTGGTTGGTCGATCCCAGCGAACCCCTGAAATCTGCTTCTCATGTTCTACATGTTAGGGTCGACCCTTATATTTTCAAATACCTCGCCCATACTGATGGAATACAGCACGTTTTATCTTCCCGTATTTTTCGAGCGAAGGCACATTACTTTTCTGGATGTAATATGCTTTCAATGGCCCACGCCCTTGATGTCGTCCGACTTCACCGGGAACTTCCTGTATTGAGAAGTATCTCATCTTCACAGCCGGAATTTGCACAAGTTGCAGGAATGATTCCTTCAATTTGCCGCCTTCACATTGACAATTGGACGCCACATATCATACCTCTCTCTTCCAATGTCTTCGAAAAAATAACACATCTCTCTTTGAATCTGAAAACACAGGCGGTTCGTGTATTTCATGGATGGGACTGGGAACCGCTCAAGGATCTACTCGGCTTGAAATGCTTCATCTTTCAAACCCACTTTTTCTTGCAACGAGGGTTCTGTCCAAATGAAATCCATGCAAAGCTATGGATCGACTTCGTTGTCCCAATACTCCTTCCTTGTATACCTCCATCTGTTGACCTGGTAATTTGGGCTGTTCCGGAAATAAGCATCACAAACTCTCTGGATTGTTACCGAATACTTTTTGATGGGACCATGGATCGGCGGTTAGTCGTTGCTTTTGAGAGAGGCGACGGCTTACGTACACATGCAACCAGTGAGAGTGCTGGAGCTGGACCTTATGCGTTTGTTTATCCTGTGCTCAAACAACGACGTTACATAGGATTAGACTGGCTGGAATGGCTTTGGGAGGAGGCATTGATGTTTTTGAGGAATAGAGAAACAGCCTCAACAGGTGGCACTGCGTAGGCGGTATGGTTCCCATTAATTGATTCATATAAGGTACTTACTCCGCGTGGAATAATCGAGATCCATCGCATGTGAGGCTAACGAGTGAATTTGGTATTTAGAATGAGATAGACTATGCATTGTGCATTTTGGCTTGCATGCAGCGAGGCTGTGTGATACTGGTGTCAGGTCACAGGATACAAAGACAAACAGCTTGAAGAATTCCCTTCCAAATCATTCTTGGATAGAACCACAATGATATGTTGCGTTATCTCATCCCTGCTTCGGAATCCTCATTCGCGGCGACAATGTCAACTTTATCGTTCACTATTTTCGAGGGTTAATAACATTATCAAACTGGGGAAATGAAAGGATTTTGTGGAAGTGTTTTGGTATCCTTGTTTAACATGAGCAAGGGAAACTGTCAGAGACTCGTTTTGGAAAGATCGGGCTTAGTGCTTATATCGAATGTGTGGGCTCCTCTTGTTGAGGAAAAGCAATGAGAGGACGCACTGCGTAACGAATACCTCGTTCCATAGTCACAAAATCCAAGACGTACGTCATAACTTAAAGTAGGAATGGATGAGATCCTCAAATATATGAGCGGAGAGCAAAACCATTCTTGCTTACTACTTGACCTTTTCCCCAACTTGAAGAACTCGCGCTACCGTCTCCATAATAGCAAGTCACGAGGCGAGTTTGTACTCTTCCACTAAGACAGGAAATTGGTTGTGATCGTGGACCACTAAAATAGGAGAATACAAACCGTATCCAAGTGCCTTTTGCTTTAATTTCTTTGGCTCATCCCAGGGGAGCAAACCAAACATCCCAGGTAAACTATCCCAGAAATCGAGCTTGATTTTTTCATAATCTCTTCTGGCTTTTCTCTGGCATGGCGCGCAGAGCTGGAAGGAATCGAAGTCCACCCAGTTCTCTTTCCATGGTCTGTATAGAGGAAGGTCTAAGAATTACTTCAACATTCGAATCCGTGCCTCGTGACAATTCCCTTCCCAGCAATCTAACGCAGAGTTTGCCAATATCTTCAAATATTTTGGCATCTCGCTGTTACGAAGGCGTTCATTGCCCCCTAAGATTGCAACCTTCTGGCCAGGGAAGATTTCGAAGTGCTTGGGTTCGTAGTCGGCTCTTTCGAGTATGCTCTGTGCATTGTGCCATTCACACATCATGAGATACATATCCGGGAGACACCATTGTGCATCAACTTCTGCCAAAAGGGCGACCCAATCTACCTCATAGGCCAAACGTCCCTGAGCACTATACTTGCTAAAAAGAGGCTTTGAGAATTTATCCATGTGGATGTCGTCGTCAATAGCACATGGAAAACGGGCGCTAAGGTGGCGCAGCGCTCGTGCGCTGAATGTTGCACAATCATACTTGTGTGAAATACGTAGAACACCAGCTACGATGTGATATTGGGAAGGAGCAGGGGGCGGTAGGAAGAAGCTAAAGAAAGTTACTTGAAAAAGACGACAAGAATAAAGTTTCAATAGAGCTCACTCAGCCTGGAGAACAGCCAACAAAAAGAACTCTACAGATTCTGGATCGTCAGGCATCTGTACCAAAGGGCAATCATCGAACTTCTCTTGCTCTTGAAAGGAAGGGAACGAGAACATGTCAGAGAAGACATGCGACTGGGCAGCTAAGATACTGCGGTGGACCTTGAACAAGCGGTTGCCTGCCTTGATAACAATATTCCCGTCTTCAAACCAAAGGCTAGAAACTTGTTCAAGTGGCTGAATTTGGGAGTCGATATTCATGTCTCGTGTGTTGTTTAACTCCCTGCAGGTGCGATGGAAGATGAAAGTGAGATACACAACGTGATTACAAATACTTTCACATTCTTCGATCACGCTCTTCAACTCACTCGATTGTTTACAAGAGGTATGGAAGAGCTAAGGTGGGAAGTTAAACATCCTGGCTTGTATGAGGAAAGGTCCCTGACAAAGCTACTCAAAAATCTTTACATCCTCAATAGTGAGATGGGCCAAGAATTGGGCCGACTGGTAGGACCACGAAAGACTGAACAATCGCATTTGTGGAAAATACCAACCACAACATGATAGAGCAAAATGACAGAGGGAACAAAATCTAAATTTTCGTTGGGAAGTACTCACGAACAGGGTGTTGGGAGAATAATCCGAGAGACGTAGCGAGTGATCAAGTCGTGTCGAACGGGAGAGAAAATCTGTCAGCGCACAAGAAAGGGGAATCAACGTTGTTAGTATTTCGTAGGTCTAGCTAACGAGTCTTTTATACTAATCTATAGTAATTGTAAGTAGTAAATGGAAATGTGAATAAGCGGTAAGTAATACAATGGAAAGACAAAGGAAATCGTAGGGAAACAATGAGAAATAATGAGTGAAAAGGAAAGGGAAAATAAGCCCGCTAAGGAGCTAACGAAACACGTTGTCCGTAAGTGAGGACAACGAGGCGGGCGCGAGGCGGACTAGCCAGAATCGGCGGCTGGTCTGCTTTGCTCGCTCAACACAGGGTATTCATTACTTTGGAGGAACTAACTCGAGTTGCGGCCGCACAAGAAATTCTTGGGACACTGGATCATTAGGTACCTCTAATGTAACAATATGAAACGCTGCGCAACGAATTTCTAGCACCGTTGTCGCGAAATCCAAGATATATGTAAAGCTAGGGGAGGAATGAAGAACATCCTCAAACATAAGTGAGCAAGTCAAGCATCCGGGTATGAATGCTTAAAAATCACTAATTCTGTGGTCAACGAGAAGATCTCTTGCATTTTCTGCCTAATTTACACGTTTAGGTCCTGTATACTCGTTGACTGTGAAACAACAATTAATGGATGAATCTGAATGTAAATCGAGCCCGTACCATGTCCGATCGCATTTTTCTTCATTTGATTCAATTCGTCCCACGAGGGCAAGCCAAAAACTTGCGGTAATCGGTTCCAAGATTCTTGTCGAAGATTCTGAAAGTCCTGCTTCGCTTTCTCCCGGCAAAGCATACAAAATGGATAGACTGTTGAGTTTTCAAGGTCGAACCAACGACTGAACCAAGGATTCGATGCTATTGAGGGAGAAAGCCTAATGAACGTTGCTAGAAGTACTTTATGAGCCCGTTGACACCCATTTTGTGCACAATCTGGCGATGGAGAATGAATTGTTTTCATCAAGGCAGTGAGCTCTCGTCTGAGAAATTCTTTGCCTGAGATCATGGTAATTTGCTGGTCCGAGGTGATTTTGTAATGACGCGATTGGAATTCAATGCCATCTAAGATGGCTGCCAGAGACTCCGGGATCCACGTTGTAAGAGTCCGATAGTGGACAGGCAGGCACCAGAGAGCCCCGACCTCATAGATTAGCGAAACGAAATCCAAACCATAGGCACGTTCCTCGAAAGAATTATAACTCCCAAATATAGAATTGGAAATATAGTCTCGATGAGTATAATCATTGAGAGTAGTTGAGCAGCGAATGCTGAGATGCCGAAGAGCGCGGCTTCGAAAGATTGAACAGTCATATTTGTGAGAAATGCGGAGGATGCCGGCAATAACATGATAATGCGCTTCAGCAGGAGGTGGGAGAAAGAAACTGGGATTGCATGGTAGAGTGTTATGGTGTAAAGGGTAAAATAACTTACTCTGGCTGTGTGACCGCACGAAGAAAGAATTCGATGGATGCTGGATCATCAGGCACCTCGACTAAAGGACATCCATCAAATATTTCTTGGTTTGGCGATGGAGGGAATGAGAGCATGTCGGCAAAGACGGATGACTGTGCGGCTAAGGTGCTACGATGAACCCTGAATATGCGATTACCCGCTTTGATGACAAGGTTCCCGTCTTCGAGCCAAAGGTCAGGCACCTGGTGAGGCGAATCGGGCTGGGAGTCTATGTCCATGATATGTCTGAGGTTTGGTCGGCCCCGAAGGTGATGGGAGCAGAGAGCAAAGCGCGGCGTGACATAAATCACGTTGTATGGTCACTTCTTACATTTTTCAGGAACTTCTTTACACAAAAGTGCACATTGGCTAAAGGCAGTATAAGATAGCTACAGATAACATCCGGGGTCAAGGCGCGCGGCCTAAAAGGGGCTTTCCAGTCGAACGCGGATGATGTGCGACTGTGCGATACAAACAGTTTGTTCCAAAATCTCGTCACTTCGCCACCCAAGGACAGCATCATGTCACCCTCGCACCCAATATCACAACGCCTGGATATTTCACTTAAATACCCCTGAAGGCATGCAGGGTTTTTTCCCGCTGTCATGTCTGTCACTAAGTGCTATGGGTACTGCTGCAGCGCCCATGGTTTGTCCGCCTCACTAACTATCCGTCCATGGCGCAAAATTTCAGGTTATGGACATTCTACTCAGGTTTCTGCTTTTGCAACGGCACTTCTCAGCCTGCCAGAAGATGTAAGACCTAAAGTATACATTACTTAAATTCTTCAGCCCTTGAGGTGGTTTGGCAATTCCACCCAGCTGTTTGATGAATTGCCTGACTCTTTCAAGTTTTCGCGCTAGCCATAGCTGTTAGGGCTCATTATAGAGGTCCGTGCCGTCTCGATGATTTAGTGCGCGACAAACGAGAGGCTTTGAACTTGTTTGAGGTACTGAGGTTGAGGTTAGGTGATCATATCGAGCTGGTTTCTCCTCCCAATGGAAGGCATTGGTAAGAAGCACTACATACGAAGGTCCCGTCCCAAAAAAAATCCAAGATGTATGTAAGAATCTTAGGTAGGAATGAAGAGCAGCCTCAAATATAAGTGCATAAGTCAAGTCCCTGGCTCGGAAGGCTCAAAAGCCACTGATTCTGTGATATCTCTTGCCTGCTCTACCTAATCTACACGTTGAGGTCCTGTGTATTCATTGACTATAGGGCAACAATTAATGGATGAACTTGAATGTAAAGAAACCCGATACCGTGTCCGACCGCCTTTTTCTTCATTTCATTCAATTCATCCCATGAAGGCAAGCCAAAAGCCTGCGGTAATCGGTCCCATGCTGTCTGTCGAAGATTCTGGTAGTCTTGTTTTGCTTTATCTCGACATGGCTGACAAAAGGTATAGACGGTTGGATTTTCAAGGTCGAACCAGCATTTTAGCCAAGGATTCGACAATTTTGAAGGGTTGAGCTTGATAAATGCCGCGAGGAGCTTTCTGCGAGGCTGTTGACACCCATTTTGGGTACACTCTGGAGCGGCAGACGAAAATGCGTTCATCGAAGTAATGACCTGTTGTCTGAAATTTTCTTTGCCAGCAATCAGAGCAACTTGTTGGTCTGAAGTGATCCCATAATGGCGTGACTTGAAGTCAATTCCATTTATGATCGACATCAGAGACCGTGGGATCCAGGATAGAATGCCTTGGTATTGGAGAGGAAGGCACCAGAGAGCCTCTGTTTCGTAAAGAAGGGAGATGAAATCCAAATTATAAGCTATTTTTTCAGAGTCCCCATAACCACGGAAGATGGGCTTGGATATATAATTGCGATGAGTATAATCAACGAGAGTAGTAGAGAAGCGAATGCTTAGATGCTGAAGAGCGCGATGTCGAAAAGCTGAACATTCATACTTGTGGGCCATGCGGAGGACCCCAGCAACAACATGATAATGTGTGGCAGCGGGAGGTGGAAGAAAGAAACTAAAATTAAATGGTCGAGCGTTCTTGTGTAGAGCATTCTGTACGATGGAAGAACTCACTCTGGAAGTGTGACTGCACGAAGGAAGAATTCGACCGCCTCCGGGTCATCGGGCAGCTCCACAAGGGGACATCCGTCCAAGAATTCTTGATCCTGTGAAGGAGGGAATGAAATCATATCCGCGAAGACAGGCGACTGGGTTGCTAAAGTACTGCGATGGATTTTGAACAAGCGGTTGCCTGCTTTGATGACAAGGCTCCCGTCTTCAAGCCAGAGGCCGGAGACTTTGTAAGATGTGTCAGGGTGTGAATCGATATCCATGTTAGGTATGGTGTCTGGTTGGTCGTTGGGTGCGATGATAGTGAGGAGCAAGAGGCGCGACTTGACAGACTATCAAGTTCGGGGGGGCCAACTTGCCCAAGTCGTTCGATTGCTTGTTGGAGTTTCGTCCGTGACCCAACGATTGGGTAAGAATCACGATTATATTGAGCTCGTTATAATCGTGTAAGGAAGGCAGTAAGTGCAGGAGCGAGCTCCGTTAACTCCTAACTCCGCTAACCTTCGTTCGCCAATTCTAACATTGCTCGCAAGAAATGACCTAAAATTTAGAATATGTATTTAAAATAATCTTAGTTATGGATAAAATTCCATGCCAAAACTGCTTTCACCAAGTGTTGGATCTTCTCTTTCAGGTTGGATAGGTGCTCGTTCGACTTGGATCTATTCATACCAAGGGACCCGTGTACTCTTCAACTATGACGCTACGGTTAATGAAGGGATTTGAACGTAAAAATGAGTCTGTACCATATCCAAGTGCGCCTCTTTTCATTTGATTCAGTTCGCCCCATGGAGGCAAGCCAAACAGCATCGGCAATTGATCCCAAGATTTTTTTTGAAGATTTTCGTAGTCTCGTTTGAGTTTTCCTCGGCAAACCCGACAAAAAGAAAAGTTACTGGCTGGACTTTCCAGGTCAAACCACTGTCCCCACCAAGGGTTTAATACTCTTTTAGGTGGTATCTTGATAAAGGTTGTGAGAAGCTTCCTTCGATACTTTTGACAACCGCCTTGAGCACACTCTGACGGTGCTGAGGAAAACGCAGCTACCAAAGCTGTGATTTCTCGAGTGAGGCCGGCTTTCCCTTTGATCAGGGCAATTTGTTGAGCTGAGGTAATCTGATAATGTCGTGACTGAAAATCAACTCCGTTAATAATGAGGCCCGGGTTGTTTTCTATTTGGAATATGAGACTCTGGTATCGGAGAGGAAGGCACCAGAGAGCGTCTACCTCGAAAAGGAGGGAGAGGCAATCTAGACGATAGGCATCACGTTCGTCAGAGCTATATCCATTAAATAGAGACTTGGAGATATAGCCGCCATGAGTGTAGTCAATGAGACGAGTTGGGAATCGTGCACTGAGATGCCGAAGAGCACGAATTCGGAAGACTGAACAATCATATTTGTGGGCAATTCGTAGGATACCAGCCACAATATGGTAACGTGAAGCGGCGGGTGGTGGAAGAAAGAAACTGAATGTTCGTTGGTGAGTAACGACGAATAGAAAATTCGATTCATTAGGGGTAAACTAACTCCGGTTGTGTGACCGCACGAAGAAAGAATTCCACAGACATTGGATCATCAGGCATCTCGACTAAAGGACAGCCGTCTAGAATTTCTTGATCTTGTGAAGGAGGGAATGAAAGCATATCGGCAAAGACAGGCGACTGTGCAGCTAAGGTGCTCTGATGAACCTTGAACAGGCGATTGCTTGCTTTGATAACAAGGTTCCCGTCTTCGAGCCAAAGGTCAGGCACCTGTCGAGGTGAGTTGGGCTGGGAATTCATGTCCATGAGAAGTCTGAGGTTGGGTCGGCCCCGAAGGTGATGGGAGAAGAGAGCAAGGCACGGCGTGACATATATCACGTTGTACAGTCACTCATCCAATTTTTCAGGAGCATTTTCACACAAAAGTGCATATTGGGTTGAAGGTAAAGAAGATAGCTGCAGAGAGAATCTAGACCAAGCCCTGCAGCCTAAAGGGGCTTTCAAGTCGAGCGCGGATGACGTGCGACTGAACGCCCAAGCGAAACAAGCAGTTTGTTCCGAAACATCATCACTTTCGCCACCCAAGGACAGCATCGTGTTTCCCTCGCACCCTATGCAACAACAACACCTTGCTATTTCACTCAAATACCCTTGAAGGCACCCGGGGTTTCTTCCCGTTACCATGTCTGTCTCTAAATGTTATGCGTACTACTGCAGCGGCCATGGTTTGTCTTTGCCTTACTATCAATGTGCGGCGCATTGTCTGATAAGATTGCAGGTTATGGTCATGCTACTCGGGTTTCTGCCTTCGCAACAGCGCTTCTCAGTCTGCCAGAAGATGTGAGACCTGAAGTACACATTACTTCTTCAGCCCCCAAGATGGTTTGGCCATTCTACCCTGCCATTTGATGTGCCCTGATTCTCTCAGGTTTTCGCACTGGCTATAGCCGCTGGGGCTCATTATAGAGAGGTTCGCACTCCCCACGCTGATTTTCCTATTTGTTACTGAAATGGCACCTATGAAAACAGTCTCTCATTGATCCCGTCATAGTACAACCTGTTGCGTCAGTCGCCTACACAACAACAAGCCGCCATCCCTGCTTATAAACTAAACAGTTATCAAGTTGACCGGAGGAAGAGCGTCGACGTTCTCGACGAATTCCTGTCCAAAAAGGATTCACTGTTAGCAGAGGAGACTTGCTGGTTGCAGAGTATCCGGGCAGACTGTGTGCTTGTACGTTCATATTGTTCCATTAGGAGTCATTCGCTGACCTCTTTCGTTCAGAGTGATGCTGCTTTCCTTGGCTGGTATGCATGCTCCTTTCAATCGACAACTATCGACTTACGCTGGCTCTTTCCAGCTTGGCAGCTCACACCCTCGGTCTTCCATCGGTGCTAATCACGAATTTCTCCTTCGACTCTATTTACTCGTTTCTCTCAACAAAGATTCCGGACTCACGACCAACTCTTCTACAACTTCCCCAAGCTGGCTATGCCGAAGCAGATCTCCCGGATGTGCCTATTGAGCCTTCTGAATTGCAGCCTCTGGTAGAACAGATATGGGAGGGGTGAGTTCTTCTTGGTTCGCGTGACCCTTTCTCATCATCCCCTTCCCTCAGCTATCGATGCGCCGACCTTCTAGTCTTATTACCAGCTCACATACCGATACCCTCGTTCTGGACAGAACCCTCCCTCCCTGCCCAAGAATGGATTGATCCAGGAACCAGTCGACCATACCCAGAGATGACCAAATATTTTGGTGGTTCACTACCTGAGCAAGCTCTCCACCCACCTCTTCCACGCCTCTCCGAGACTCCGAAACGCCAACGGACACGGAAGGTGATCCATGCTCCACTCATTGTCCGGCCACCAACGGAAATGCCATCCCCATACTCTCCCTCTGGGCGTACCAAAGTCCTTGAGGAGATGGGTGTCCCAGCTCACTTTCACGATCCGACCAAAACCAAGATACTGGTCATTTCATTTGGTGGACAGGTCTTTCAGCGGCCAGGCCGTTCTGGACAGATGACTCCTGTTACTCGCGAACCCTCTCCAGACTTCCTCCATCATCATCGGGAAAATCGACGCAGGATGAGTAGCCAGAGCCCTAGTCTCGTCATTGACCGACCTTCGTCGCCATCAAGCACAAGCGATAGTACTGTGGCATCGGCATCCACACCACCTACACCTCGTAGTGAAGCCTCAGGATCTCAACACCGCCCTATGGACATTGGCGGAGCCAACGTTCGTAGTTTACTTGCAGCTTTAGGCTACAATGTGCTTGCCATGCTCATCCTGATCGTCATTAAGGTCGTCAACCTTTTGGAATTTAAAACCGAGCCGACGTCGCCGCGACCCACCGCTTCAGGTGATACGCCAGCACCCCGCAACGAATCTCTATCCGACTTGTACTCAACGCTTCAAACATCGCTTCCTCAACCTCCTGATATTGTGTCGCCTGGTCCCGATTCGTCAGCCCCGGATAGCTACTTCTTCATTCCTGGTGCACCTCCAGTGTCCCGAACACGAAGTATCACTCGTTCCCCAAATTCTGCTACACACAGTCGATTCCCATCTATCACAGTCCCGGCAAAACCTCCTCCAATCGAACATATTATACCCACTCTCATTACGAGTCCTCCAACACCGGCAGTGCCCGACTTTCCCTCTACGTCTCTTCACAACCCCTTCAACTCTTTACACCTGGACGAGCACCCTGAAGACGATATAGTGGACCTTCTACCTGATGAAACCTGGATAGCCATTATCTGTGGTGTATCTAAAAGTCAATGGTTAACTCAACAAGGCGATGGGAGTGGAGGAGATGCAATGCCGGATCGATTTTTCATTGCTCCAAGGCACGTTTACATGCCTGATTTAACTGCTATTGCGGATGTGTTACTGGGGAAATTGGGATATGGGACAGTTGCTGAGGCTGTTGATGCTTGTACTCCTTTCGTTTATGGTATGTTGCTGTCTCTCTTTTTATTTTTCTTGGGAGACGCGTGCTAATGACCTCGTTTTTGCAGTATCCCGACCATTGTTCATTGAAGAACATGGGCTCCGAACGTATCTTAATCAGGCTGGGACAGGCATTGAACTCTCCAGAGATTATTATGAGTCTGGTGATTGGGCGTGGGCAATTGAAGATGCATACGAGAGGGGCCGAGACGCAAAAGTGAAGAAACGACAAGACATGGCTTTGAATGGAGCAACGGACACGAAAGGGATTGATACCCTTGTACGGACTGTAGTGGATTGGGTTGAGGAACAAAAATAATTTGTGTTTCACGCTCTTTTGGACAAATTTATACCGTAACTGCTATGGATTAAGCTTAAATTTCGTTATGGACTTTTTTATCGTTATTAGATATCTACATAGATGCGAGTATACGGACTTTTTCCAAGATCAAACTTTTAGAAAGTGAACGGATAAGCTTGGCCTGCATTCTCGTTCTTTAATGGTACATTCATACCCAAAAACCGATACTGGTTTCCCATTCCATTCGGGTCTACCAACCTCTCAGCAGCTCCTTGAGCAGACTCTTTGACTTTTCCCGAACGTTGATGAATCCCCATATGTTCAAGCCAAGATCCCTAAGGTAAAGTCGGATACACCTCGAGATGGGGAACGGAAGTTGATTTGAATGCTTGTGTGAGGAAATCGAAATTGACATTGGCGGTTATGTCTGTTTATCTGCTTATCCTTATGGAAAGCCTAAAAGCAAAAAGCGAAGGTATTAGCATTTGTATGATGAGCGGGAATCATGAGTGGACCTGCTTGTCCATAGTCAATTATCAGTGCAGAACCTCCGCCACCCTCCCTTAAGAGCTCAGCAAATTTCTGACTGGTTGACCAAGAGGCTTGAAACACTTCGACAGTCTGGCCGACTGGGACTTCGTTTAACTTTGGATAGAGTGTTATTAGGGTCGCAGCTTTGGGAGAAGTTGTGGGTTTGAGGATAGTTTGAAGAGGGGCCTTATGCTGGGGGAGAAAAGGTGGGATAGTTGTCCCGCAAATCAATAATAAGCTGGACATCGAGAATGTTGATATTAAGACCGAGATGCCTCATTTTTGCAAAGGGAGCATGATGCAGACTTAAAATATACAACCAGTTGGGCAGTGTAACCTGAGGAAAGGCTCGAATATTGTGTCTTGGACGCTTCCCGGAAAGTCATGAAAGGTAGGCATGTTGTCGTTCGCTTTAAACACCTCGTACTTTCTCACTTCCAAGATACAATGTCCTGACTGCAGGAAAGAGGCTATCTAGAGACGCTAATATCTCACTGCGTTCTTCAGCCTGCTGGGATCGTGGGTCGGTCGAAGGTTAGTTTACCTCGAAAAGGAAATAGGCTATGATATCTGTATACTTAAGTAAATGGCGAAAAGTGTTTTGGATACAGATACTGATTCTGTACAAACGACGACGTGTTGTCATTTTCTGCACATCCAGAAGTTCAGATTGAAGTGCACTCGCGCTTCTATAGGAAGTAACGCGAGGGCGAAGAAGGGTGCAGGGTAGACAGAGGAGTCGAAATCCTCTCAAACAAACACACTAAACACTAATCAAACTACACGCTAAGTAGATAGCAGCAATATAATTCGATTTTCTCTCAGATTTCTTGTATGAACAGCGGGGGACTACTAAGATTGGGTTGCAATCGCCGTAGTGGGGTGTGCACACCAGCGTGGGATTCGCACAATGTAATTGCAATATGATTCTCTCGGTGGGACTAGACTCGGTTCTCGGTTTGGGCTAAGCTCGGGTTCTCGGGGTTCTCGGTATGCTCGGTACTCGGTCCTATGCTCTTTACTCGGGCTCGGGTGTGTGTTCAAACTCTTTATTGGACTCTGTTCTAATCTCCGACACTGTCCGCTGGCGCTCCACCTGGGTAGGTAAGGGCAGGAAGCGGGGACAAGCGTGTTGGTGCTTGACCGCTCCTCCCTGGGCTATATAGGTAAGTAGCCCTCCTCTGTATCCGGGATCTCGTAGCCATAGGAATCGTATGTATCAGTAAATAGGAGAAGGTTTGATACTGCGGAGAATTCAGTTGAGAAATGAAACAGCGAGGAAATGGGAAAAGGCGCGTGTATTGCCTTATTTGGTAAGAAGACTCGCGCTGGGAGTCCTCGGTTGATCTTTAGTAGCGTACTGTAGTTGAATACAGTACTTTCGAATGCCTGTTGAAGGCATTTCCTTAGGTCTTTCGTCTTGTCTCAAAATTCCGTACTTCCTTCCAAATGGGTTGGAATGGTTGTCTTAGGGTCTTTCTTCCATTCTGACTCTGAGCTTCCCGTGTTATCGGATCTCTGACATTCAAAAGTAAGGTTTACATTACCCTACTGCTACACAAACGCCTGAGCGGGGAGGCTCAGGACATCTTTATGGTTGCGGATCTTTGATAAGCGCCCACTTGACAGGCTTCCGAAGCTTACTCGACACGGAGAACTCCGCATTGACTTCTTTCACAGAGTTTGACGACCCGGAGGCCCGATCCTAGGTGAGTTCTGTCTGGTATCACGTCGGTTCACAGCTTCTAACTAATGACTTCATTGGACAGTGCAAAATCGCGTTTTTATTGGGTAGTAGTTGCGTACACACATCAAGATGCTGGTCGATTTTGCGCGCAAACGGCAAAATTATTAAAAAAATATTGGTCTACGTAAAACTTTCCAATGTGCGCAGTGGGCCGTGCAGACAAAAAAGTCTTCGAACTATAACTAAAATACAAATTTATTATTCACTTGTTCATATCAGAAATATATCTCAATTTTTAAGTGCTACCTGGGAAACTATATAATGCGGAAGGTGAAAGAGTACAAGGTGGCAACGGTGGATATCGACCTCCCAAGTCAAATGCAGCCTAGTTAGTATCAACGCATGAGCTCCAGTCCATCCCGGTCTGCATGTTCGAGGCATCGATAACTAGCATGTTCTGCGTACCAATAATGCCAACTAAACCTAGTGCGGGAAGATATTGGTGGTGATGTTGTGGTATCCAGGCGAGACGGCAGTTGTGCTGATTTATCACCCATCCATCATGAAGAAGAAAGCACTGTAGGGGCGAAGTATGAGAAACACGGGGAAATGAGAGAGTTTTCAAGATTTGGAGAGGCGTTCTAACAGGCTGGTGAGTGGCGGCATCCCATATCCGAATGGTCTTGTCCCTGGACCCACTGACGATATGAGAGCCATCGGGAGAGGACGCGAGAGACCTAACGAAGTCAGTGTGACCTCGAAGGAGCTCCTCAACGGGCTGGCGAGTGATGGCATCCCATATGCGAACGGTCTTGTCCCTGGACCCACTGACGATATGAGAGCCATCGGGAGAGAAAGCGACAGACGAAACCAAGTCAGTGTGACCTCGAAGGGGCTCTCCAACAGGCTGGCGAGTGGCAGTATCCCATATTCGAACGGTCTTGTCCCTGGACCCACTGACGATCTGAGAGCCATCGTGAGAGAATGCCACAGATAAAACCGACTCAGTGTGACCTCGAAGGGGCTCTCCAATAGGCTGGAAAGTGGTAGCATCCCAGATTCGAACAGTCTTGCCTCTGGACACACTGACGATCTGAGAGCCATCGGGAGAGAAAGTGACAGACACAACCGCGGTCGTGTGACCCCGATGGGGCTTTGCAACAGGTTGGCGGGTGGTAGCATCCCATATTCGAATGGTCTTGTCATAAGACCCACTGATGATCTGAGAGCCATCAGGGGAGAAAGCGACAGACGAAACCGACTCAGTGTGGCCCCGAAGGGGCTCTCCAACAGGCTGGCAAGTGGCAGCATCCCATATTCGAATGCTCTTGTCATAAGACCCACTGATGATCTGAGAGCCATCGGGAGAGAAAGCAACAGACCAAACCGACTCAGTGTGACCCCGAAGTGGCTCTCCAACAAGCTGGCACGTGACGGCATCCCATATGCGAACGGTCTTGTCTTCAGATCCACTGACGATCTGAGAGCCATCGGGAGAGAAAGCGATAGACGAAACTGAGCCAGTGTGACCCCGTAGGGGCTCTGCAGCAGGCTGGCAAGTGGCAGCATCCCATATCCGAATGGTCTTGTCATAAGACCCACTAAGGAGCTGAAAGCCATCGGGAGAGAAAGCGACAGACGAAACCAAGTCAGTGTGACCCCGAAGGGGTTCCCCAACAGGCTGACAAGTGGCAGCATCCCATATTCGAACGGTGTTGTCCCCGGACCCACTGACGAGCTGAGAGCCATCAGGAGAGAGAGTGACAGACAAAACCGAGGAGGTGTGACCTCGAAGGGGCCCCCCAACGGGCTGGCGAGTGGCAGCATCCCAGATCCGAATGGTCTTGTCAGAAGACCCACTGACGATATGAGAGCCATCGGGAGAGAAAGCGACAGACGAAACCGGGTCAGCGTGACCTCGAAGGGGCTTTCCAACAGGCCGGCGAGTAGCAGCATCCCATATTCGAATGGTCTTGTCCCTGGACCCACTGACGATACGAGAGCCATCAGGAGAGAAAGCGACAGACGAAACCGACTCAGTGTGGCCCCGAAGGGGCTCTCCAATAGGCTGGCAAGTGGCAGCATCCCATATCCGAACGGTCTTGTCCCTGGACCCACTGGCGATCTGAGAGCCATTAGGAGAGAAAGCGACAGACCAAACCCGGTCAGTGTGACCTCGAAGCGCGCTAACAGGCTGGTGCGTGGCAGCATCCCAGATCCGAATGGTTTTGTCATAAGACCCACTGACGATCTGAGAGCCATCAGGAGAGAAAGCGACAGACCTAACCAAAGAGGTGTGACCTCGAAGGGGCTCTCCAACAGGCCGGCGAGTAGCAGCATCCCATATTCGAATGGTCTTGTCCCTGGACCCACTGACGATACGAGAGCCATCAGGAGAGAAAGCGACAGACGAAACCGACTCAGTGTGGCCCCGAAGGGGCTCTCCAATAGGCTGGCAAGTGGCAGCATCCCATATCCGAACGGTCTTGTCCTTGGAGCCACTGACGATCTGAGAGCCATCAGGAGAAAAAGCGACAGATATAACCACGGCCGTGTGGCCTGTTATGACTTGTAACTGAACTGGCCACGTCATATCTCCATCTGAAACAAGCCTCAGTGTATGTGATACTCTATCCAGATACTTTTCTCGAATTAGTGATGCTACAGGTGTCCATGGTACCGCCGTGATGTATATGTGCGGGTACGACTGAGAGATGGGTAGTGAGAACTGGCGAATAAAAGCCATTGCGTCTTGTGCACGATCATTCACTGCCTAAAGCGTATAATCAGATCAGGGCAAGAGGTAGGGTTAATATGGCCAACCTTGCTAAATCCCGTTACTTTCAAGGCTGACAAGCCTTCTATGGCTTCTCGAAAGCACCCAAGGATGCTCACTGCTTCCACCCAATACAAAAAAAAATGGTCGAGAAACTCGTCAATTGACTGAGCCAAAGTCATCAGGTCGTCTTTGCTTTTTTTCCGAACTTGCGTCAGGTGGGTACCCCAAAAGCGCGATGCATATCGAAGCTCCTCGGAAAGTGCCTCATGCAGCTCGGGAATTTCAGAGTTCAGCATATAGGAAGATGGCATATTCCCCATGTTGAAGTGCAATTGGTCGAGCATTACTTTGAAGCATGAACCCGTGAAAGTGAGCTCTATTCCATCAAGGTCGAGCTGGAATGGGAATTCCTTTGATTGAACATAATCGAGAAATGATTTGTGAATGAAACGGAGGCCCTGCGCGGAATCCATGACGGGCATAAGTACCCGAACAATACTCTTGATGTCGTCAACATCTACCTCGCAAAGCAAAGCAAGAGCGTCTGAGGAAAGCGGAATTCTTGCAGAGACGAGAGCAGAAAAGATTGTCTGGTAAGCTAAAACGTCCTCTGATGGCTGCACCTGCACAGCATCTAACTCCTCAGGGTCTAGAAGAGGATTCAGGACGGTGCGATACAATTTGTTCAAATGGTCCATCTGTGTAGACCCAACGGTGGCCTTTTGGCTGCATAGGTCTCGCAAAAATCGCTTTGCGGCACTATACAAAGGCTTTTGTTCCACCATTTTAATGACAGTACTCGCCCAGATAAACAGGCCCGAACAAGCGTCGACAAGTGTCTTCAGTTGCGACTTAGTCACAAGTGCCGTGGAGGAACCACGGCGGCTCTGGATATTCCCAAAGCAATATTCGAAGAATTTTCGGATATCATTGATTGTTTCTGTAGACGCCGCTTCACCTACTGCTAGACGTCGAACACTGTGAGTGGGGAGATCCAAGTGTCGGGGGAGGTCGCCCTGACTGCGACTCGCAATAAAGAGCTTACAACGGCTTGGTAGTTGAATCCATTTGGAGAGTAAAAGTTCGAGAAGCAGCAGCTGGTTTTGATCTGATCGACCAAATTCATCCAGAGCGTCGAGAACAATAACAATTGAGTCATTCAAATCTCCGCAGGCAGCACTGAGTGGATCATACACGAGAGTTTCGAACAAGCTGGACGGGGCACTTTCCAATTGGACAGCACCGGAGTTTGTGGCCCGGACAATACTGTCCCGAACAGAATCGTGACTGTCAAGTAGCTGAGACGCAATGCTCCGGATAAGAGTGGATAAACTGTGCTGCGAGGCGTCTTCGCGACGAAAGAAGCACGACGCCCCGAGGCGACGAACTTTTGCCAAACGCTGCTTGAGAGAGTTGCATATAGCGGTTTTTCCGGTGCCAGGGGCACCTTCCAGCCAGAATACATTGGGTGCATTATCGTCTTCGGCCCAACTTTCGATAGACTGTAGAACATCCTCTCGAGTTCCTGCAAGACACCCGTTTTCATCGACGGACTGGAAGTCATATGGAGCACGTATTTTCTCTCGAGCGCTTTTTATTTCTTCAAATCGGATTAAAAGATGAGAATACATGTTGCTAAAGTAGACCTTACCTGCATCATTGCGCAAACGCGACACATCTTTTACTAGCTTCTTGTCGCCATCTTCTCCAGCAAGATTACCTAGAATGTCTTGTAAGCCCAAGCATTAACGCATAGGGTAGCAAACATACCTAGACGCAACAAGTTCACGACTTGTTCGCGACTCTCTACAGCCTCCACAATCTTGTCAACTGTCTTGGAGACATCATCTTCTTGGAGGTACCCCATGACCAAAGACGTGATTTTGGTCTCTGCGTGTAATTCCTCTTTCAAAGACAGTCGAAAGAAGCAGTCGAGGTCCCGGAATTGTGACATAAGATCTTGACCAACGCGGTGAGAGTCATTTGTTGGACGAGTGGAGTCGGCTCCAAGGTTGACGAAGCAGGCGAGTTCTAACTTGGGGAAGGCAGCCGCGAGCTCTTTCACGAGTAGATGAGACGCGTTGGGGAAGGCACTTGATGCGCTGACGAATTCCTCGTCTCCAATAGACACAGCAGGAAAGTGCTCCGAATCGGCGAGGGTAGCATGAAGGGCCTGACGAATGGTGCAACGTGGACTCGACCCAGTACGGACTTTGTAAGTGCGGAGAGCACGAGGCAAAGGCGTGTTTGCCTTGGTCTCGTTCAACACAGCGATGTAACTGGGTAAGGGTGAGACGAAGGAACAGAGTAAGTATCATAATACGCACCATTTCTTGCAATCCTTCGAGAAAAAAGGAGATTTCATATCGACTGAGACGCTTGAACCAGATATAATCTGGTCCAAAGCGACGTCGAGAGCATTGGTGCACTCTTGACGATCTTTTCGGAACCAGCAATCAGCCAGGAATAATTTATCTTGTAGGATATTGTGAAAATTGATAACTTGACCAATGGTCATATTGAGTCTAGCGAAGAGAATTGCATACAGGCTGGATGACCTGAATCAGCAGAGAGGAGAGAGAGAGGTATAACTACGCACCCTCCCATGCCACTTCCACCAATGATGTCAAACATATCACTAACGCGTACATCATCTCCTTCAATTTCATCTTCATCGTCTTCGTTGTACGCCCATCGGTGCGCGATTTGCTGAAGGAAGAGCGGTTCTGATAATGCAGCGGTAGCGAATGGGGGTCCATCTATGTAAGCCACTTTGAGCAATGTTGAGACGAACGTAGGGTATCTGGATACCAAGGCAAAGCACTCTGAGGCCATTTCTCGTCTGAGTCCCGGCCATGCTTTTAATCCCTGTTGTAATGGTTGGCGGAGGCAAGATTGGCCGTGTTCAAAACCACTCCCCTACAAAATATTATTCAGTTTGGGCCGTGAACGGGGCGATTTCACGACTGTCTCTATACGCTCATGAACATATCCGGAACATTTGGCCCTTTAACCATGAACATGTACTCTCGGATCCAGATACACCTTCTTTTGAAACATCGGTCGAATTTATCCCAACCAATTGGCTATCTTCTACAAAAGCAACCACACCTCCCACACCTGATAATGAAGTTTCTAGACCTCAACACCGCCCTATGGACGTTCGCGGAGCCAAATAATTCGTAGTTTACTTGCAACTTTAGGCTATATTGTACTTACCATGCTCATCTTGATCGTCATCAAGGTCGTCAATCTTTTGGAACTTAAAGCCGAGACGACACCTCCGCAACCCGCCACCTCAGGTGATACAGCGTATCCCGCAACGAATCTCCATCCGACTTGTACTCAACACTTCAAGCGTCGCTTCCTCAACCTCCTGTTATAGCGTCTCCGTCTCCCAGTTCGTCAGCCCCGGATAGCTACTCCTTCATTCCAGGCGCGCCTCCAGTGTCCCGAAAATGAAGTATCACTTGTTCCCCATTCTCCGCTACACACACTCGATTCCTTCTATGACAGTCCCTGCAAAGCCCCCTCTGATCGAATATATTATATTCACTCTCATTACAAGTCCTCCAACTCCAGCAGTGCCCGACATTTTGTCTCCCTACAACCCCTTCAACTCCTTACACTTCGTAGAGCATCCTTGGGATGATATAGTTGACCTTTTACCTGACAAATCCTGGATAGTCATTATCTGTGGTGTCAATGGTTAACTCAACAAGGCATTGCGAGTGGAAGAGATGCAATGCCAGGTCGATTTTTCATTGTTCCAGGACATGTTTACATGCCTGATTTGACTGCCATCGCGGATGTGCTGTTGGGGGAATTGGGATATGGAACTGTTGCTGAGGCTGTTGATGCTAGCACGCCTTTCGTTTATGGTATGTTGCGTCTTTTTTTTATTTTCTTGAGGGGCTGGCGTGTTAATAAACCCCTTTTTTGCAGTATCCCGACCGTTGTTCATTGAAGAACATGGGCTCCGAATGTATCTTAATCAGGCTGGGACGGGCATTGAACTCTCCAGAGATTGTTATGAGTCTGGTGATTGGGCTTGGGCAATTGAAAATACATACGAGAAGGGTCGAGACGCGAAAATGAAGAAACGACAAGACATAGCTTTGAATGGAACAACGGAAACGAAGGGGATCGATACCCTTGTACTGACTGTAGTGGATTGGGTTGAGGAACGGAAGTAAATTTCGTTTCACGCTCTTTTGGATAAATTTATATCGTAATTGGATTGTGGATTAAGCAAAGTTTTGTTATGGACTTTTTTATCTTTATTAGATATCTACGTAGATGCGAGTATACGGACTTTTTCTCAAGATCAAACTTTTAGAAAGTGAACGGATAAGCTTGGCCTGCATTCTCGTTCTTTAATGGTACATTCATACCCAAAAACCGATACTGGTTTCCCATTCCATTCGGGTCTACCAGCCTCTGAACAGCTCCTCGAACAGACTCTTTGGCATTTGCCGAACGTTGATAAATCCCCATGTGTTCGAGCCACGATCCCTGAGGTAATGTCGGATACACCTCGAGATGGGGAACGGAGGTTGATTTGAATGCTTGTGTGAGGAAATCGAAATTGACATTGGCGGTTAGGTCTGTTTGTCCGGGGAGGTGGAATGGAGACACCTGCTTGTGTTTATGGAAAGCCTAAAAGCAAAAGGAAAAAGGTATTAGTATTTGTAGGGTGAGCGGGAAAATAAGTAGAGGCGTACTCTGAAAGAGTCATGAGATGGGCCGTCTTGTCCATAGTCAATTATCAATGCAGAACCTCCGCCACCTTCCCCTAAGAGCTCAGCAATTTTCTGACCGGTTGACCAAGAGGCTTGAGAGACTTCGACAGTCTGACCGACTGGGACTTCATCCAATTTTGGATAGAGCGCTGCTAGAGTAGTAGCTTTGGGAGAGTTTGTAGGTTCGAGGATGGTTTGAAGGGGAGGTAAAAGGTTTTCTTCATTTGAAACTGGCATGCCAATCTTAACTTCATTCCATCCCTCTTCGGTCTTCTGGAATGTTCGTAACGTGAATGAGCATGATGTCTGAATTCTCGGAAGAACATATCTAACCTTAAAAACGTCCACGGGGAGCGCATCGAAGAACTCATGCGCCACGACCATTGTGAATGCTGACGAAGGCTCCACATCCTGGACCGAGTCTAACCACAATGGATCCCAACCACCTTCGCGTATTTGCGAAATAGTATCACTCTGAATTTGCCTTAAAGCTCTTGAGTTTTCGACCATGAAGACTTGCCTCTCTATTCGGGGAGGATATCTTGGTTGGCCGTTAATAGAGTTTTTCCAGAGGCGGTTGCAGGTCTAGTAAGATATGATATTACTATCGAAGCAAATACAGCAATGGAATGAAGGGGGAAAAAACCTACTCGACCAATATCCAGCGTAAGAGTCCCTTTGCCAGGTCCAAGTTCAATGAGTCGAACAGCAGGAGGACAGCCAGCCATTATCCATTGCTGAGTAAACCACACCGCTATCAACTGCCAAAAATACTCAGCTTCAACTGTCTTATGTAAAAGGGAAAAATTGAACAGACCTCTCCAAAGATTTGTGAAATTTCAGGAGAAGTCAAAAAGTCACCTCCTTCACCGATTATGGGGTTTGTAGGAGACATGTAATACCCAAGTTCTGGATGGGATAGGCATAGTTGCATATAGTAAGAGTAGGAAACTGGACCTGTGGCCTAATGAACGCGAATGAACCACAACAAACCAGGAACTAGCAAGGAACAAACCTTTATTGAAGACCGCACCAGCTGCTCAAGGGGTGTGACTCCTGTAGATATTGCATCGCCATGGTTGTGCCGTACAAAACGAGAGATGGAAGATAGACAAGTGGGTCTTGCAAACCGTCGTGGAAGGAGGCACTGTGAAAAGAAACGTGATCGCATAAAGCAAGTTGACAGGCCTGCCTTTGCTTCTGCCGCTCATGATGATGTGTATGATCTCAGCTGATGATTCCTTGTGGCAATACACTTGCAGCTTGCAGGCCATTGTTTGTACATGTTATCTCTCATATCGTGTCCTCGTCCTGGTTCCTGTTCTTTGAGCCTGCTTGACGTGTCTGAGCGGACTCCCACCCCTTCGACGAATGCCCGTTGTCTTCTCCTCGCCCTCTCTCCCTTGGCACTGCCGAACTGAATATATGTGACCTCGTTTTATCTGAGCGTCATTGATAAACCTAGATCTGTCGCTGAGGCACACTAATCAGGAATTTCCCCGGACCGGGTACTGACTATAAAAGCTTGTGGAAATAGCCAGGCGCCCTCTCAGTCTTCACTGTTGTCTTCTTCCTCTTTTGCTTCTTCTCTCCCACTGGTAGCATTTTTTTTTCTTTCCCCTTCTACGATGCTACCGACATTGGAAACTCGCCATAAACCACCTAGCAAACCTGCCAGCTCTCAGGCTCCTAAACTGGGCTCAAAAGACTTCGTCGTCGTCTGGGTGCTCATAGGCATTGTCTTATTTCTTTTTGGTCTTTATATATTCTTTAAGTGAGAGCCTAATCTTCTCTTTCGTATTCGTTTGCCGCTAACGACCAATCCAGGTTACGATCAAAGTGCAGCGGCAGGAACAGGAACACGAACGGCAGTGACAACAAGACGGGCAAAACAGACACTACTGTGAACGTCGACCTTGAAAAAGGTAGTCATGCGCCAGTCAAGATATCTTGGCCGCAGAGACTTGCCAAGAAGGCAAACAACAAAGCTCGACGGGTTTCAGACTCAGACCGCGCGTTACTCCTGCCTTCGAATCCCTCAGAAACCGAAATTCCTTGGTCTGAGAGCGACAGTGATTCATTTTTGGACAAGGATTTGGAAGTTTTTGTTGAGAAACAAGTCGAAGTGAGTTGATGATCCCGGATGTTAGTATTGGTGGGTCATCATGGCGAACTTGTGTCGAACCAGTACTAATTTCATCAGTTAGTTTCATCATTCTAGGCACTCTATGCATCGAAAGCATATGCAAAACTGCCGCTGACTGGAATCAGACCTGGTCGTCACTCTTAGTCGCTGCATGCGGACGGAACTCCATACAATTTGTAACACATTTACTTATTCATTCCATGGCCAGACACGTATATACTATTTCTTGCAGATTATTGTTGTATTTATCACAAGGAACTATCCAGGCTACCTATTAAGTTCCGGGACAATATGCCCGATCATGAGAACGCGGGAGAACCAACATTCAATTATCGTGAGTTTTGAACGCCATGACTCAAACATAGCCTTGCACTACTCTACCAATTGTAACATACTCCGATGAACACCACCAAATATGACGACCTTAGGGAGATACTTGGCCATCAGGGTGTGCACAAAGCGCTGATCGCTTTCGGGATGTTTTCCTCCAAATATCATCTCGATTTCTTCCAGACCCCACGACTGCCACCTTGGAGTTTCCAAAACAGCACGGAGAGAATCCGTAAAATCGATATACGGTTGCTCAGAGTACGTTGGATCTTCTACCTCATCTTTAGGTGGCTATTGGAGTTTCTTCGATTAATTCAAATAAAAGGAAGGCATGTTGAAACACTCACATTCCAAGGCCCTTGTACTTGATTGAGATTTAAAAGTTTCACAATATTCCCGAGTAAGGCTTGACTGAGCGACCGGGGATTCTTCATCTGCAATTTCTTGAGTGCCGGTAGTGATACAGGTAAAGGCCTCATCAGCGCCCACAGAGGTTCGTCGTCCCACCAAAATTTATCTTGGAACTCCAGCGTTAGGAAACTCAGATTTGGTAGAAACGCGAAGGCGTTGTCCGAACTTGGGAGTTCTGGGAGGACTAGAGATAGCCTTCGCAATGTAGTAGAGGCCATCAGCGCTGAACGGAACCGTTCGTATCGGTGTTCTGGAACTACGCTCACGCGAAGCGCGCGCAACTTTGATGGGTTGAAGAGGGATAGGACGTCTTCATCGGAAGTGGGAGGGTCAGGGTGAAACCACCTTTGGAAGATGTGGAGGACTGTGGTTTGTATATTATCCTGGTATAGGTGGAGGAACTGGCGGATATCTGGAGGGATAAGCGTAGCGCGCACTCCCCAAACCATGTTGAACTTGCGAAGGTGTGGGTATAACAGCTCCTCGACATGAATTGGAAGAACTCCAGTCTCCGTGATAAGATCATCACGAAGGTAAAACGCAACGCACAGTTCCTCTAGCTGTTTTGAATCGCGAAGAGATTCCCTAAGCGTGTGTAGACAGCTCAATGGTTTCCCTTTGCACGAATTCCAGATGAACGTTTTGAGATGAGGGAGCTGGACAGCTTCGGTAAAGTCATCTTCGCCTCGAGGCCAGTTGCGAAGAGACAGCTGAAGTAGTTTGGGTGCGAGGCACTTGAGCACTTCACAGAAATAAGAAGGCTGAGGATGCTCCCAAGGCAGTTTGTAACGCCAAGTTCCAAAACCTGGCGTTTCAGGCTCGGGGAGGAATGAAAGTTCGAGGGAGGTGACATGAGTGAGTGATTGTACGAAAGATACAATTCGCGTTGGGAAATATGAATGGGTCCAGTATGAGAGAGGATCAATAGCCTGGGGAATTCTAGGAAGCCGACTGCGCGTCGCAACCCAACTAGATCCAAATGTATCGTTCCAAGTAAATGGAATACAAAGTATGATGAGAGGAATTCTTAGCCAAAGAAAGTCCCGGCGCCATTTCCATATCAATGTTTCGATGTTCGCACAGAGCGTCAACGAGGTCAGCACTTGTTTAACTTCTGGTCGACTTCACAATGTGTCAATGCGACGCTAACTGAGTTGAAAGAAAACATACGCGTACCTATATGTATAAAATATTTCTCGAAACATGAAAACGCGAGTCCAGCTTGGCCATCTCTCATACCACCGGTTAGGTGGGAGTTCAGTTGGCGTTAGGCAAAGTCGTCTAAACTTCTGACGCCATGCTGCTCTCCAGAAACTGGCATTAAGCGTTCTTAGTCGATAAAGGTCAGGAGTGGAAAGGTAGAAGATGATTTTCAACCAAAGTTCGGGTGGAAGAGTCGCACTATGGTAGCCATCTGACATGGTGGCTGCAAAGAAGTCGCAACTTAAACAGCGCTAGCGTTCAGTGTTCAATGAATTGATTATCGCTTCTCAAGTTGATTGTGGATGGAGGGAATAGGAAATATGGATAATTCTTGCTTTTTGGCACTTCCAACGGAGCAATCTCACGTGTCGTTGACGAATTTTTTTTGCTCATTGTTTTGTGCCTTCCTCGCTCAGGACGCTCTGACCTGCTATAAAAGTAGATACATCCGTGCCAAACTACTGTACTTATTACCGTACTGATTCAGGTCACCACCACGTACTCCTATGCGCACCACCAAAAATTAGCACTTGAGGAAGACACCCTGCCATCAAAGTGTACACAAAGCGCTGGTCATCCGCCACGCGCATATATCCAAATCCGATGTCAATCTCTTCTAGACCCCAAGCCTTCCACCCTGATCCCTCTAAAACGGCTCGGAGCGAATCCGCAAATTGGATGTAAGGTTGCGTAGTGTACGACAGGTCATCTTCTAGACCCTTGGGTGTCTAGGAGGCGTATGAACTTGTAGGGATGAAGGTTCAATGAGCGCACTCACGATTCGGTTTCCGAATGATGCAACAATGTTCCCAGGTAAAGCCTGGAAAAGAGAAAAACAACTCCACATCTCCAATCTCGTAAGTGCCGGCAATGACATGGGGAAACACCTCATCAGCGCCCACATTGTCTCATCCCATCAAAATCCCTGCTCAATCCGAAGCCTAAGGGATGTCAAATTTGGTAGGAATACAAAGGGGTTCTCTGCACTGGGAAGATCATAGAGACTAAGTGAAAGTGACTGCAGTGCAGTGAACGGCATCAAGGCCGAACGAAACTGTTCGTATCAATATTCTTGTATTCTGCTCGCGCAAAGTGAGAGGAGATTCGACGGTTTAAGGAGAGATAAGATATCTTCATCCGCAATAGAACGGTAAGGATGATAGGCTCTCTGAAAAATGTGGAGGTCTGCGACCTGTATGGTATCCCGATATAGAGACACAAATTTTCGAACATCCTGAGGGACATGCGTAGAGAATACGCACCAGTCAATTTTAAATTTACGGAGGTGTGGGTATAAAAACTTCTTGATGTCAACGGGGAGCACTCCAGCCTCTGTTGAGCTGTCGTAGCTCTGGAGATAATATCTGAGATCTATTTCTTCCAATCTCTCCGATCCCGGAAGAGATTCTTTAAGGGTGTGTAGGCAACTCCAGGGGTACCATTCGTGTGGACACCAGATGAACCTCTTGAGCCGAGGAAACTGGATGGCCTCAGTGAAATCCCCTTCAGCGTGAGGCCAGTGTTGAAGGGTCAACTGAAGTAAATTTGGTGCGAGGCACTTGAGCACCTCACAAAAGTAAGACGGTTGGGGATGTGGCCATGGCAATTTGTAACGCCAAGTCTCATCGCGCGGCAAGGGGTTGGGGAGAAATGAAAGTTCGAGAGCAGTGATGCGAGTGAGCGACTGTGCGAAAGATATAATTTGCTTTGGGAAATAATAATGGCTCCAATATGAGAGAGGATCAATGGAAGCCGGGAGTCCAACGTTCAAGTCGCTCAGGTTATCTAGAGTAATTCGCCCGGCCCAAATGAACGGGAGACAAAGAATAATGAGTGGAACTTTGAGCCAAGGAAAGTCCCGGCGCCATTTCCATATTACTGTTTCGATGTTCGCAGAGAGCGTTAAAGAGGTAAGAGTTTGGTTAACCTCAGGCTGACTTCACAATGTGTCAATGTGACCGTATTACAGTTGAAAGGAAAAATACGCGTACCTATACTTATGGAAGATATCTCTGAACATGAACACACGAGTCCAGCTTGGCCATTTCTCATACCACCGATTAGGCGGTAGTTCGGTAGGCGTCAAGCGAAGCTGTCTGAACTTCTGACGCCATGCTGCTCTCCAAAAACTAGCATTAAGTGCTCTTAGTCGATAAAGGTCAGGGGTGGAAAGGTAGAAGATGGTTTGCAACCAAAGTTCGGGTGGAAGAGTTGGACTCAAGTAATCATCTGACATGGTGGCAGCAAGAAAGTTGGAACATCACAGGTATTCGTATCCAACAACTCTGATCATGAAGAGAAAAAAGCCATTATTTGTAGTTCGCTTTTCCCACCATTCTAATCTCTGTCGCTCCAACTAGATTTTCTCTTGAAGCTACTAAGATAATTCATACATAGAAACCTTATATTTATCTTCAAGCCTTTTCCTCGCACAGCTTGTGCCACCACGCGGTCTACTAGTTCCTTGACGTGGCCTATCCGCTATTGTATTATCATAAGCTCGCTGAAGGGCCAAGAATGCCTTCACTGCCCTCGTATTATCAGAACTAAGGCTTCAAACATCTAGAGGGATGTTTCTGGCGAGATGGGGATAGATGTACTGTATTACGTTCCTGCCTTCGAGAAAGCCTTATGGTTTCGCCTCAGGGATCGATGGAATTTGGAAATAAGTCTAGCACCAACGGCATGACACTGCCCCAGAGGTCCGCAGCAACCCCTCAACAGCACTTCCCGCGATACAAGAGTCTGTACGTTCACTTTCATCTAATCTTCCTTCAATCTCAATGCCTCTTGGTGATCTCTCTTCTGATCTTATTCGTCTTATCATTGACCTAGCGGTTGGTGACAAAACCGATGGAACCTTGGATGTCAAGACAGCATGTCAGTTGACTTTGGTATCTCGAGAAATCCAATCATGGTATGTTTTTAAATAACAATGACTTGGATTTCTTTAATGCCTATAATATTCGATGTGCCTTGTAGGGTCGACCAGAAGCTTTTCCGCTACGTGGAACTTGATTCTAACTTCTTTCCTGAACGACTTCTTGATCACCTAAACACTACGCAGAGGCTTTCGGAGAGAATGACGAAAGCCTTGACATACGTCCGTTTTATGGTTGCTGGCCTCCGTTGGAGCGTCAACTGGCCAAAGAATACCTTTTTGGCGCCTCAGTTACTCCAAGCGCCAAACCTACAGTCCTTCGTACACCTAAGTAGTCTTCCCTTTCCCCCGTCCGCAGCAACTCCTTCAGTCAGCCAGAATCTCAAGTTTCTAGCCATCGACCTCGGAATTTTCGAGGATATGGGTGAAACTTTGTTTGCACATCCCCTTTTCCAGCCTATTTCTACACTCTTCATTCTTGATAGTTGGGACTCATGGTCATCTCCCGAAAACGTGGACTGGAGAGGTCTGAAGAACTTGAAGAACCTTCGATGTCTGGTTCTCGACGCTAGTCGTTGTAACCAATCTATTGTTTCTCCTCTTACTCAACATGTTCTACCTCACCTTCCAGAGACCCTCTCCGTGCTTACTATCTTTGTGGACAATTCGTACGGTTTCGACAAGAATGGAATGAATGAAGAGTTTCGCCGTCTTGTGAACGGAGAGATTCATCCGAAGGTCATCGTTGGGACCAGCCGGTCAGGTCCAAATAAACTTCCAGAATGGATCCTGGATGCGAGTGACGATAGCGAGGATATGCGAAAGGAATGGTACATGGATGTGCCTGAGAGCTCGACCATGAAATTTAGAGCTTTGAGCGCTCTTCAATTGCGGAATAAACATTTGGATAAAGTCAATACGTGGTCACAACCTTACCAGTGACGGTCGTGAATCTGTTGAAAAAGGAGATATGAACGTGAGATTGAGTTGAAATGGAAGAGAAAGAAGAGTATTGATACGTCCCGAACTGCCTGCCCACAGAAGTCGATTCATTTTGAAATTCATATACTTTCTAATTCATAGCCAGACATGTATTGTCCTATTTATCACATGGGATTGTCCAGACTATCTACCTAACCAGTTATGAAACGACATGTGCTATATTGGAAGGCGGGAGAATCAAGTCCCATATTCAATTCCCAGGAGCCATGACCTGCCTTGCATTACTCTTCTCCTATCTATTGTAGTGTACTCCGATGAACACCACCAAATATTAAAACCTTAGGAAGATACTTTGCCATCAAGGTGTGTACAAAGCGCTGATCCTCTTCGGCGCGATCACTTCTAAATTTCACCTCAATCTCCTTCAGACCCCACGACTGCCACCGTGGCGTTTTCAAGACAGCGCGAAGAGAATCCGTAAATCGGGTATACGGTTGCTGAGAGTACGACAGGTCATCTAGTAATTCTTGAGGTGCCTATGTGAGGGATGTGGATGAATAGAACAAGAAAGCAAAGTATGACGAAGCACCCACAGTTCGACGCCTCTGTCCTTGGCTGACTAGGACAATGTTTCCTGGCAAAGCCTCCATAAGAGCCCAACCATTCCTGATCTCCAATTTTTTCAGTGCCGGCAGCGATGAGGGTAAAGTCTTCATCAACATCCACAGCGGTTCGTCCCACCAAAAATTATCTTGAAACTCCAATTTTAGGGATCTCAAATTTGGTAAGAATGCGAAGGCATTGTCAGAGCTTGGGATTCCATTGAGGACTAGATTTAACGTTCGCAATGTGGTAGAGGCCATCAAAGCAGAGCGTAACTGTTCGTATCGGTGTGTTGGAACCATGTTTACGCGAAGAGCACGCAACTTGGGCAGGTTGAGGAGGGACAGCACATCCTGTTCAGAAGTGGGCCGAGGCCACCTTTGGAAACTGTTGTTGAAGAATGTAATCTGTATGCTATCCCGGTATAGGTAGAGAAACTGGCGGACATCTGGAGGGATAAGTGTAGCGGTTGCCAACCAGATCGTGCCGAATTTGCGAAGGTATGGATATAATAATTCTTCAACATATATTGGAAGGATTCCAGCCTCCGTAATGGTTCCTTCCGGAGGGAAAAAAGCGACGCCTAATTCCTCTAAATTATCTGATCCTCGAAGAGACTCTCTAATTGTGCGTAGACAGCTCAACGGCGTCCCTTTACTATGTGGAGTCCAGACGAATACCTTGAGTTCGGGGAACTGGACAACTTCGGCCAAGTCCTCTTCGCTTCGAGGCCAGTTACGAAGATACAGCCGAAGTAATTTGGGTGCGAGGCACTTGAGCACCTCACAGAAGTACAAAGACCGAGGATGTTCCCAAGGCACTTTGTAACGCCAGGTCCCACAACCTTCCTTGGGCTCTGATAGAAAACAAAGTTCCAGAGAAGTGACATGAGTAAGCGACTGTGCAAAAGAAACAATTTGCGCTGGGAAAAAATTGCAGCTCCAGCATGAGAGAGGATTGAAAACCTGAGGAACTCTATGAAGCCGACAGTGCACCGCAACACAACTGGGCGTAGATGGGAGGCAAAGTTTGATAAGAGGGCTTCTGAGCCATTGAAACTCCCGGCGCCATTTCCATATTAGTGTTTCGATGTTCGCAGAGAGCGTTAATGAGGTCAGAGCTTGGTTAACGTCCGGTTGACTTTCCGGTGTATCAATGTGGCAATTATAGTGCTGAATAAAGTATATGCGTACCTATACCTGTGGAATATACCTCTAAACATGAACATGCGTGTCCAGCTTGGCCATTTCTCATACCACCGGTTAGGTGGCAGTCCAGTGGGCGTCAGGCGAAGATGTCTGAACTTCCGACGCCATGCTGCTCTCCAGAAACTACTATTAAGGAACCTTAATCGATAAAGGTCATGATTGGAAAGGTAGAAGATGATTTTCAACCAAAGTTCGGGTGGAAGAGCTACACCCAGGTAGCCATCTAACATGATGGCAGCAAAGAAGTTGCAACTTCAACAGCACTAACGTCTGAGGTTCAATCAGCGCTTCGGAAGCTGATCGTAGATGGAGGAAAGAAAGAATTACGGATAGTTCGTGCGTTCTGGTGCAAGCCCTGGAACTCCCTCACGTGCCATGTCACAAGGGATTTTTTGTGCTCTTTGTGCGTTCCTCGCTCAAGACGTTCTCTCCTGCTATGAAAGCGAGTAAATTCGTGATAACTACTATATTGATTACTGTACTGCTTCATGTCGCCGCCACATGTTCCTATGGACACCGCTAAAAATTAGTACCTGTGGAAGAAACTCTGTCATCAAAATATAGACGAGGCGCTGGTTGTCTCCGCTCCGCGCATTTGTCCAAATCCAAATCCTATATCAATCTCTGCCAAACTCTAGGACTACCAGCCCAGTTCTTGCAAAACAACTCGGACAGAGTCCGGAAATTGGATGTAAGGTTGCGTAGTATACGACAGGTCATATTCTAGACCTTTGGGTGAGTGAGAGGGTATGAACCTGTAGGGACGAAGGCCTGATGAGTGCACGTGCGACTCATTTCCCAGCTGATACAACAACGTTCCCAGGTAAATCCTGGAAAAGAGAAAAACAACTTCATGTGTGCAATATGGCATGAGGAAATTCCTCATCAATGCCCACAGTGGCTGGTCCCACCAAAATCTCTCGTCAATTCCAATGGTAAGGGGTGTCAAATTTGGTACGGACGCAAAGGGGTTCTCTCCACTTGGAAGATCATGGAGAACAAGCGAAAGCGATTGCAATGCAGGGAACGGCATCGAGGCAGAAGGAAACTATTCGTATCAATATTCTTGTATTATGTCGGCGCAAAGTATGAGGAGATTCGATGGGATAAGGAGAGATAAAATATCCTAATCGGAAGTAGAACGGCTATGATGATACTCCTGATCTGTGTACTACCGCGGAGGATCAAACGAAGGTAATAGCTCTTCGAGCGCGTATCGTCGAACTAGGAAATGCGGGGTATTGGGTGAATTTGGAGTGTTCAGGGGTAGCTCTCACCGAGCAGCCCCCAAAAGATACGTAATAGAACTGAGCTTTGTGCTCTTCCTTTTCTTTCTCCTACTCTGCGTGGGCGATAACTTGTTGTATCGTAGTAGTAAACTATTCGTCTTTTTATACAAAACCGGCTCCTCGGTTTCCTCCTTCAAACACCTCACTACTTGAGTCCTATTGACTCGTTTCCTTCCTTGACTCGTCCTTACTTCGTGTTTCAAACGAAATGTCTCGAGAGGACCTCGCTGCCATGTGGAAAGCGCGAGGACGCGACTTGTGGTAGGCAGACGCGTCGACCCACATAAGCCCGTTCCCGTAAACGGTAAAAGTAGGTTGGCGGCCATTCCTCTCATTGTTTCATCCGCAATCTCTCTCCATTCTGACTCGATCCTATTGTCCTCTTCTGCGCTTGATCCCCGGCCGGGTGATCACTCTCTCTGAAAAATGCCGAGCACCGCGACCTGTATGGTACCCGGGTAGAGAGACACAAAATTTTGAACATCCTGAAGGACAGGTTTAGTGAGTGCACACCAGAATATGCTAAAATTGCGGAGGTGTGGGGATAGAAACTCTTTGATGTCAACAGGGAGCACTCCAGCCTCTGTAGAGCCGTTGTGGTCCTAGAGAAGATAGGCGATATCTATTTCTTCTAATTTCTCCGATCCCTGAAGAGATTCTTTAGGTGTGCGTAGGCAACTCCAAGGGTACCATTGGTGTAGAATCCAGATAAACTTTTTGAGCTGAAGAAACTGAATGACCTCCGTAAAATCTTCCTCGGATTGAGGCCAATGTCGAACGGTCAATTGAAGTAAATTCGGGGCAAGGCACTTGAGAACCTCACAAAAGTAAGGTGCGGGATGTGACCATGGACGCTCGTAATGCAAAGTATCGATGGGCTAATATAGCCCCATGGGTGTAGTCAATTCGAGCCTATTGACGTGGATGAGAGACCCCTCGAAGGACAAAAATTATGCTGAGGAAAGCAACTGGTTCCAGTATGAGATAGGATTCAGAGTCCTAAGAATTCTCGCGATCATGCTGTACACTACATTCCAGCTGCAGGGCAAATTAAATAGGATGTTGTGTATGACACAATGAATTCTGAGCCAGAGAATGTCCCGCCGCCATTCCCATATTAATGATTCCATTGTCGCAGCGAGAGTCAACGGAGTCATGATCTGGCTCACTTCTGGCCGACTTGTCAAGGTGTCAATGGTACGGAAACGAAACTATCAGAAAAGCGCATGCCTGTACTTGTAAAATATGTCTCGAAACATGAAAATGCGCGTCTAGTTGAGCCATTTCCCATACCACGGATTAGCTGGGAGTCTCTTTGGGGGTCAGGTGGAGATGTCTGTACTTCTCAAACCATGATGCTCTCTAGAAACTAGCATTAGGCGTCCTTAGTTGATAAAGATCTGGAGTAGAAAGATAAAATATGACTTTCAACTACATTTCAGGTAGATGAGCTGGACTCAAGTAATCATCTGATATGATGGCAGCAATGGAGAAGGAAGTGTCCAACAACAACTCGTTACCCTGATCATGAAGGGAAAAGGTTCGCTCTACCTTGACCTCCTCTTGAAGCTATCGACCCGATTCACACACATATATATCCATCATTGATCTTCAAGCTTTTTTTTTTTCGCACAGCTTGTACCACACTGTCTGGTATTCCTAGTCTTCTGACGTCACCTATTTGCTAGTACATATCTTAAGCTCACTGAATTGCTAAGAATTCCCTTTCTATGCTCGTGTTGTCAGAAGTGAGGCTTCAAATAGCTAGAGGAAAGTCTCAGGCGGGATGGGCATCGATGTACAGTATCACGTTACTGTCTTCTAGAAAGCCTCATGATTTCGCCTCGGGATCAATGGAATAGGAAGTGATTCCAGCATGCCACTGCCCCACATCTCCGCAGCACTGGCTCAACAGCATTTCCGCGATACAAAAGGCAGTATATTCGTTTGCATCTAATCTTTCATCAAATTCAATGCCTCTGGGCGATCTCTCTCCTGATCTTCTTCGTCTCATTATTGACCAAGCGGTTGGTGACAGAACCGATGGAACCTTAGATGTCAAGACAGCATGTCAGTTGACTTTGGTATCTCGAGAAATCCAATCATGGTATGTTTTTAAATAACAATGACTTGGATTTCTTTAATGCCTATAATATTCGATGTGTCTTGTAGGGTCGACCAGAAGCTCTTTCGCTACGTGGAACTTGATTCTAACTTCTTTCCTGAACGACTCCTTGATCATCTGAACACTACGCAGAGGCTTTCGGAGAGAATGACGAAAGCCTTGACATACGTCCGTTTTATGGTTGCTGGCCTCCGCTGGAGCATTGGCTGGCCCAAGAATACTTTCTTGGCGCCTCAGTTACTCCAGGCCGCAAATCTACACTCTTTTGTGCACCTAAGTAGTCTTCCCTTTCCCCCGTCCGCAACAACTCCTTCAGTCAGCCAGAATCTCAAGTTTCTAGCCATCGACCTCGGAATTTTCGAGGATATGGGTGAAACCCTATTTGCACATCCCGTTTTCCAGCCTATTTCTACACTCGTCGTTCTTGATGGTTGGGAATCCTGGACATCTTCTGACAAACTGGACTGGAGAGGTCTGAAGAACTTGAAGAACCTTCGATGTCTGGTTCTCGACGCTAGTCGTTGTAACCAATCTATTGTTTCTCCTCTTACTCAATATATACTGCCTCACCTTCCGGAGACCCTGTCCGTGCTTGCGATTGTTGTGGACAATTCGTACGGTTTCGACAATAAAGGAATAAACGAAGAGTTTCGTCGTCTCATGTACGGAGAGATTCACCCGAAGGTCATTGTTCAGACCGACCGGTCAGGTCCAAATAAACTTCCAGAATGGGTACTAGACGTGAGCGACTATGACGATGATACGCGGAAGGAATGGTATATGGACGTGCCTGAGAGCGCGACGACCAAATTTAGAGCTTTGAGTGCTCTTCAATTGCGGAATAAATGTATTGGTAAAGTCAATGCGTAGTCACAAATTAACCATTGACGGTTATGAATGTGGTGAAAGAGTAGATATAAACATGAGATTGAGTTGAAATGGAAGAGAAAAAAGAGTATTGATACTACATCCCAATCTGAGGCTCAGAGAATCACGATTTAGTACTTATCAAACGTGTTTCGTGTAATAAATGCAGTAAATTCTATCTCGAATCATCACGCTGAATCTCCCAGCAGTTTAATTTTCGTTTCATTGTGGTGTCGTGATTATCAAGGGATCGCAGGCCGGAGAAAACTCCCCACACTCGAAGGTTTTTCCTAACCACCATCATCACCACCACACAGAAAGACGGTTTCCAAGAGGTCATTCCCTTTTCTCGTTTCTGAGGCTGTTTAAACTTGATTCCACCCTTCTCTTTGGCAATTATCTAGGGGCTTCCTATGTTTCGTCTGCCGCTCAGAGCCTCGCGTGTTGGACCAAATTCCAATGAACGCCGCTTGCACCTTCAACCAGACCCAAACTGCGTCAGGAATTGGCACCTACGAGTGCATTAACGCGTCCTCTAACGTTAACCCCACTCGTTCTTTGCCTTTCGTTACGGTATTCATCGAACATGACAAAGCCTCGAGAGGAACTTTCTAAGGCTGAAATAATGAAAGCCAGTATCATGAATGCTTGTGACGATCAAATTAAATGGGCTCAAGATATGAAAACTCAAGGAGAACAACTCATTAGTGATCCTGTGACGCGGGACAAAGTCAGCTCTGTCGTGGTCTGTCGTGACGAAGGGCTGTCTGTCCTAGACTTGAGTCGAATTGAAGGTGGAGAAGAGGATGGGGATATATGTGTATTATTCTTTCAGATGAGAACGTAAGGATTTTGTAATCCATGATCAATGTTAAAAGTTAGCCGACATACAAATTATAGAACCGGGATATGGTCTATGACGCGCTCGTATCCAATTATCCTCACTGGATAGTTTCTGAACGTCATTTTTCAAGTGACAAGCGAAAAATTGAGATTGAAGTCCCTGGGTAAGGAATGTTTTGTTTTGCTTGTATCTAAAACGTGTTTCTGACCGTGGTTCTGTTCGTCTAGCCTCTGGACGATTTATCATGAGTACTACACAATTACTATTCGACACGTAATGTCGGAGATTTGTACACTTCTACGTCATGTCTACCAGCTTGTGGACAGCCAAAATGAAAGCGATGAAGTACGCTGTGTTGGTTTCAGCACCTCTCTCTGTATTCATTGGATAATTTTCAGTATTCTCAGGCAAGAGAGAGGTACAAGCGGGAACTCCAAGACATTATGAAGTCCTTTGAAGTCCTTTTGAACCAGCACGGCATCACGGTTGACGAGGCCACGGTTATGGAGCTTTGGGAAGACAGGTGAAAAAGCATCCCACGACCCAAGGTTATTCGCTGGTTGCTGGGAATTTAGAGAATAGATGATTCAGATCGTGTATTAGCTGTTGATTTTCACTAAATTAAAGCTAAATGTTACAGTTTATCCCCGTACTCCAAGAGTCCATAATGTAGAAGAAAAGTAGTCCATTATAAGAAAGAAAGAAAAACCTCAAGCAGCCTAAAGAGTGGAAAGACGTAGACTCAAGCTATTAGTAGTCAGATGAACTCAGACTCGTCATTCTTGCTTCCAAAAACGGAATAAAGTCCGGTCCCAAGACGTTGACATCTACCATCTCCTCTACGTATACCTCCTCTTCAACAACACTTCCATCAAAGGATTGCTTCACGCCACAATGACAGTCGTCAGCACTCGAAAGGACTTCTGTAGAAAGGCCGAGAGCCCCTTTCCTTGGAGTTGAAGGCTGGGAAAAGTTGTTTCCAATAGTAGTAATGGACCCTTCTGAAACCATACTCCCTCGTTTCGTGCTGGGAGGAAGGTAAAGACCAGCGTGAAGGAGAAGTTCAGAGAAAGGGAGGTGTGATGTTGGTGTCGTCATTCGATGTGCGAATGTGCACTTGAGTCTTGAAGAACCAAAGCGTCAACAAAAGCGACGAAGAAAGGGCGGGTATGAGGCTACAACTCACCCAGGTTCTAAGATAAATTCTCCACCGAGCTGACTTGTACTTCCTTTATTCTTTGTCAAAATGGGCATATCGTTCTTGACTGCGTTCTTGAGCACCATTCGAATGCCTGAAATGAGACTTTTATGGCGAACATAACTCCCTCCTTCATCAGCGATTGAAGAGGCCGACGAGGTCTTTCCAAGACGACGAAGTCCAAACAGCGTTTGGAGTTGGAGTGTCGGATCAGTGTATACCGCTAAATCTGGTATGCCAAAGGTAGGACCGCTTTTGGAAATCTCTAGAAAAGTTTGAGCTTAAGTTTGATTGCAATTTTGTCCGAAAGAGAAAAACTGACTTTCATAGCCCTGAATCATTTCCCAATCCCCGCTCCCGATCACCACAACCTTGAGTCCCTCAACGCCACGGTGCTCGGTTGTTCCTTCATCGCTAAAAACCTTCAAAGTCTCCCTGACAGACCGCATATAATCTTGACATGCAGGACACAAGAAATGCCGAATGAAGATTAGGATTGTCTTTCGTGTTGTTGTTCTAAACAAGTTTCCAAAAGGGACTCTTTGGCCGGTAGAAGAGATAACGGGAAGAAGGGATGCACGATGGAGGTCTATTGACGTCGGCATTTGCGTTGGAATGACGACGTCTGATGCGGCGGGGAAGAGGTCAATGGGTTGACTCTGTGATGGAGAATAATGTGTGGCAATAGACGACGAAGCTCGGACTCGGGTTCGAGGAATAGGGTCTAATGGAAGCAGGGGAGGCAGTTCGGGAAGGATGATATTGGATTCTTGGGATTGAGTCGAGGCCCGGCGTTTGAGTATGGTTCGATGTCTATGTTTATCATTCGATGGAGTTCTGAGTGATTTCGATTCGGTGTGAGGTTGTTTGAAGGAGGGGGAAGGTGATGTGAGAGGGACGATGTCAGGCAAGGTGGCTAGACTTATTTGGGACAGCTCTGAAGGGAGTTCTGGGAGTTCGAATTGAAAGGGCTCGCCTATCCCTGAGACAGAGCTCAGAGCTCTTGCTCTCCTATGCAGGGAAGGTTTAGGTGAGAGTTGAGGCGTCTTTAGCGTGGCGGTGGGTCCAGACATGGGTAGTGGATATGGAGACTCGTTGCCCAATGGCATACGGAGAGGAATATGTAGGCCAAAAGGACTTTATAGGTCATTTTCTGATCGGAGGATCGTGCAGGTCGCAGGCGCGAGAGACAAGGAGAGTCTCAATACAATAAAAGCAATTCCGCTTATTCCGCTTACCATTTGATCGTCATTTGAAACCTCAGTGAATATGCTGCAAGCAGGGTATGGAATATCTTCAGACAATGTTTTTATGTCTGAGGAATGGAGGTCGCAAAAGAATGAAAAGCCGCTTTGTGGAAGGTAGAATCTGGGGACGAAGTGGAAGCCTTCATAATGATCGGACACGGAAAAGGAGGCACATGGCGGCAGTAGGTTTCACGAGTCGTTCCTCGTAACACAGTGAAACAATCCCAATCCATAGTCGAGCAGTGTGTATGTCATGGACGTTGAGAGTAGAGCGTTAAAGTCTCTTGACGCTCCACCGTCTAACTTGGTCTCAACCGTGATTATCACATGCGCCTGAATCCCGCCCGGTGTTAAAACCGCCCGCTCACCATTCACGTTCCTCACTTCAACCATGTCGAGATTCTCAGACCCCACTGCTTTCGTTGATTCTGAAGACCCGGAAATTGTCGTCTCTGCGAAAAAAGAAGGCATCGAATCCGTCGACTTCACATATACGGACCGAGATGTTATTCTCTATAATCTTGGAATTGGTGCTACGGAGAAGGATTTGAAATGGACATATGAGAACGATGAAGACTTTGAGGCACTACCTACATTTGGCGTAGTTCCTCAATTCAGCGCAAGCTCCGGTATTGGTCTGGATTGGCTGCCAAATTATAACCCCGTATGCCCACGGTTTTCTACCTCTCGTAAAAAATACGATGGCTAACAGAAGATGTTCTTTATTGGATAGGCCAAGTTGTTACATGGTGAACAGTACCTTAAAATCCATAGATCCATTCCAACTGCTGCGACATTGACAAGTCAAGCTCGATTCCTTGAGGTTCTCGACAAAGGGAAGGCAGCTGCTGTCACTATGATTATCGAAACACGCGACAAAGCAACCGGAGATTTGATCTTTGAGAATACATCCACAGTTTTTATTCGTGGAGCTGGCGGGTTTGGCGGAAAAAAGATTGGAAAGGGTAACAGTCTTTTTTTCCTCTTCGGGTCTCCGCAACTCTCTACTTAATATATTCTTTTATAGACAGAGGCCCTCAAACTTCTGCGAATAAACCTCCTTCTCGTAGTGCTGATAAGGTCATTGAAGAACAGACTTCCTCATCCCAAGCAGCTCTGTACCGCCTGAGTGGTGACTACAACCCTCTCCACATTTCACCCGACTTTGCAGCGATCGGTGGATTTGATAAGCCTATTCTTCATGGACTTTGTTCATTGGGGATCAGCGGGAAGCATGTCTACAAGAGCTTTGGCAAGTTTGAAGACATTAAAGTTCGGTAAGTCCGTTTGATTGCCTTGATGAGATATCAATTAATATGGTTTGGAAGGTTTGCGGGCGTCGTATTCCCTGGTGAGACACTTGTGACGAGTATGTGGAAGGAAGGAAGGAAGGTTATCTTTGGTATGTGTTTCTTTCTTTATGGGTATTGTACTTGGTGATGGGTCACTAACACGAATGAATGTGTAGAAACTAAAACAAAGGAGCGAAATTCTATTGTTTTGGCAGCCGCTGCAGTAACCCTTGCGGATGGTGGTGGGAAGGCAAAGCTATAAGTGAAATGTTTTTGGAGCATTAATGCAATTCAACCCATTTTCTTCTCCGTGTGTCGCTCGTACGTCTTCCTCGTGGGAAATGATATGTCCATCCAGTTACTAGGGACTTATTCGTAGCCTTGGACCTATATTTCCTCATGGAGACTGGCACAGATGATGCTTTCAGGGTTCCACACCTGGACCTGAGTCACCCATCACGAAATGAACGGGGGCAGGATCTTCGCTTCGTTCTTAAGGGTCGCGTCGAGGGAAAAAAAAAGGTTTCGGAATGGAGTTTAGTCAATAAACCGAGGAATGTGACCTACAATCCACAGCTCGTCCTCTTACTTTGTACTTTTACGGCATGTGTTCACAAAATTACGTGTTTCCCCCATCCACATTTTGAAAGGAAGGCTTCGGAAGGGGGGCGATCAGATCAAATCAAGCCTGTTTGCCGCGGGACCAGTGAGCCCAAGTTGGTAGGCGCCCGAAAGTGCCGTGTGTCCCAAGGTTTCGTTCTTTCTCCCATCCACTTTCTTTTGGCCCTTCGATGCCAAGTCGGCGGACTTCGGCACCCATGCCAGCACCGAAGAGGGAACCACCTTCAGCAGTTGCCACGTCCAGTGCAGCAGCTGCTGCCCACCACTCAAATTCAAGCACGACTCTTCCTCTGAGAAATTCGACACCTCAGCAAAGGCTTGTTCAAATCTTGGTTGGCAGATTGAAGGGCAAGGTCAATATATTCTAAATAATAATATTTTTGAGACTCGTTTGAAACTGAATTTGATTTTGAAAAAACTGCAGCTTCCGTATTACTCTGGGATTGGTCTCTCACAACTTGAAGAAGACGAAGCGATGTTGCAGGTCATTTCCTCCCTCACATCTTTCGTTCCTGGTGGAAATCTGGACATTATCGCTCTTGCGCTATGCGAACTTCTGGATCGACTCGCCAAACTGGCGATTGGGACAAGCGCAGAGTTGTCTGTCGAAGTCCTCCAGAGTCAACTTTTTGTGCTCAAGGTTCTCGAGCTGGCTTTCTGCGTAGCAATGCACGAAAACGCAGCGAAAGAAGACGGAACACCATTCATCGGGGATGTACAAGGGGGTCTCGATGATAATTGTGCACGATATATCATCTCCGTGATGGTTCTCTTTCTGCGCCAAACCAATTTCTCGACACCCCAGGCCTCAAGTGCCGCGGCTGCGAGAGAGGAGATGCCCCTCATGCTACCCGTCAAGGGTGCTGACATCGTCCAAATGGGCTATACAGACAACACAGTTCGGCTGCCTAACGAGGTTCACACTTCTTCGAGCCTTCAACCTGAAGATCTCAAGCCCAAGAAGAGTTTTGCATCAGCCACCTCTGGCACTTCTTCGCATCGGGATGAAGGAGTTCCAACCTACCTACCGACACACCCTTCCCTTCTACGAACCACTCTCTCACTTTCCACACAAATCGCTCATTACACCGGTCTCCTTGTCACTCACATTTCCCAATCTAATTGGCGGGTTCTTTTGACTCGACTAAAATCGCGTATCAACCATCTTACTCAATCGGTCGAGTCGACACCTTCTCCAGAGTCCCTTGCAGACCTTCATCTAATTACATGCGCGGACCTTGACCGAGTACGGCTAGCGCAGGTACTTAGTGAGCTATCCACAAGGCTCCTCGATATGAAGCCAGAGGTGCGCTTAGCTGTGCTGCCCACATTTCGAATAGGCATTTGGAGGTGGATGGAGGAACGGCCAGCTGAGTTCGAAGAGGCACTGAGGACGAGGGGCAAAGGAGGTGCTAGGGTTGGTTTGGAAGGTGCTCCAGAGAGACTATTCGATTTGTTATGGGGAAGCGTGTATGCCCAAGGTGAGTTACGTCTAAACATACCCCAATATGACTGACGATTCTCTTCCTGTCTCTCCCCTAGGTTCTGCACCCCTGCCCCAAAACACCGAACGAAGTCTATGGCCCATGCTCACCATCCTCCACGCACTATCTCCTGAGCGTATCAAGACGGAGCTCAACCCGCTCGTTCTCGACCCTCCTTCCTCATCTTCACGTGGCAAGTCCAAGAAAGAGTTCAACTTTTACAATGAGATTTTTCGATATGCCTCTCCCTCTGGAGGTAAAGGAGGCGCCAGAACGTTGACGTCAAACGCCGTTCTTTCTGAAACTGCCCTTGTTTGTGGTCTAGACATATGTCGTGCTGCCGCTTTACTCCCTCCCAGGCAAGGTGGGGCTGGAAATGGAGACGAAGTACGGCTGCGTATGTTAGCTACAGACATTACACCCTCTATTCAACTTCTCCTCGCCCCATCTGTTACTCAACCTTCCTCTGCTGGTGGTACACCATCTGTTTCTTCTCCCGCGGCAACCTCCACTTCCCAACGCGCATTCTGGGATCGAAGCGACGAAATTGACGTTCTTCTCTACGCCGCTATCCTCTCTCATATATACATCTTCTCCTCTCAAAGCGATTCCATCCCCTTCATCCTCAGCTTCCTCGAACCAGAACGAAGTGATGCTGTCAAGACTTGTGCCGTCCTGGCTTGTCTCATCCTTATGAAAATCACAGGTGGCAAGGACCTACGATCACTTGGCCTTCCAATCGCTCCTCGTCTTCGTGCCATCTTTAGCGCTGCGTGTCGAGGAATGTCGGAGCAAGATCGTTACGGGGTCATGAAACGCTCTTCCCTCCGACCTCGAGCCCGTCCGACCCCTGAGTTTCAATCCCCTGCTGGAGGTTATCTGAGCGAGAAGCAAATTTTGTTGGCGACCTTGCTGATGATATTCAGACACTCGTGGAACGATTTTTATATTCCTGGGTCTACCTTTACGGACGTGAAGGAATTTTATCAAGGGTGCATTTTGAGGCTACTCGCCGCTACGAGCTCAATGGGTGGTGTTGCAGCCTCTGGCGCGACAGGAGGTGGGATTGAGGAAGTTGTACAGATCAGTGCTGGATCGACGTTGAGAATTTCGTTTGCACTTGCTCTGTCGCCAGTAGCTCCCGAATTAAACGGAGCAAATGGATCGAGACCATCTCAGGAATGGGGCTTACAAGAGAACTATGTCCTATCGGCGATAGAAGACAGTGACTTTAGTGGCCCAGGGAGAGTAGTATCAATGCTGGCCGCGGTCATGGAACAAGTTCTTCCCGGAATCTTGAGCAGCCTTGCTAGGAACTTGATTTACTCAAGGACAGATGCCACCCAGCAAAGGCTTTGGCTTTCGTATCTCTGTGATTTATTGACGCTGTACGCTATGAAGAATGAGGTGCGTTCCTATATCTTCTTCCTCAGTTTTCTTGGGATGCTGTTTGACCCATGTGGATAGACCCCTCATGCCCTCAATATCATATTCTCTCCTGACCGAGCAGGTGCATTCGCTCTCGTCGAAATCGCTCTTTGCGTCACTCTCACCTCCCACGACACCACCATCGTTCACCTCGCAGGTCGAGCTCTCCGCATGATAAGTCATGCAGAGCGCAACCCCGACCCACGTCTTCCACGAAAACGAAAAATATCATCTGCAGCCGCAGGTGCACTTTCCTCTTCAGATGACGAATATCCTACTCTTGAAGCCACCTCGTATGCCGAAAACGCCATTTCATCTGCACGCCATCCAGTCTTCGAGCAGCTAGGCGATCCAAAAACGTATATGATCCCATCTCGCGTGGCATTACAAAAGAAAATCCGACGGCTGATGAAACTGGCTAACCAACCTCTTGCTGTTCAAGTGGCCATTTGGGAAGACGGGTTCGCGAGGTGGAAAGATTTGAATGAAAAAGTTGTTTCTGCCGTGGAAGGAAGGATGGATGTGCCCGCTTCAAGAAGGGGTGACGTCCAGGCCTATGTCCAAGAGCTTCGTTTCCAGTGGCAGCACCTCACTCTCTTTTTGGCTGCTCTGTGTGGACCTTTGGTGGATGTGGAAAGTGGACAGGATTCAGTACTGAAGCTTTCTCAAGAGCTTGCGCAGATTGTGCCGAAGCAGGAACTGCCTGATCATCTTCGTGTTCTTGTCGATCCGTCAACGTTGGTTCATCGGTTCATTGCGGATTTGACAGATTTGTTATTGGCGGAGGATGTACAGCTCAGGGAGATTGCGAGGGATGCGATGGGAGGCGAGTTGAGTCCAAGGTGGTATGGTCGGCTTTTAGAATATTTGGGTCAGGTTGTAGGGGATATTCAGGATGGAATGGCAGGAACCGGTGGAAGAGAGCATGAGTTGACCGAAAGTTATGGATTGTTTTTAGACCAGGTTGGTGTTCAATGTTTTTTTTTTCAGTTCGCATGCTCACGATTTTTTCTTCTTCTTCCAGTTCCTCATTGTCCTCACCCTTCTCGTCGAGAACCAAGAAGTCAGCTCTTCCGAACTGTTCGGTGTGGATTTATACTCGATTATGCACACACTCTCCCTCTTTACCTCCCGATTCGGTAACTCCATCCCCATTCGCACGCGACTCCGGTTCTGCTCCCTTGCTGATGGGCTCTCAACTCGTATGAACGAACTTGGACTTCTTGAGGGTCCTATTCGATCGAAGGCTGCCGTTACGCGACGCCTGACCGCATTGGACATTCTGTGCTCATGGTTACAGCAGACAACTGGGATGGAATCCGCCGCAGCTGCACTACAAAACGAGGTGAATTGGGCTTGTTTGAAGGCTCTTGTAAAGGGGTGTGTTCGCCTGCGATTAGATGCTGTGGATGGAGATGATCAAGGGCAAGGGGGAGAGGAGCAACAGCAAGGAGGCGGACATGGAGCTGTGAGACTCTTTAACAAGTATTCGAAGGCGTTAATAAGTACGCTAGACATTTTGGGTAGTGAAGCGGTCAGTCCTTATCTCTTGTTTCCTTTTTTTGTTTACATGCTGAGTAAGCTGTGAAGGTCAAGTCCGACTCCTTCTCTTCGCTCTCCGACTCGCTCTACAAGAAGATGCGCCAATCTCAGCGAGAAGCTTTATTGCGTTCCGAGATCATCACCGGTCTTGCATACCTCGTCTCCGCCAACCCGGATGTTGGGTTCAAGCAGCTCCTGCCTATGGCTTACGACTCTGACTCGAGGAGAAAGGTCATCTTTACTCAAGTGTTTGCTAAGGTGGTGGGTGAAGGTGGAACACGGTTCGAAGGCGGGCCAGAGGGTGGAACTCGCTCTGGACCAGCGCAGAACGGGCATGCTGGTCCTGGCGGAGACGGCATCAAAGGCGCCAAGGGCAAACTTTGCGAACTTGTCAAATCTCAGGATCTGGTCTTAACTCTTGCAATATGCGAGACATGTTCACCGAGCGAGGTAGAGCTGATGATCAGTGTTCTCCTCAGTGTCTTTGATACGAGGACCGAATTGATGAATTTGCTGAAAGCTATGATCGATAGAGAGGTTGCTCAGACTCGTAAGTCGCCTCATTTTCAAGAAATCCTGACCCAATCTTAATTCCTTTCTAGCCAGTGATGGTCAATTCTTTCGTGGCAATTCTTTTTATACTCGCTTCCTTTCCGCATTCGCTCGTATTCATGGCTATTCCTACCTTCGTTCACTGATGCGACCTCTCCTCAAATCTATGGAGAACATGCCTGGGTCATTCGACTTGGATGCTGGTAAAGTGGGAGAAGAGCAAGCCCTAAAGAACCAGGAGCATGTTGAAACCGTGGCTGGTGCATTTTTAGATATCATTCAGGCCAGCGTCAAGACCATGCCAGGCATGATTCGAGAACTCTGTTCGCACATTGCTCAAAGCGTCTACCGTGTCTGGCCGGAAAGTAAATTCGTTTGTTTGGGTGCCTTCGTGTTTTTGAGGTGTGTTTTATTGCGGTCCTGGAACCAAATATTAATCGATTTTTGGAACAGATTCATATCTCCAGTTATTGTGACGCCTTCCCTGGTCGACCTGGACATTCCTGGCGATCCAGCTGCGAGCGGCACAATTCGCCGTGGTTTGATGGTAATTGCCAAGGTCATTCAGAATCTAGCCAACAATATTTTCTTCGGGAAAGAGATTCATATGACCGTTCTCAACGACTTTCTTCGTGGGAACATTGGCAATGTTACCAGGTACTTGAGTGGCATTATTGTATGTTTGCTTGTCTCTTCCCAGTTAATATTGCGCTGACTTTTTTTTTTCCCATAGAAATGGCCAGATGACGCACTTCCGCCAGTTGAGGAACCTGAGCACCTGTCGGCTGGTCCAGATGACACCGACATGATTGTCCTACACCGTTTCTTTGTCAAACATGCAGACAAGATCGGGAAAGAACTCTTGTCATCCAGTACCACTGAAGCTGGTGGTTCAGGTATCCATGGCAAACGCGCATGGGATGGTTTATGCACGCTACTCGTGGATCTCGGCGCTCCCATTGATACTCCTCGACTGTCAGCGTTATCAAGCGACCAACACCGAGAATTTCAGGAAGTTGTTTCCAAAATTGGTGGAGCAGGTGGCGAGTTTGATGAACTTTTCGTCAGGGTACAGAGTGGTGGCGGGAACGAGATGTTTATTCTGCGAATGGGCACAGTGGATGTAGATCGACTGGACGTTAATCTTGCTGTAGGAAGATGGCTCGCTGTAAGCTTTTTCTCCTGTCTCTTGCTGCCGTGAGCGCTGAGCTTGGTGTAGGCGATCCATAACACCGCTCCCACGCCATTCGAAATTGTCTTAGACCTGACAAATTTCTCTTCACGACGCTCAGAACTGCCGTTACAATGGTTCAAATTTGCCATCGAACTCATTCCTTCTGACCTGTTATCGCGACTGGTCGGTACACACATTCTCAACCCTAACTCCGAGTCGCTTCGATGGCTTCGACGAACTTACAATGTCTCTGGTGGCGTAGTCAACATGGGTGCAGTTCGAGTTTACTCCTCCATTCGTGACCTCCTCGAGCACGTTCCACTTGATGACAAGGGCTTGGAAGGTCTTAAGGAGCCTTTAATTCTAGAACAAGAAGAAAGCGAAATGTTCCCCGATGTTATCCTCAGGGATCCAACACAACCGAGCATGATGATTGTTCCGGTGCAAGTCATCGTTGGCAAGACTCATCTGCGCCTAACGCATGTACGGAGCCAGCAAATAGGCACCGGAATATCCTGTCGACCAACCGAGATCATTTCATTAGCAGAAGTCGGCGACGTCTACAGCGTGTCCTCTGGGGCAGAGGTGACGACAGGCGAATTCATTGTGAGGCGGACAAGAGGCGCTGGGACTGTATACTTTGTTAGTCCGGATCGCGAATTCATTGTCAAGGTTCGTAGTCTTGTCTCTGGTGAGGTCACGTCTAATTATTCGCAGGCTATTCGAACGGCAAAGAGTCATCTTAAAGAAGCTCAAGCCCCATCCTCTGCAGATCGATTTTCCAGGTTCTCCAATGTTCCTGCGACACTGATTCACCTTGGATTGCTCAACCTCGATCCACACGACGAGGAGGTTCGGGCTGCGGCGTACAATTTGCTCGGTCAACTTTGCGTCTTCTTGAACTACGAGAAGGCTCCAGTCGCTGCTGTCAAGAGTGTGTTTCTATCCTTTTTCTTTTCTGTATAGGCTAAAAGATTACTAGCGGGCTTTATTCCTGGCGTTGCCACCTCCTTCCCGGTCTTCTATTCCACCCTTATGGCTGCAAATTCTCCAAACCTCACTATCGATTTCCTCACTGAAGTATCAGGCGGCATGCAGAGCATGGATCGAGATAAGTTTGGTGAACGGACTGGCTGTGTTCTTTACATGAGTCCTTGGATCAAGAATCTCGCTATGTTTGTGGATCCACTCGGTCCTTATTTTGAACGGAATGGAGGGAAAGTTCGGGATTGCATTCGATTATTGATTGAAATTTCTGTCGCATTCCCTGAGGTATTTCATCCCTTTCGGAACATATTTTCGTTTTTATCACGCCACCCATAGCTCTCTAGTACCATGAACATGCACATCTGGGCCGAAATCGCAAAACTTGACACCTCTTTTATGGACATTGTCATTGACGAGCTCATCAGAGCAGCAGCGGATGGTGGCGCTGGTTCCAGACGATGCGAAGCCGTCAGCCTTACACTTTCTGTCCTCTCCTCAATTCACGTCAAGAGCCGAATATTGAACAAACTGCGCAAGGTCATTATCCTTTTTAACACTCTCATTTTCATCAACTCTTATGCTTTTCAGGCGTTACACAAAACTGCACCAAGACAATTTAAATCCTTCGCTGATGCCCCAACATGGAACGAAATTGCGACACTGATACGATTGGTTATCGCCGTTGCACACGATGACCGTCATAATGTGAATAACCAGCTGTTCCTACCTGAAATATTCCACCTCATGACTCTCGTCTCCGGCATTGGACCTACCCTCATTCGAAAATCCATTTACGGCGTTCTCATGAACCTGCTTCAGGCTCTCTTTTTCACTGCGACCGATGAGTCTCAGATACCCAACTTGATGCGCGTTACGATACAGGCTCAAACAGAGCAAACGTTGAGGTGCTTCGGGCTGAGAAGAGAGAGCGACAATAGTGAATATGCTAACTGGGACGCAACGAGCGATAAGGCCATCATTGAGAATATGGAGTCCCTAGTGCGATTTTTAGAAGACATTTTGGGTGCTGTAGCCGGCTCGCAAGGTTCGTATTTTTTTCCCCCCGTAAATAATAATATTGACTAATTCACACCAAGGTGTTCTTAACGTTTGGCGAGCTAGGTGGATGTCTTTGGTCACTTCAACCGCCTTCCAGCTTTCGCCGGCGATTCAAATGCGTTCCTTCACCGCTATTGGACTTCTAGCTACCTCGGATGTGGATGAGGACTTCTTGTATCAGATGCTCGTAGCCTTCAAAACGGCCCTCTCGAACGCACCAGAGAATGACACAGTCACTGTAGTTGCAATGCTCCGCAGTATTGTTCGGATCATCCCCAGCCTACCAGAACAGTCAAGGTACCCATGTCAACTGTTCTGGCTAGGCGTCGCTCTCCTTCAAAGCAGCTACTTCTCTTTCTTTGCTGAGGCAATGGATTTAGTCCGCATCTCTCTAGAAGTCATGGATTCAAGAGCAGAAATCGCAGAGGATCCAACATGGATGGAGAGCTGGCTCTGGGCTGGGCGAGAAAACCTCGACGAAGTCTCAGGGCAACTGGACAACTTACTTGGTCTATCTTTCGAACCCTTCCCAAGGTCAGAAACTGGAGTCATGGGTTGGAGTCTTGCAGCTCTCATGGTCAAGGGTTTGAGGCAGCCAGCATTGAGTGGAGTGACAAAGGCAACGCTACGAAGCTTGCTGGATATGAACGTCCGGATTCACCTACGCGCTGGAGGAGAGGTTGGGACAACGGTTCCTCCTAAAGCTGTTCCTTACTTTGTCGCCTTGTTGCCTACTGCAGGCACCACAGCAGAGTATCGTGTTTTACTACAAGCTTGCCAAGTCGATCCAACGATGTACCTTGGTCTACATGATCACCTAGACGAGGCAGCCGAGAACGCGATTCCGCAAGTCAATTCCGTACCTCTAGGACTGAGGGAAGGTACCAGTGCCTTATTCTGTGCGAGCTTGGTTGGGAGCATGGCTGCGACGGCACAGGGTGACGACGCTGAGTCGGACATGCTATTTTCGATCCTAAGTGACATTGCAGACGGCTGGGGAGACGTTGTTGCTATGATGTTCGTCTTGATTTATTTGTTCCACCCTTCTTCGTTCTGACTTTTTCCAAGCTACGATTCTCTACAAGACCGCATCACCAAAACTTTTGGCACTTCCTCGAATGCCTCTGTGCTTCGCAGTGTATCCACACTCTTCCGCTACTCTACAACCGGCTTCCCCACATCAATGTCCTCAACCCTCGGGAAACAAAATTCGGGCTCAACGCTCAACACAATTGGGGAAGAATCTGCCAATGGTCCTTCCGTACGGCATCTCAATGCCCTAGAAGAATACAATATTCCTGGTTTAGCGACACCGCTTGGATTCGTAAATACCAATCTAACTGCTGGTGGAGGAGAAACAGGAAGGCGAAGTTGGGAGGCTTGTATGAATCAGATCGTACCAGGATTGGTCGGACTAATGATTGCTTGACTGGGGTTTTTTTCCACTCTTTGTGTTTGAATTGTTTTCTTTTTTTCTCTCTTGTTGTGTTCATCTGTGCTATACATACACCATCACACCATTCCCTTGTATTACTTACGCGCAAGCATGTCTGTCTCTAGCTATTTGTATGAAATTTTAGATCATGTGGCTGTTGTCCGATTTTCGAGTTGTCCATAATATTCGGGCAGATGGGTGCAACCAGGTGAAATGAGTGTGGCTGGCACGCACACAACTGGAGAGTTCGATCATGTTTTCTAGCATTTAGTGTTCTATGGCGCGGTTGACCGTACATCCCAGTTTCTAAATGACATTGCATACAATTGTACTATTACAATATTTCAGGTCAAGGATTGCTGGAATAGATGGACGGTTCCTAGCGCACAGCCAGCCGCCTCACCTTATTGCCAATAGAGGGAAGCCGCTTTTCCCAGCCCCTAATTATTTATTCCAGTCCTCTTCGCTTTTTAAATCCACGTTTATATGAGTTCAAGGCACTGTAATCGTACTATTCGTACAAACAACGCATGACATAGCTAGAAATTTGGATTTTTATTCAACTCTTAAGCCCCGGAGAGCCTTATCTCTTTTTCTTTTTGCCCTTCTCTCATTTTCAATGATTAACTGAGCATGACTCTTCGATAGCTGAATTTATCATCGCTTTCGGGTCCTTCCATCTCTCAACTGTTACAAATCCTTGAGCCGCACACAATGGAAGGGCAGCTCGAAGCCATCCCAGGTGCTTTGGAATATCCAACGAGCTTGGACGATTCAAACGCAATCGAAACTTTTCGAAATGAGGGAGAACAGAACTACCTCCTAGGAGTTGATCCAAATCTTCCCAAACTGAGACTTCAGAGAATTGTGGATTGTATTGGAATCTATTCAAGTCGCAAATGATTTGGGAGAGCATCGACTTGGGATGAATATCTAATAGCTCTGTAGCAAGCCATCCAAAAAAGAAGTAGCCTTCAGCGAATATTGGCATGGACCAGTGGCCTGGTTTATCGGCAACTTCGAACTGAAGGATCTCAAGAGAAACCATCATCGACAATGGCAAGTGGTCAATTGGGCTACCTTGCAAGTCAGCTAAATTAATGAATAATAATGAGTGGTTTTTGAAAGAGTGAGGCTGACAGTAAAAATCATTTCGTACTTATTTTGCCGTATATACTTGGCCCGATGTGGAGGTGCGTCAAGTTGGAAGCGAAACCGGGCAGAAATTCATGAATATCAACTAGAAAACCTTCTTGGAGATTCGTACCGCAAAAGAGGTTCACTAAGGCGAGAGCTTTTACGGATTCAAGCGCGTGAATGGGGAATACCTGGGTAAGAGATAGATCCTCCATGAACTCGGGGACTTCATCCAGGTTCAAGGTCACACTCTGGATATTCGGCAAAATCATCCCTTCAATTAAGCTATCATCGACGGAGCCTGTATACTGAGTGATAGAGAGGTGGCAAAGAGACTGCGACGTTGAAAGTATTGTCAGGAAAGGAATATCGAAGATCCCGTGAAGTCCAAGGATCCTCAGCCTGGGGAAAACTTTTTCAATCAAATTGATTCGTAGGTCAGAGCTGATGAGCGGCCACGAAGTATTCGAATAGTGATGAAGATTTAAGCTTCGGAGATTGGTGAGCAGAGCAAGGACTTCGCCCAATTGATTCTCAAGCTCGGCAAATTCAACATCTTCTAACGCTACACTTATTTCAATGACATATGCGTGATAAGGAGCGGGTGGGAATATTCCAAGGAGTTGTATTTTGGTATGAAGAAAGCCCTGTGATCCAACTGTGTGCCTCAGTAGGCGCCGAGACAACATACTCTGCTTGGTAACAAACCCTGCTTTGAAAACTCTCTACTGCTTGGAGATAAAACTTTGTATTCGCGAGAATGATCAGGGTTTACGCTAAGTAGGAGAGCGGATATCCTATGTGAGAAAGTTGAGAAACAGCAAGAAACAGTGACAAACATCAACTTCAAATTGAGTAAAATTCTGGCTGGTGGTTCCGCGTTACTTCTTTATCTTGCTCAACTCAAGCTACTTAGAATTTGTGGTGGGAAGGTGCCAGTGTAACTGATCCCGCACGTGCTCAAAGAGTCTGCTTCCACGTCCATCATCCTCATGGCCGACAACGACGCGTACCTCTCCTCCGAACTCACCGACGTGTCTGAATATGATGAACTCCAAAGCGAGCAACAGCAACGTGCCAAAGCCAAGAAAAAGGCTCGTGGAAATGGGGACGGTTCGGGTTATCGAATTCAAAATGCGCTCAAAGTGCCCCGCGCGACTACATACACTGCTTCAAATCTGTACGGTTCGTCAAATTTATAAATTCATTATCTATAATTTTATACACGAGTTAACTCCATTTCTCCTCTGCAGAAATGATTGTCCAGTCCGATATTGACTTGGATCCAGTTTACCAAAGAGCTGTTGTATGGCACGAGACTAAGCAAATTGGACTCATCGACAGTATCTTTCGAAACTATTATATCCCTCCTGTAATTTTTGGCAAGCCTTTTTTTCTATTCACATTGTTCGCTCGAGTTAACCTGTTATGCGAACAGCTGTGAAACATTTCGACGACGGAACTGAAGCTAGGACGTGTATTGACGGCAAACAACGCCTCACATCCATTTACAGATTTATGAGCGGTCAAATCCCTCACAAAGATCCTGTTACGAAGGAGGTGCTATGGTTCAAAGATGACGGCAGACCATACCACGCGAATGCCCGCTCGACAGGTCCAGGTAAACCGAAAGTCATGCTCCCGGAGAAGTATAGGACCCTTTTCGCGAACAAGCAAGTGGTTTGCGTTGAATACTCGGAGATTACAGACATGGACGAGAGAGATGTTTTCCAGGTTAGCCTTGTTGTGTTTCTTTTCTTTTCACCTAAATTCTTTCTTCATTTCTTTTTGTAGAGAGTCCAACTTGGTATGGCTTTGTCCGCGTCTGAGAAACTGCAAGTTGTCGCTTCAGCACGATCCGAATTTGTCCGAGACATTATTCAGAACTTTGTCAATCACGACGCACCACTTGCGACGAACCTTGAATGGGACAGAACGCGCGGGAATGACTTTCGTTATGTTGCTGCCTCCATCCTCACCATGCAGAAGTGGATGGCCCTTACACCTGCACCGAAAACAAATCGTCGAGCTGTGACCTCGTCAAAAATCGAAATACCAGGTGGTGTCGATGGAGCATCCTCAGTTGACAAATGGTTAAAGGCTGAAGAAGATTTGTCGGAAGATTTCAAAGGCGTAGTGCAAAGAACTTTCGAAATTTTTCAAGAAATCGCGGGAGAAGAGAAATTGAGAAAGTTTATTCTCGAGGTTGGAGAGGAAGACACCACCTCTAGTACGAAACCGCCAGCCAAGCGAGGAAAGCCTGCCAAAAAGGCAATTAAGGTCTATCATATCTCTTTGCCGCAAATCACAATGCTAATTTTCTATCGTTCATCTAGTTTTCCCAGGTCGAATTTACTCAATCAGTTGTCCTAATCCAACGGAATATGGATGTCATGACTATTGGCCAACTTGCCGCATCTATTCGAGCTATGAGGAAACACATTCGTAGCCTTTGGGTCGATATTCGTGCCAACAATCGTATTACGAAGGACCTGCTCAGATTCATCAGCGTACTGGACCCTAAAACTGGTACGCCTCCGTTTTTCCTCCACTTTCAAATTCTATTCGAAGCTGACCTGTTTTTACTTAATAGTTGTTGACCCGATCGCGAAGAAAGAGTCGAAGAAACGGAAGTCGGTTGCCGCTGATCCTAGCGAAGAGAATCTTGATGATGATTCGTCACCGCAACCAGTAACAAAAAGGAAAAGGAAATCTGCTGCTATTGGAGGCTCAGTCTCGAACCGTCGCAGAACTAGTACAACCGACGCAACAGACGTTTCAATGGATGTCGACGAACGCCTTCCTCCTTCCCTCACCCGCACACCTTCCTCGATCCAATCAACTCACCTTCCTCCGCTCACACCTTCTCCTGCACAATCGGCACTCCCACGACTTGTTCCTGGTGAAAAACCGTCACTGGCGGATGACTTCTACGCAAAGCAGGCCAAGGCAAAGAGAGATGCTGAACTGTATTCGCACCTCGTTGCTCGTGGAGTGATGGATGGGCCACCTTCGGGTTCCTCGTCGTCGGGGGCAATTGAGCTACCGGACATCCCTGGGTATTCGAAGGAAGATGTACAGGCCATGTTTATGTCTTGGTACAGCTCGAGAGGGGAGGGTGAGGATAGAAACGGATCAGGGGCTGAGTTTGGGGAAGCGAATTTTGTACCACCCATAGCGGTCAAGACTGAATGACGAAATTGAATGCAGCGGACATAAATTTTTTTCTAGTATATACCTTTTTTGCATTATCTTTTTTACATTTCAACACACGTAGCGATATCTTGTTATTGAATTCTTTGCATGTACGCAAGGCAGTTGAATTTTGGTGGGCGAGTGGAGCCGAAACAGCAACGAGTACAGCAAGCTTAGTTACAGATTTTTATTTACTGGCAAAGGTGAATGAGGAGTTTGTTAAGGTAAGTGGAACCGGACATGAGAAGTTTATCCAGCCCCACATTCATCCGACATTAGTCTGAACTCTACTCCCAAGACTGTTGGCTCAAATCGCACCCTTTACAGTCTTGACTTGAGAATTTGCTTTCAATATTTATGGATGTGGAGAAAATCCGTGGAGATTCGTCCAGTCTGAAAGAGATAGACGACGGTTCTGCCACCTCCTTTCATGGCGATGCGTTTGCTCCGCCACCAGTCAATCCTCTCCATCGGACCGACGAGGAGCCTAAGAACCAACATTCTCCAAGTAGAGTCTTGGGAGTACCTCAATACCAATCCGGACACACTGGTGAGTTTCCCAGTGTCTGTTTCATTCACTTGCGTTTGCTCAGCTGGACTTCATAACAGGCGGACGAAATTTCGATTACGACTCAAAGTATCCAACTCACGACCCCCCGGGAGAAGAAGCTTCTGAAAATGCTCGAGTTTGGATGATATACAATGATGAAGCGGAGTTGTTTGACGATGACATGCTTCGTGGATTCCGCGATACTATTGACTCCCTCCTAGTATTCGTGCGTACACCTCAGAACCAGGACGGGATATCCATTGCTTATCCACTAACTTCTTTTCCAGGCTGCTTTATTTTCTGCCGTCGTCACTACATTTCTCGTCGAGACAAGCGCGTTGCTGCAACCAGACCATGCCCAAATCACAACCTATCTTCTCGCAGAACAAATCCTGCTGCTGCGGGCAAACGGAAACCTAACCGCAATAAACTCTGTCCCTCCTTCTTTGTTAGGGCCTGGGGCCATAACCCACAACTCCTCTGATGTCGCGATCAACGTCCTATTCTTCATGAGTCTAGCCCTCTCTCTATCGACAGCCCTGTTCTCTATTCTCACAAAACAATGGCTAACGGTAGGCGAACTTTCATCCTACTTGCATTCAATTCTTGATGAATGATTTAGGCTTATGCTGAAAAGATTCCAGGAACGCCAAAAGATGTCGCTCTCACTCGAAACCTTCGTTTGTCCGGATTCAAGAGATGGCGGCTTCACGAATTTATTGCTGCTCTTCCCCTCGTATTACATGCATCACTGTGGATATTCGCCGCTGGCCTACTCCTCTACATTTGGGAACGCCATCTCACCGTTTTCTGCGCAACTGCTTCAATCCTCGGGGCGACTGGCTTGGTGTACATGATTTCTATGCTTATACCACCCTTCTTTGTTGACTGTCCCTACCACTTCCCCTTCCACGTGTATGTCCGATTTATTCTGGAGAATTTATGGGTTCGATTGGAATGGACTTTTGCATGGGCCAGGTATCTCATTCTCCGAGTTGCCAGCAAGCTTGTCATGCGACCAGACAGCTACTTCAGCTGCCCAAATAAGCCTCTTTTCTCCCGTCCCCCTTGGATAATGCGCCGAAGTTGGGAACGCAGATCTGTTCGTCGCCCGGCGAACCTATGTGATGCAGCTATCTGGCTTTATGAGTCTTCGACCAACTCCACCATTCGCCATGCCGCGGCAAAGTCACTGGCCGGGATTCTTCCCTTAGGAAAAGGCTTAGATCACCAAGACTGGCTAGGCGACCCCCGCGTGGGTATGGCTCTAACTAGGCAGGATTCAGTAATTACTGCCATTTGGTCCGAGATGGTTAAATTTTCATCATCACTCCCGACGTCTTCTCAAGACCTTTTTTCTACCCTTGACCCCTCATCACCCACGTACAATCCATGGGTTCGTGCTGAAACTGCTCTTCGCTCATGGTATCATTGTTTGTGCGAGGTAAGCTCTACACCCCCATCCATACATCCACATCCACATCTCCATCGAGCTCCTGCCGCTGTAATTCATTCCACGAGAATGGAGCCTTTCCGTCGCGGAATCCTTATTCGATACATTCTTGCCCACAATGACGTGTGGGATCCTAAAACTTTGAAATGGAAGACACAGCCACTTGATTGGGACTGTAGCTCCGATCCCTGGATACCGTAAAAGCATTTGCCGCTGTTGGAGCAGATTTGACTCTAGGACGCTCTCCACTGCTTGAGGCATGCGAAAGAGGGGATTTAGATATGGCGGCATTTCTTCTCGAACAACCTGGAGTTATTGAAGCTACATGCACAGAGACGTTGGCACCACGGTCACTATATTCCTACCCCATACGACAAGGAAATATCGACATAGTGCAACTGTTGCTGGAAAGGGGTGTTCAAGAGACTTTAGATCGCCAAATTAAACTTCTTGCTCTAGCAAACACCTCGTCGAATAGGCGGCAAGAAATCGTAGACATGCTTAATGACGCTTGGGTCACTGGAATTAATTCGGATGGAGAGTATCGGAACTCCCAATTGAAGAACATATAAGATCTTTGTAACACTTTTGTACCATGAAAATACCAAAGAGAGTTCATTTACACTGGAAAAATGTGAAAGTGACTGCATCCGAGGCTAAGAAGCTTCTTCAAAACCGAACCACGATGTCAAAGGCAACAACCACCGTTTTCCTGCAAGACCAGTGCTATAAACACGCGTGGATTCGAACTACAAATGCTTCGCACATTTTTGAACGTCCCGAACGCCTTCGTGCAGTGAAACTGGGTCTCGCTGCAGCTATCGCTCATATTGAGCTTGAGTTGCTTTCTCCTCACGTCGCCAGGAGCATACCGTCCAACACAGCAGATGAACTCACTTCTGCTTTGGAAAATATGAAAATTGCAGTAACGGACTCTGATCTACCCGTCAATGTGGTGTTGAGCAGCGCGTCATTGGATTTGCTAACCAGTCCGGCTGTCAAGTTCGTGCATGGGGATATCGAAAGAGATGTGTATCTTGAGAACCTTGTTAAATGGGCTAAGGAGAGCAGAGAGAGGATTTCTAATGGGGAATCGGAGATCCCAGTAGGATTCAACCAAGGGGACTTGTATCGTAAGTCCTTCCAACTTGAGATTTTTTTTTTTCCCCTTCTCCAATTAGAGTACTAACTTTGATCATGATCTAGTTTGTCCTGAATCCCTTGACGCGATTCAAGGCGCATTGGGCACGACATGTGAAGCCGTTGACGTGGTATTCAGCAAGGAGAATCCCGTGAATCGTGCCTTCGTCTCCATTAGACCACCAGGGCACCATTGCGGTGAAGACACGCCTTCAGGTTTCTGTTTTGTAAACAATGTAGCCGTTGGTGCTGCCCATGGTAAAGTCCGACTTGTTCATAAGAAGGCCTTCCGTTTTGAGCAACTTTTCTAGCTCACCTCAAACACAATGCGAAGCGCATAGTCATTTTAGATATTGACTTACACCACGGTATGTCTCATTGAAAATTTCTTGTAAAAATTCCCTGATGAAATCTATAGGCAATGGAACGCAGTCCATCGTTTGGCAGATCAATGAGGAAACCTATCGCCAGACCCTTGAAGCCGAGGCTGGTTCTCCATCTGCAACACCTGGTCCTTCTGTTTACTATGGGTCTATACACGACATTCTCTCTTACCCATGCGAGGTCTTTTTCTTTTCTTGGCATTTTCCCCCTTTCCCTCATCTCATCTTGGCCTCTACAGGATGGCAAGCCGGAACTCGTTCAAGCGGCCTCTGTCTCAATTCATGACGCACACGGCCAAAATATAGAGAATGTACATCTGCGTCCATACACTTCCGATGAAGAATTTTGGAAGCTGTACTCTGAGAAATACGTTCAGATTTTAACACGGGCAGAAGAGTTTTTGGAGAGGACTGGAGGTCCCGGTGACGATGTAATGATTTTCATGAGGTTAGTCTGGCCTTTTTCTTTCTACTTATTGTAACATCCTCTCTTAGCACAGGGATGGATGCTTGTGAGCATGAACACGAGGGCATGTCTCGGCACGGTCGAAAGGTCCCAGCTTCGTTTTATGAACGGTTTACCAAGGACACTAGAACGCGTCTCGCCGATAAATATGCCGCTGGGAGACTCGTAAGCGTGTTAGAAGGAGGCTACAGCGATAGAGCCTTAACCAGTGCATCATGTGCTCACCTAGCGGGACTGGTCACGGATAATGCTAAAGCCGAATGGTGGACATTAGAAAAACTTATTAAGGTTCTGCTTTCCGCTGTTGCAGCCGCTTATTGGTTACTCATTTTTCACCCCAAAAAAAGATTGAAGGAAAGGCGTCCGCTCTTCTCAAGAAGAAACGATCAGCTCGTCCTTCCAACTCCGCCGCATCAGACGAACCTGAACCATGGCTTGAAAGAGCTATGTCGCTCTTCGTGACAGTGTTTGACGTTGGGATGACAAACATTGTAATTCCTAAAGGGACAATGGTGCCAAGTTCCAGTAGCAGGACCTTGAGGGAGCGAAAGAAGGTTCCAGACAGTGGGACATCGACCCCAATAGCGACATCAGCGGCCAGCTCTCCCACGAAACCTTCGTCAAAGGTTGGGGGGAAACCAGTCTCGAGTGCCAGTCAAGCAGGAGAACAGGTTGGGCAGAAGAAGTTGCCAAGGGTGATCTTGAAGCTTGGACCTCGACCTGATGATGGACAGTGAGATGTGGGACGGACGTGAGGTTTAGATATATTAGAAGGGTCACGGGTGGGAAGCGCACAATTTGAACTCAGATCTTTGTGCCGTTTTTAATGGATACATTTCACATGAAAGATACCAACTCTAATACCCTTTAATCAAAATTATTCATTAGATTGAGAATTTTCCCCTCTTGGCGTGGTGCTTTTTGAATATTTTGAAGACGCTGACAATCTGCGGCGTCTGACGCAAATCGTTCGGACAGAAGAACCGCGACAGTGCATCGAACGATGAGAATGGCCGTAAACATGAACCTGCATTGCTCGTCTGGAGAAATTAACGTCGTAAGAGGGAGCTATAGTAATACAGATATCATCGTGATGATGGAGATGGTAATACAGTGTGTAGGGTGTCATTCATCGAGAAGAACCGAGAGAAAGAGAAGGGAGAATGTAGTATTAGTTGGGGTATGATGCATGCATAAAAGGGGAGAAGAATGAGAAGATGATGGTGCTGGAAAAGAACAAAATAAACAAAAGCCATATATGCGAAGCGCAATGAACAAAGAACAAAAGGTCCCGTGGTGGAGAGAAGAGAAGAAGTATGGGATTCGTCTAGTTGTGATATCCAAGCGGAGCAAGCTGGTTTGGCCGATCAACGGCGAGTTGGACCATCCAGGTCTGAGCAGAGGCTTGGTAGAGAGAGACAAGAACGAGGTCTCTTGCTTGAATGCCCGTTTTGCCACCAATGTACCATTGACTTGGGCTGTTCTGGCGAGAGTCTGTTACGTTCGTCTGTGGAGGGGGAAAAAAAAAGAGCTAAGCAAACAGATGATAAGGGAATATTGATAAAATCTTACTGGTTCAGCAAAGTACGATGTGTATTGTGATAGAATTTCCATTGCAAGAGCTAGCCTTGTCCGTCCATATGACGATTTTACTGAAATTTTGCGTCGCCAAGCACCAGTACGAACACCAGGCCACTATAAAATTACAATTCATGGTAAGCATCTTGAAAACGATCCAATTGGATAAAGGAGAGGCGAACCTTAATAGTCAAGTGGATGTACTCGCCGGGATATACGGAGGCAGGGAGGACGACATCATTTGGGCAATCAAGGCCCTTCAATACATCTCCCAATCGAATTCCCTCTCCTTTCCTGCCTGGTGCATCAAAAGAAATGGAAAGTGGGTTTTGTAGAGGAGGTTCATCCGCGCGTTTGCGAACTGGAAGAGAGGAAAAGTGAAATTTAGAAATGCTGTTGAGGCGGGAGGATAGGAAGCTGAAAAACGTACTGCCTTCGGCGGGAACGTAGAACCGAGCAGGGAATCCCCTGACGAATGCGCCTGTTTCGTATGCGATCATAGTGTATGTGGTCGTGAAAGTAGAGACGAAGAAGTGGGGGAGAGAGGGAGAGAGAGATCGAGAGCCGGGGGAGAAGGGAACGATAGCTTCGGAGGGATCTTCAGACCGCGCTCCTTCTTATAAACGTCCCACACCACGTCCAACAATAACACAAAAAGAACAAACGATGGCATCCCAGAGTCTTACGCGCGCCTTGACTCTTTTGAATCCGAGAATACCCTATAGCTTATAGAAGCCAATTGTCAGAACCTCCATTGTTACGCTATTTTCGGGATTTGTGGACTTGACTTGTGTTCGACGGAATAACAGGGCTAGTTGGCACTTACGGGGATACAGCGGAATGATACAGCTTAGCAAAGTTTTATTCAACGAAGGCATCCTTGTGCTGCATACGAAGAGTGATGATAGCCGGACGGGAAAGAGTCACAACAGGATGTGACTCACGCCACCCTGCCGTCTGCCTTTTTGTCTTGGTAGCCTCTTCGATCACCATTCATTTTCTTGCTAGAGACCCCTTCATCCCCTGTCCTATGTGGAGATAGGAAACAGAGAACCAAGCAATCTTTGGTCCACCCTTTAGCCCTTTGAAAGTTTTTTATTGTGTAAGGTCCACCTATTTCTTTTGGACCGATTGACAACTTTCGCTGTCGCTTTCTTATTGTTTGGTGTCGTTACGTCTACCCACGTTTCGGAATCGCAAATGGATCAGAATGAAGGACAGTACATGTGTTTGGTGGTTCCTGTCGTGCCGACAAATGAAGATCCACCTTCCTAAAGAAGCAATACGGCTGTACATCGGGCTCCGAAGATCTGTGCAGTATTTCTCACGGAGTCAGTCAGAAAGGTGTGGTACTACAGAGGTCCAATATGTTCGTGGGAATAATTGTAGACGTAATTCAGGGAAGGTAAGTCATGAGTAAGTCATGGAGAAAGTGGCACGATACGTAGCGCCATCATTACTTTGGTTTTTGCCGGCGTGAGTCGACAAAGTTGAGGAGAGTCACATATCTTTTTTGCTTCTGCGGTATGCAATCATTTCACTCTGGACCGGACACTACGGAGATACATTTCATCAAGGAGATTCGCAACTGTTTCGTTAACCTTATTTCCTTCATTCAATCTCAGCCAATGTTGGCCATGGTCCAGCCCATCGTCGATCCACTCGTTGCTTCCATTAGCATGAATGTAAGTACGCCCAAGGCCATCTGTATTCCCTGGAGACAGGAGCCCATTCGTTCCTGAATGAATGTACCGTAAAAAAATTGAGTGGGCAAAAAGTCAATTAAGTATCGGTGAAACGCACCTCCGATCGCAACAAGAATGGTCAGAGGATCCCATGAATATCGATTCTCGTTATACCCACTAGGCTAGTAAATATTCGAGGCCACAAAAGCCCACAGCAAGAATGACCTACTTGTACCATTGGTATGCTGCAACTACGGGGTCACTTTTTGGACCTTCAGTTGTTAATCGCGCTCCTGTGCTGATATTGAATCCGAGGGATAGACCAATAAACGACATGTTTCCGGGCCAGTTGTGGAGAGCATGTACGGTTGAACTGGGCGAAACACCCGCGAAATTCCATTCCCAGCCACTGGGGTAATCGCCACCCATCACATAGAGGTGGGAGACCTTAGATTGAACCAAAGATATTCCTGATAGAGCGGAGTACCCATCTGGAGATGAAGTAAGCAGTGAGGAGAGCTGTAGAATACGGCAAGTCAACAGAAAAGGACAATGAGACAAATGGGGATTTACGTTATCAAGAAATCCAATGCTAGCGATGACGACGCTCCGATCCTCACTTGAAGCTAGAAGCTTTCGGTATAAAGTCACAGGGTTCCAAGCGTCTTCTGCATTTTTAAGGCTATGCGGCCAGTGATGCTGAACTTTGCTTGCATATTCTCCGTATTGAAAGAACCAGCTGTCGAAGAAAGTCGAGTTGTTTAACGGACGAATAGCGCCTATTGGGACGTCCTCGTGACCGTAATGCGAAAGTATAGAAGATGCTGCAAGCACAGAATATGATGAGGGCCAATTGAGCTGCACACCAAGAAGCCGGACACAGGGTTGTGTTGCAGCAAGGAGAAGTGCAGCAGCATCACTAGCATAGTGTTTGAGAATGTAACAGTGTTTCAGACAAGAGTCAGATATTCTCACTCCACGTCGCTGAAGAGGTCAGTATCAACAATGAGGTTCGTTGTTTGAGTGCAATTAGTATTAGACACGGGATATTGAGGAGCAGAGAAACGAGACAAAAGCAGAGGAACAATCCAAGAAGAGTTCCACAACATCCTGTGAGAGATCAAACACAAGTTGGCAATAGCACCCGGCTAGAACTGAGGTTGCGTCTTCCGTTCACCTGTGACACACATACGATGAAAATTCCTCTCCTTACGAAGCTATTTCACCGGCGGGCTCGTTCGGATACATCTGCTGTTCTGCAAGCTCAAGCTCAGGACCGCGGAGCGGCTGCTTTTTCGCGCGACGACCTTTTACCCGCCTCGTTGTCTCTCCCTGCTATTCCCGAGGATGCTCTCTGCGATGCTGGCTTTGTTCAACCTCAAAATTATCACAATTCTCGTCAAGATCCTGGCCCCCTGTTTTCTTTTGCCCCGATTCCCCCCACCCTAGTCACACAGCATATGTCACTTCTTGAACGCATCCAGGCTCTCGAACGAGAAAATGCACATATTCAAGAATTGAACCAAGATATCCGGACTCGCATGGAAACAACTTCTACGCGTCTTGCAGCTCTTCGATCGGAGTATTACACTGAACGAGCGACGGCTATAGTTCATAACCGAGCACTCAAGCACGCCCAGATCTCCAGGAAAAGTGTGGCCGAAAGTCTTATCCATCTTGAAAAGACCTGCGATGCTCTTGTTAAAATGACTGTTCTCGTGGACCCCGTTCTTGTCCGTGCAAAAGACTCAATCCTCACTGGTAACCCGGCCGAGCAAGCCTTTGCAGAATCTCTTCAAGCGGCAGCTTCCGATCCTCGCTCTCCGTGGTCCTCCCTTTTTCCCGCTATTCAAGAGCAGAGGATGACGTCTCACTACGCCAATGCTCTTACCCTCGCTTCGAAGACTACCCATCAACTTGAATCAGTTACCATGCGACGCTCCTTTTGGAAAAACCTTGCTCTGGGTCAAACTCCTGTCGTCTTTTCTATGACACCCTCCGCTTCTGCTCTCTCCTCTTTGGGATTTGGATCTGCGAGCCACCGTCTTGCGCTCACTCTCCAAAGGCGTCTTGCTGTCGAGGCACTCCTGCAACGTCGTCGACAAGAGCAACAAGTTCGTCGTGCTCGCATGGTCACTCATCCAGGGCGCCAACTTCCTTCGCCCTCGATGACGTCTTCTAATCCGACCGCTATAGTTCAATTACCACCCATATCTCCAGCGGTCTTGAAGCTGCCGCCACTGGCCAGCCAGACATTCAAGCAGGAACTAATAGCTAGTTATTCGAGCGAGCGGTTTTCTCTTCGCCTTCCCAAGACCGTTCCTTCTCACTCAATCAGCCCACCATCCACACAAGCGGTTGAGGATAGTCGGGAGACTCTGCCTAATACTCAGAACCCAAGTAGTTTCCAGGTATGTAAGATATTTTCAATAGGAGATGGATATGAATCGAAAATGATTAGGCACCTCAGCCTCTTTCAACTGTAGCGAGCATCGAAGGATTTGATACTATCGACAGAGCTGAAGCCCAGGATGCACCTGACTATCCCAAATTTCACCTTCCCACTCGAAAGCTCTCCCTACCCGCGCGCATTACCAAACGATTCTCCCTCTCGTCCAAAAAGAGACATAACCTCTCCCGATCGTCAGGAGCTCCACAGCCGGCTCCTGCCGAGCAGCAACACCATTTCCGGCGCCATAGCATGACAACTGTGCCTTCAGCTACAACGCACTCATCCTTTGTTAGGGAAGAATCCTCCAATTTGAAGCGTCATTCGGGCAGTTTCACTTCTGCTCAGAACGCTTTGGCGTCTTTGGAGAAGTTTGTAGGATCTGCGTTAAGTGGAAGTGGGAAGAATACGTTCTGGAGAAAGAGCGTTGATTTGGATATGACCGCGGTGGAGTCCCTTGATGGCTGCCTAGACCCCGCTGTCAACGGTTCTGTTCTTGTTACAGAGAGTGGACCTCCCTTGTCGAAGAGGAACAGTCAGCTAGGCACATTACCGGAGGAACCCGCTTGTTCAACAAACGTTGGCACCTCTAGGATCGACGGGGAAGACCAGGTGATGGACATCTCATTCAAACACAATAAACCAAGGAGGACATCTAAACGGTCCTCATTTCGCTCATCGCTCACTCTTACCGTTGTCCCTTCGCCCGCTGTCACAGACGGGGGCACTATGGTTGACAGTCCATACATAGCATCTATTATTTCAGATCCCGATCCTACGTCTCCTCGTTCTCGACCTTTTATGATCCCAGCATTAAACAAAGCTAGCCCAACCAAACCTATCTCACAGTCGACGCCGGCCATAATCAGATCAACAAGAACGCCCAAATCTCCCAGCACACCTACAACTCCAAAACCCCGGAAAAGTACGCCTGTCAAATCCCATTCATCTAGCAAAACCCCTCCCCCTCTTGTCTCCTCTTCAACTCCGCCAGGGAGTCCTACCCCAAAAGCCAAAATCAATCCCCAAGTGGTGAAAACGAAAAAGAGCACGGATTCATCCTTTAGGCGACCTACCTTATCTTCAACCATGAAAGCGACTAACGGTGTTGTTGTTGAGACCGGACCGGTACCTGGGACACCCCCAAGAGTACCATTGAAATCGAGGAATGGAAGTGAGACGAAGAGTCCCAGTACGCCTAAAGCTGGGCTTGGGAAACTGTTGACTTTGAAAGTTAGCGAACCAGGACGGGATGCAGCGAGAGGGAAACACGTGACTGAGTGTGCGAATGGGGGAACTGCACCATTGAGGATTCGAAAGAAAAAGTCTCAGGTGCAAACTCCTAGGCGAGAGGGTAACGGCGATAGAGGGAGACCAAGAGCTGGGAGCGAAGGTGTTAGACCGATGGTGTTTGGTTAATGTATTTGTTCTTTTTTTCCTTCTCGTTTCGATTGGTTGTTTTTGTCTTTTGTGTTTTTGTCTCTTGATTTGTTCCACTGCAAGCCTATCTTTTTCTTTCACTCCTTGTTTCGTTTCTATAGCGTTCGTACGAAATCAACCTCTATCCTTATTGAATCCTATCTTATTTGTTCCCATTTCGTTGGAAGATAGCTCTCCAGGAAGTGCTCTTTGTATTGCCTGTCATGGCTGAGGAAACTTGGCTCCGAACGACGACAAGCTGTTTTTCACTACTAGCATATTCAAATAGCTCCATCATAGTTTCTGAAGGAGATACAGCCAAGCTCACAACTACATAGTGCGGCCATCAGGACCCACGGCTCGGCTTTTCTTTCTTGTGAAGTACCTCTTTTGTATCTACTCGCACGTAGACGTATGATGATATGTTCATTAGAGCTTGTATAAATCCCACTGAAACTGCCCTTCCTCGTAGTCCGTATGCTAGTCCTACCGTGAAACCCATCGCGTGTTGCAAGGTTCAAAAAACAACAACAACAGAAGACCTCAGTTAAATCACTTGCAGTAATGCACCACTACATGTTCCATATTTGTTGCTTTGGCTACTAGTATTCCCTCCGGAACTTAGGTATATATGGATCTTAACAACTGTTGCTGAGCGAGAGAGACCATAAGTACTGCAAAGGGTGGTGATAAGCTCAAATTGGAGACTGAGGAGCAAGGTAAGGGTCTAGGCTCTCAGAATTGACATTATTGTAGCATTTGGAACGAGTATGCATAGTGCCAAGGTTGACAAGTACGTCCTGACCGAGGAAACTGCGACACAATTGGTACAATAGACAAAGTGTGACAAAGGCACGTGGTGAATGATGTGGTGTTCGCGCCAGATACTTGGGATGATGAAAAGAGCGAACTAAGGTCGGTCCCCACCTTCATTATTCCTTCGTGATCAAAGTGGCCAAAGTCAAGAATGAACGCTAGACGCCGGCGCTGGTGAAGGTCCAGCGTCTTTGCACCCACCATGTCAGATGATTATCAGAGCGCCATTCTTCCACCCGAACTTTGGTTGAAGATCATCTTCTACCTTTCTACTCCAGACCTCTATCGACTAAGAACACTTAACGCTGGTTTCTGGAGAGCAGCATGGTGTGAGAAGTACAGAAAACTCCAACTCACCCCACATGGACTCCCAGCAAATGGGTGGCATGAGAAATGGCCCAGCTGGACGCGCGTTTTCATGTTTCGAGAGATATTTAGCAAGTATAGGTATAATATTTTCTAATAGTTTTGTTTAAATTTGCGTTGACCCCTTGAAAAGTCAGCCAGAAGTCAACCAAATCCTGACTTCATTGACGCTTTCTGCTAACATCGAAACATTAATATGGGAATGGCGGCGAGACCTTCTCTGGCTCAGAGTTCTTCCCGTCATACTTCATGCTCTTTTTAATTGGAACCGCGATCCTTTCCCTGGCTGGTACGTGGTGTACCGTACCATCCCTGGAGTTCCTTCACCCCTCGATCTTCTTTCCTACTGGAGTCAATATTATTTCCCAGCGCAACTTGTTTCCTTTGCGCGGTCTCTAAACCACATCACTACGCTTGAATTAACATCTCCCTCCGACATGCCAACAGAATTCGGGGCTTGGCGTTACAAGCTGCCATGCCCGCATCGTCAGCCTTCTTACTTTTACGAGGTACTCAAATGCCTTGCACCAAATTTACTCCAATTATCGCTTCGAAACTGGCCTCGAGGTGAAGATGATTTTATTGAGACTGTGCAGCTACCTCAGCTCAAGACGTTCACCTGGAATCCACACCACTGGTATCCTTTGACTTGCCTAAACACGCTCAGAGAGTCTCTTCGAAGATCAAAAAAACTCGAGGAACTAGATCTTACTTTTTATCTTCACGATGAGGACGCCGCTACAGAGGCTGGGGTCCTTCCCGTTGACGCCGAGGTGTTTTTATACCCACACCTCCGCAGATTTAGCATGGTTTGGGGGGCATCCGCTCTACCTGTTTCTCCAGATCTTCGCAAATTCTTATCTCTATACAGGGACACTATACAGATTGTAGTCCTCAACACCTCGAGGTATTCCCAACCTCAACTTCCTACCTCGAATGAGGATATTCTGTCCCTCCTCAGCCCGTCGAAACTTTTCTCACTTCACGTGGACATAATACCAGCGTATCGGTACGAAAGATTTCGTTCCGCCTTGACGACTTCCACGACATTGCAGTCGCTTTCACTCGTTGTCCAAGAATTTCCGAGTGGCGAGAACCCTTTTGCATTCCTACCGAATTTGCTTTCCTTTCAGTTGGAAATCGAAGAATCATTTTCGTGGGATGAATCATTACAAGCATTCATGAGAGGTTTGCCTGTATCACTACCAGCTCTCAAAAAAATAAAGATGAGGAGTGAGTGGTCCCTTAAAGTAAGTTTGCCTGAAAGCAACATCGAATTAGGCGAAAGCCTGCTCGTGAGTCCTTTCATTAAGTATTTGTCTGACATTCCAAATTTCGTCGAACCTCTTTCGAAGGAAATTAATGATTCATCAAACGTCTCGCCATATAGTAAACAATCATACATTGAATTCGCAGCTTCCCTCCGTGCCATTTTAGAAATGCCACGATGGCAATCGTGGGGTTTAGAAGAGGCTGACATTGGATTTGGAAGATATCGGGAGAGTGACAAGCTCTTTCTGCACACCGTGATGGCAAAATCTCTTCCCCAGGTGATAATTTTTGGTGGTATTCATAGGAGCATGCTGTGTTCAGTACATTAGTATTACCACGACTTTGCTTAATTTCATAATTTACATGATACTCCGTCCGAAGAGAGTACAAAAACAATGAGCGCAGAATACCACCTTACTGTTTATGGCGTACACGTTGTACCCTGATAACTTCGGGAATATAGTTGTACAAGAAGATTGATATGGTGGTTGCTACAAGAATTGCTGGGAATACATTGGGGTGTACGTTATTATTATTCGAATACTAATATAGGAAATTGAGTCAACTGATTGCGCTGTGTGTTATGCTCTCGTCAAAAAAAAAAATCAGTTATCGAGGAGGGCTTCTATATTGGACCCTCTGGCAGTTCATTCGAGCCTCCAGAATTCCAGGTTCAGGAGTAAGAGGGCAGGCTACGCGGTCAGTACGACCTACTCAGTCCCAATCAACTAAAAACCACTCGCCTGGACCACCCAAATGGTGGTCATATTGTTTGGTAATGAGCATGTTGACATCACGTACGTCCCCTTGAAGATAACCAGCATCCTGCAGATTTTTGACCTGTCGCTTCACCTCCTTCTGAACACTTGTGAAATCCAACCAGTCCGTCTTGGCCTCAAGTAGAGGGATGAAGTCATCTGAATGACCCTCCATAATGATCATATACCACTTCTCAATTCGCTCCACGGCAAGTAGCTTGGGTGCAAATCCGCGGTCATGCGCCAGGGCGTGTGCATCTTTCGAATATTGCAATGAAAATTTGACAAAGATGGGAGCATTCGTCTGGTTAACGCGAGCCAGAAAGACGAGTTTGTCATGGAGAGGATCCGTATACGTGAAGGTGAATGATTTGTTCGCGTATGTGAAAGAACGAGGGAAGGGATATTCTGCCTGACGGTGCCGATCTGTGATCAGGTCGTGGTAGATACTTTGAAGCTCCAGAGTGGCAGCACGCAGAGCTGCGACGCTACGGGCACCAGCTTTAGTTTGCTCCAAGTTTGTTGAATGAACATTGAGTAATATAGACATGATGTGTTCGACCACCGGGCGATCAGTAAAGACGACGACAGCAATGTCAAGGAGCGGGCCTGAGTAAGGAGTTAGATGCTTTAGATATAAAGTTAAAACACTAACCAATTTGGCATAGCAAAATAGCAGGAAGGTTGCACCAAGAGAATTCTTTTCCCTCGAGATGGTGCCGGCAATTCTCAACGTAAGAATTGACGAGCTTGATATTAGGGACACTGTTGATACTTGGAAGATTGTTCCTGAGATCCTGGATATAATAGAAGAATTTTTTGTCGCCGACAAGGACAGAAAGATTGCTGGAGTCCGGCCGTTCGGGTAGGATCCTGGCAAGAACATTGTTCAGCGCATTTTGACGATCAATTTCGTGGTCAAAAGAGTTGAACATCTCTGCTTGCAAAGCATGAAAATCAGTGTAGTCGTTATGGATGGGTTCGAGGTGGGTAACATCGTGACGAAACTTGCACAGCGTTTTGTCGAACAGAGAAGCAGGAACCACATTTTCCTCGAATGGGCTGAATATCGTAGAGTCTTTATTAGCTAAAATCGACACGGGTTAGATATAACGTCTCAAGAGGGGCGCATCGCCACGTACGGTAGTCGATAATGAAATGCAGCTCTCCTGCCTTTAAACCCTATGGAAATACATCCAAAATAGTCTTTGAAACACCAAGATCAATGAAAGAATTTAAGTTCTGAGACCGCAGAGCAGCCGCAGCATCGTTTTGCTGAGATTCTTTACCACATTGGATATTGGACTGAGCCTGGGACGTGGTAAGAGGGAAAGTGGAAAATCCCACGGAAAAAAAAAGATACTTTGAAAATTTTTACCCCACTTATTATCTCACCTCCAGACGAAAGGACAAGAGATCCAATTTTGTTGGCGAGCGATTGTGTGGATTTTGTAATTTGGCAGAGTCTTGTATCATAGGCGTAGACTGTGAAGACATCATCTACGCAATCAAACTTGAAAATTCAGGTCACAGACAAATAGGAACACTGTTGACTCACCGGTAGTTGCGACAAGGTGGAGCTCGTCTTTATGGGCTAACAAGGACGACATGTCCCCTTGGTGTGGCCAGGGAGTCAGTTGTGCTTCTGCTGGGAGGACATTTCGGATGAATTCTTCATCCATCCTGTTGGGCAGAACAATGCCTTTCGGTGGCTAGAAAAAAGATCAACATTGGAATATTGTTAGCTGGAGTGCTGCTACGAACCAAGTAAAGCGCAATGCTAGAGACGCTACGATCCAGCTCGCCAGCCACTGTCGTCATTATGTCTCCCCATTCAATTTTAGTAACATCGATGGTGTAAAGCTTAAAGGGCTGGAGAAGAGGCACTTTTAGCCAAACGTCTTTCGCGGTGGAGGTTGACATCAATAATGGTCACATGGGCGTCTCCTGGGACGGAAGCCATGTTGGCTCGTGAGCACTATAACCCTACTCGAGTTTGGTTTTCTGGACTCACAACAAAAGTACTTATTATGAAACGTCCTGAATTATACACTAATTATACAAGAAATGTAATACCTTCACTATTACCGGCAAATTCAACTTCAACGAGAGCGCGTAGTGATGCCTTCCTTCTTCCCATCATGTACTCTCCAGCTTTCCTCCCCCCTTGCCTCCCCGTAACATTAAACTCTGGCGTTTTTATACCATGTACATCTTAATAAGCCTCCATCCTCGTCATTGTCGAGCAACCTCGACCTGCTCATCCCTTCTCTCTCCATCGCTTTCTTCGCGTGCCATGCTGCACCTGCAATTCCACTTGATGCCTGCTGCATAACGTCCCCGCTATTAATGCTAATTATTAGCCCGCATTGAGGTTCTGAAACATTAAGGGGAACAGCCAGCTAAGGCGAAGCGAAGCGGAAAATGGAATCGAAGAAGCGTGGCCGCTCTGCTAAGTTCATTTCCTAAGGCTACCGATGGGAAAAAAAAAAAAAAAAACATCAGCTTGCAGATGGTTCCCCTCTTTCTACCGTTATGATCAAACTTGTTAAAGTGGAAAAATCAATGCCCGGGGTCAGCGCTGATATATTCCCAGCTTCTTCTGAGTTGTCATGTCCGACGACGACCAATGGCCAACTCTTCCACCCGAACTTTGGTCAAAAATTATCTTCTACCTTTCCACCACAGACCTTTATCGACTAAGGACACTTAATTCTAGTTTTTGGAGGGCAGCGTGGCGTCGGAAGTTCAGACAGCTGTGTTTGACGACTAACGAACTCCCACCGAACCAGTGGTATGAGAAGTGGCCAAGCTGGACACGTGTGTTCATGTTTAAAGAAATATTTTACAAATATAGGTATGAATTTTCTAATAATGCCGTTACAGTTGCATTGACCGCTTGAAAAGCCAGCCAGAAGTTAACCGGGTCCTGAGCTCGCTGAAAGTCTCTGCACACATCGAAACATTGATATGGGAATGGCGACGGGACCTTCACTGGCCCAGAGTTATTACCGTCATGCTTGATTCCCCATTCAATTGGAACCGTAACCCATTTCCCCGCTGGGAGTGGATATACAGTTAAATTCCAGGAGTTCCTCAGTCTCTCGATCTTCTCTCGTATTGGAGCCAATCCGTGTACCCAGAGCAACTTATTTCATTTGCTCGGTCTCTCAGCCACATCACTACCCTCGAATTAACATTTCCCTCCGATCAAGAAATAGCCTACGGGCTGGCCAGCACCAGGCATTACAAGCTGCCCTCGCCGCGTCCCCAGCCTTCGTACTTTTGTGAGGTACTCAAGTGCCTTGCACCGAATTTACTCCAATTATCCCTTGGAAACTGGCCTCAAGGTGATGAGTATTTTACCGAAGTTATCCTGCTCCCTCAGCTCAGAAAGCTCGTATGGATTCCGGGGGAATGGAAGCCCTGGAGCTCTCTCCGCATCTTGAGAGAATCTCTTCGAACATCGGAGAAATTAGAGGAAATAGATGTCACTTTTTATTTTGACGACGACGAAACAGTCCCAGAGGCTGGAATCCTTCCCATTCATGTCACGGAGTTGTTATACCCAAACCTCCGCAAATTTAGCATGGCCTGGTGGGCACCTGCTACACTTGTCCCTTCAGATGTTCGCAACTTTATGCATTTATACCAGGATACGATACAGAGTATAGTCATTCACCTGGGGCATTCTCAACATCAACTTTCTACTTCCGATGAGGATGTCCTATCCATCGTCAAACCTTCGAAGCTTCTCTCACTCCGTGTGGAAATATTAGAACCAGATCGGTACGAACCGTTCCGTTTTGACTTGATGGCGTCTGCGACATTGCAATCTCTTTCTCTCGTCCTCTATGAACTTCCAAGTGCCGACAACTCATTCGCATTCCTACCGAATTTGTTATTCTTTCAGTTGCAAATCGAAGAAAAGTATTGGTTAAATGAGCCATTATGGGCCATGATGCGGACGCTGCCAGTCTCACTGCCAGCTCTCAAGAAATTAGAGATGAGGAGTATTTGGTCCTTTAGGAACTCCATTCAACCGAAGGTAAGTGATATACTCATGTGTTCATTTGTCTCCCCAACTTCGTTTAAACCCCTCCTAGCGAATCGAAGAATTAGAAAAGGATTCGCCTTACAGTCAACAACCTTACATTGAATTCGCAGCTTCCCTCTGCGCTGTTCTGGAAATGCCGCAGTGGCAGTCGTGGGGCTTGGAAGAGATTGAGATGGGATTTGGAAGAAAACGTCAGGAAGCGGACCAGCGGTTTGTGCATACCTTGATGGCAAGGTGTCTTCCTAAGGTCTTAATTTTTGATGGTGTTCATAGGAGTATGTTGCAGTGATCTAAACGCAGTAGTTAGTACAACTGTGTCTAATTTCATAGTGGACGAGAGTCTTCTGAGCGAGGAAGACACAAAACAAATGAGCTCCTCCAAAAAACAATCCGTACCGTGGGTGAATGTTCTGGTGGCAGTAGTTGTGCTAAGAGAAGTTTGGGACGACAAGAGCAATCCATGGTTTGAGGTTACCTCCTTCCTCCCTCCATCCCCATCAAACTTATGAAGTAGAGAATGGGCGCGGAAGCTAGGCGCCAGCGCTCTCTATTTCAGGCTTCATTGTAGCCTCCATGCCAGATGACTACTTGAACGCAACTCTTCCACCCGAACTTTGGCTGAAAATCATCTTCTACCTTTCCACTCCCGACCTTTATCGACTAAGGACCCTTAATGCTAGTTTTTGGAGAGCAGCATGGCGTCAGAAGTTCAGACAGCTTCGCCTAACCCCTACCGAACTCCCGCCTAACCGGTGGTATGAGAAATGGCCAAGCTGGACTCGCGTTCTCATGTTTCGGGAAATATTTTATAAATACAGGTACGTGTATTTTTCTTTTAACTCCATTACCGTCACTTTGACACACCGCGAAGCCAACCGGAAGTTAACCAAGCTCTGAACTCGTTAACGCTCTCTGCGAACATCGAAACACTCATATGGAAATGGCGCCGGGACTTGCCTTGGCTCAAAATTCTACTCATTATTCTTTGTCTCCCATTTATATGCGCCGGACGAATTAGTTTTGATAACCTGAGCTACTTGAGCCTTGGACTCCCGCCGTCCATTGATCCTCTCTCATACTGGAGCCATTCTTATTTCCCAGCGCAAATTGTATCTTTTGCACAGTCGCTCACTCACATCACTACTCTCGAACTTTCATTTCTCTCCGAGCCAGAACCAGGCTTTGGGACCTGGCATTACAAATTGCCATGGCCACATCCCCAACCATCCTACTTTTGTGAGGTGCTCAAGTGCCTGGCACCCAATTTACTTCGATTGTCCCTTCGTAACTGGCCTCGAGATGAAGAGGACTTTACTGAAATTGTCCACTTCCCTCTGCTTAAAAAGTTCATCTGGAATCCACATAATTGGAGGCCTTTGAGATGCTTACGCATGCTTAGAGAGTCGCTTCGAAGATCGGATAAATTAGAGGAAATAGGGGTTTCGTTTCACCTTCACGACGAAACCATTACGGAAGATGGAGTGCTTCCCTTTTATGTGGAGGAACTTTTATACCCACACCTCCGCAAGTTTACTATAATATGGTGGGTCCGCGCCACGCTCATCCCTCCAGATGTCCGCCAGTTCTTCGACATATACCGGGATACTATACAAACTACAGTCCTTAACATCTTCCAAAGGTGGTCTCAACCTGATCTTCCCACTTCTGATGAGGATATTCTATCCCTTCTTAGCCCGTCAAAGTTGCGCTCGCTTCGCGTGAACGTAGTCCCAGGACACCGATACGAACGGTTCCGTTCTGCTTTGATGGCCTCCACTACATTACGAAACCTATCTCTAGTTCTCACAGAAATCCCTAATTCGGACAACGCTTTCGCATTCCTACCGAATCTGAGCTTCCTGAAACTGCAGTTTCAAGGCCTCTTTAAGTGGGACGAACCGCTGTGGGTTCTGATGAGGACTTTACCTACATCACTACCGGCACTCAAAAAATTGGAGATGTGGAATGGTTGGGCTCTTATAAAGGCTTTACCCGAAAACACTGCCCTGGTCAACCAAGCGCAGGGGCTGCATCCCATTGTGAGTCCTTCGTCACATTTCATTTTGTTTTATTCACCCAAATCTCTTCGATAGCCGCCTAAAGAACTAGTTGATGACCTGTCGTACACTCAGCAGCCGTACATCCAATTTGGGGATTCCCTCCGTGATGTCTTGGAAATGCCGCGGTGGCAGTCCTGGGGCTTGGAAGAGATTGAGATGGGATTCGGAAGGAAAAATCAGGAGGCAGATCAGCGCTTTATCCACAACTTGATGGCAAGATGTCTTCCCCAGGTAACAATTTTTGGTGGCGTTCATCGGAGTATGTTGCAAGAGGTAGGAAAGTAGTGCAGCAATTAGTACTAGATCTAGTTGCACAGTTAATGAGATACAATAATTGAGCTCTGATTTCTCTTTCATTGACGGTTATTTAATCCCTCGATTTCATACTTAACAGCAAGTCAACTTCACAATTGAGCGATTCACAATTTAGCCATGACAAACTGTCCGCAAAAGGTAAGCTCGTAAAGTGGATTAGTTCATAGAGTAGTACATGAGTCGTCTATAGTATTTCGTTCTATAATATCATTGCTACACACAACAAATTCAAAGTCCTCATTCATACCATGGCCTTCTCCTTAGACATCTCAGCTTCTTTGATCTCTTTCGCGATCTTTAAATCTAGACAAGGGGCGAATTTGCTCTTCTCCCTGATTTTAGGACCGTATCTATAGAAGAGGAAGGCTGAAGGGGACAAGAGAAGAGCAATAAAACCAAGGAGTGTGCAAGCCCAATTGATCCCAAGTTTTTGGAACATTTGAACTGTGAATAACGGGAAGGCTGCCGCTACGGCAGACCGGACCATGGTGTTTGCGGCAACAGCCGATGCAGCAAATAATAAATATGCATCAACAAGGTAGGACTGGAAAAGTTCATGGTCAATTGTCAGTTATTGCGGAGAATAGGGAGTACACTTACTATGAATGACATAAAAATCACTGAGATACCGATTCCTATCGGTATTGTAGCCAAAGCCGGCACATACCAAGGCACACTGGCATAGTGACCCGTCCATCCTAGCCAGAAAGCGCCTATCACAAGGAGGGGCCCACCAATCATTGCCCCATATAGACGCTCCTCAGGAGGAGGGAAACCCCTCCACTTCTTTGTGAGAGCAGGGTAATGGCGTGTTGAGTATGAGTTGATGACGGAGCCGAGCGTCGCTCCGATGCCAACACCGATGAAAATAAGGGAGCTTTGCCAGATTGTGAACTGCCGGGTCTGGATCCAGATAATCGGGAAGGCAGAGAAAACTAGAGAGCAAATGAGCGGGAAAAAGAATCCATACAGTAGATACACTTACGAGCATAAAGAACTCCATAAACTAGAGAAAGGTAAATTGTAACCAAGACGAGAATGGGCTCCTTTGCAAGCATTATAATAGGACGGTACAACGTTCGGTGGAGGATACCACGAAGAGACCAGTCCTCCCTCTCAAGCGAAGCAAACACGTGAGCATTAGCCACAGGATCAGCTTTCCTTAGTCGTCGTGCTTTCTTCCTAAGTATGACTGGTGCGAATGTCTCAGGAAGTGTCAAGGCTGCGATAACAGAGGAAACGCCGGCGAATATCATCATGACCCAATAAACCCACCTCCATGAAACACCATTTGATACAATGCTGGGAGATAGTCAGTCTTTACCTAAAGCTCGCTTCAGAATATAAATACTCACAACGAGGATACAATGGGACCAATGACAGGGCCAAGGAAGACACAAAGGGTAAAAAGCGAAACAGGTAAACCACGTTCATGTGCATCCCAGAGGTCGGCTATAAGCCCGGGAGCGTTTGTCAACGGAGCTGCTGCAAAAAAGCCTCCGAGAAACCGCGTAATCAGGAACGTCTCAATGTTTGTTGCGAGCGCCTGCCCTAAATGGAATAGAGTATAGGCAAACAAGGAGCCGATGAAGATCGGTCTCCGACCAATAACCTCGCTTCCAGGTCCCCAAAATAAAGGCTAGATTGCTCACAATTAGACGATAAAAGCCGTGATTCACGGGAAGAGACTCACCCCGAATATGTAACCCACGAGAAATAGAGAGATAGTTAATTCCGTTACTTCTAAAGAGACATGAAACTCATGCTGGAGACTGATGATTGTGACTGTTGGAGCAGACGAGGCAAATGTGCTATGCGGTCAACAAGTCAGATTCGTCGGTTATGATTGCGATATATAAAGGCTGAACTTACACATTTAAGGCCATTAAAATAGAAATTATGGTATAGAACCAGCGGAGTCGAAAGCTCCAATTGTAAGGGTTCTGTGGATCGGACGGGCCATCCCAGCTGATAGGCTTTTCCGTATCAGCCACTTCAGGTGGGACTGAAGATTGTAAAACTGTGGTTGTCGTTGAAGGTATGGCCGAGTTACCAGCAGTAAGCCCAGGTGGGTCCTGTGGTTCATCCCACCCATAGCGATCACGCTCAAGCTCTCTTTCAAGTTCCGAGGAAAGTGGCGATCTCGTTTGAACAGTAGCATCTTCTGGCGCTGCTAAGTTGTTAGAGAAAATAGCTGAAGACCGGGGGGTGGGCTCGTCAGCAGGAAACCCATGCCTCGTCGAGGTTGAAGCGGATTCCGACATTCCAACTTTCGAGCCACGTTTACCGTGACCATCTTAAAAAGCTCTGTCTCTTATATTGCCAAAAAATCCGAGGTGGCCCGGGTGGTGACAGGAACGAATGACGGCTAAAGCGAAAATGAAGGATTCACATGTTGGCTTCTGGGATGAGCGAACAGTTTGAAGGTAAGCGGGATTGATTTCCGAAACGCCAATATGACTCCGAAATGGTATGTGCGATGAACGTCGGTAGTGAAATGGCCATGCGCGGAGGATCTGCAGAAATTGTGGAAAGTCCGAGCATGATAGAATAATTTCGGGATATAGGAGGAAGCATAAGGGTGCAACAATGGCACTGGAGGGGATCTATTGAGGATCCTCTACTGATTTGTTCGTTATTTACCTATTCAGATCTTCCTCCTCCGCTTCCCAGCCTTTGCATACTTCGGTCCCGAAAGGTCTGTGCATGGCCACAAGCCGTACATTTCGGCTCAGAACGTAAGACTTGTCGCGAAGCAGCGTCGAAGGAGGGTTTCCGAAGGGCGCTACGAGGTGACGATCGTTTACCTTAGGTACTTAGTCAAGGACTTCGGCGAGAAAGCCATCATGGTTCGGAGTGAGCAATCACAAAAGCACCCGGACAGGGCACCAACCGGCCAAGTACATGTACAACACCTTAATGGCCCTTAATTTTAGGAACTGCAGAAGATTATCATCTTCTTGGAGAAGGTTATTTTGGTCCCGAACCTCCATTTCTTTAACCAAGTGTCCAAGTCTGCCCAATCCGCTCCTTGGTCTGAATCATCCATGTTCAGCATTCTGGACCTAACATGATTATCTGCCGAATTGGGCCTGATCTTTATACCTCTTGGATATTATGAACAGTGTATTTTGTATGGTAATTCGTGTCCCTGTCGCATTGCGTGTCTTATGGACTGGTCACCCACCAAGAGTTGAAAGAATCACTACTACTAAGACTACCCACCGCTTCTTGCGTGACGGAAGTTTCCGCTGCATCGTATTACATACCTCGAATAGGGGTAGTCCAACGAGGTCAGCCATTGGAGAGGCCTGCCTTGCGGTTTACTGGCTGCACTCACCTCGCGCTTCAAGGCGCCATTGTATGTGTTTTGCTCCCAATTGTTTTGTTTTTTCATGTAAGGCTCTTCCTGTTTCATATTTTATCCTCCTAATAACATTTTATGCTCAAATTCCAGACATATCTCCCTTTTGCACCGCGTCGAAGGAAATTTCTCATCATATTTGTTGGACTCCGAATTCCGTCCAGTATATCAACCAAACGTCCTCAGTTTCTCTTCTCCAGTATAATGGAGTCTTCCATTTCCATCCCTGTTGAACTTTTGGCACGAATTCTGGCGTACCTCCCTAAGGATGCTATCAAACAATGTTGCCTGGCCAACTCAGTCTTCCTGTCCCTTGGCCAACAGAAGCTCTTTTCGGCAGTCTCCATCCCTGCGCCCGGCAACGTTGACAGCTCTTTTCTTTTAGAAGGAAGAGGTAGAGAGCATGTTGTACGGCACACTCGCGAAATACTTGTTCGCCCATGTTACAAGAAATTCTTCAAGGGTGGCGGGGCCGGCTCTAAGCGGACCCAATTGTTACTATCATTGATAAAAGAGATAGGCAAGAACCTCCGCTTCCTGGGAATCGCGGATTATGAGGATGTACTATGGAGCCACATGAACAGCACCTTGATTCAAGGCCTTTTTCAACACGTTGTTCCCTACGTACAGGTCCTCTGCATACATGGCATTTCACGCATCCCACTCTCCACAATTGTTTCATCCGCTCATAATCTATCGCATCTTCGTCTCGAGAGCTGGTCATTTTTGAAAGAGGCAGCGGACGAACTTGGGTCTGGTGTTCTTCCAAATTTGCAGAAGCTGACGATAACGCTCAGCCGAAAAATTCACGAAGAGAGTAAAGCGCTGTCATTACCGACTCTCCTAGCAGCTAATTCTGGAACGCTCCGTGTTCTGAGACTGACGTCCTTGGATGATGAGAATAGTATTTCCCGATGGCCGGTGCTTCACCCTCTGGTTGAGCAACTGGTCTATATTCTAGACTTCGCATCCATAGGTGAGGACCTATCGATGTCCATTCTTTATTTATTTATTTTATTTTATTTATGCATCTTTGTTTAGATATTGCACACCCAGACCTTCCACCTCCGACTCTTCCCAACCTTTACGTTCTTCAGTACTATCTCGAAGGAGTCGGGTATGACACATCTTGGCCAGCAACAATGTCACGTATCCGACGACACATTCTTGTGCAGCCTTCACTACGTCTTGTTGAGATTCACCTCAACGGCCCGAAACGTAGTTGGATTGAGTTTACGATTAGCCAGATGGAAGACATTGAGGTGAATGAGAAGATTGAAATGAACATATTCATAAAAAAACTTGGAGGTGACGAGGACATCGTCAGGCTAGTGAAGGAAAAGTACTCGCATTGGATCGTGGCTGGGCGCATGCAGATATTTCACCAGTTGAATAACGTCGATTGGTACATAGATTTAGACATTTGAAGGGTGGAGAGTTATGTTCCGCATGCGTGAAAAGAAGTTCAACAGAAGTGACGGCATTATTCGTCCTTCAACAGAATTATATTACTAATCGTATATCAAAAAAATGCACTGAATGTTATGCTTATGGTTGGTGGTGGGGATGAGACATAGCTAAATGAGAAAGGGAAAAAAGAGGAGCTGGTCCGGTATACGGTACAAGAAAAAAAAAAAGAATCAGAGGCAGAAGGAGTACGAAACAAATAGATAAAAGAGCGTGGTTTCAGAGTCTGACAAAAACAGGGTTGGAGGTAGGGAAGAGGGAGTAACAAGTGAACGAAAACGTCCGACATCTAACAAGACAACGCGTGGTCTACATCATTACCGATATCCAGCATGAGGATCACCATATCCCTGTGCAGGACTCATCACTCTCTCAGGAGCATACATATTCGCTTGAGGAGTGCCTATCCTATCTGGAGGTGGTCCTCCATATACTCCTCCCACAGGTGTTCCAATTCTTTCCGGCCCAGGCCCAGCATTGTATGCACCTTGGTCATATGGGCTCATTACTCTCTCCGGCACTCCATACGCTCCTGCGTAAGCACTGGGATTTGGCGACAAAGCTCGACCCGGCCCAGGGCTGGTAGACCTCATCTGCGTCATCGGATATGCCTCTTCACTTCCGTGTCCATGTAATGACTGGGGCACAGGACCGCGGTAAGGATCATATCCTGCACCATAAGCGGGATCATCCCTGTAGGGACCGCTAGGTGGGATGTTGGGATTCATGGCAGGGTTAGGTGGCGGTGCGTAAGGGTCTCCGAAATCTGGTTGGGAATAATTGCCCATGGCAGAAGGGGCACGGGAGTCGAATCCATCATCATCTCCGAATCCTGCTCGTCCAGTATTATTCACAGGAAGAGCATGGCCAGAACCTGTTACGTCCGTTGCACTGTGAGCGTTTAGTTCAGGCCATTTGATAGCTTCGTCTTTTTAGACAAGGAGGTGAGATTAAAGCGGCGGAAAACAGGGGTGAAAGAATTGAAACTTACTGTCGTCAAAGTCATTGAACCGTTTGCGTGTGAATTTCCAGACTAAGAATCCGATGATACCCAATAGAGTTATACCACCTGCAACGGAGAGACCAACGATGGAGCCTGTGGTGAGCCCACCACCGTCGCTGTCAGAGCTAGTGCTTGATGTGGACGACGCAGCAGAGGATGACGATGATGCCGACGACGACTGTGGAACTATCTGTGTCAATGTTGTGTCTGGCTCAGTGGTTACGACTACGCTGGGCTGGGTGTTAGTTGGCGGCGCATTGGTTGGTGTGTCTGGAGGAGCAGATGTTGGGGTGCTGGTTGGAGTGCTCGTCGGGGTACTTGTCGGCGTCGAGGTAGGGGTGGAGGTAGGGGTGCTTGTAGGAGTACTGGTCGGCGTACTCGTAGGGGTAGAAGTAGTTTGCTGGTTACCACCCCCTCCTGCAGGGTTCGTGATGGAGCCGCCAGGACCTTGACGAGCAATAACAACATTTTGGGTGGCAGACACAGAAAGCGCTAGTGCCAGCAGCGCACACAATGAGAGTCGAGTCCCACGGCCCATCGTAGTCCGTGGTCGTTCTTAGTGGTGGTTAAGGACGAGGGGCAAATTGATCTGCTCTTGGCTCGGTTGCAATTATCCACTCGCACTGCGGGGCTGTGCCTAGCCTAGCCTTCCATGCCATATTGAATACGACGTCACACCGCCTCTCTGGTCCAAATTATTCAGAGCATAAGAAACAACACGCAGCGCTGGCCATTGGCCTTAATCCTCTCAGCGCTCCCTGTCAGAGCCTTCGACATTTACAGTCTGCCATCTCCAAGTGATATCCGAGATCCAATGAGCTGGTCAATACGGCATCTAACGCCGTTCTGTGTGCAAGCGATCCACCATCCCGCTCGTATTCCCCTCCGACGGATCCTGTTCCTGCCGTACACCCGAAAGTGGAGACCTTGACTCCACCGACGCACCCGAGGCGCGGTGTGACGATAGTCATGTTACACCTTGTCACCCCGTTTCCATACTTACTTTTGACGCGTTCCGCGCCAGTCACGGAAGAACCCTTGAAGGCAGATGTCGAATGATGACTTCGCTCGATACAAGTGTCATATAAATAGGCCATGTTCTCTCCTTTTATTCCACCTTCATGTATTGGAATCAATGCTAATATCTCCACCATCCACATGAAAGTTCCATCAAGGTACATCTAATTGCAATCAATTTTATTCCTGATGGCTGCTTCTTTTTTTTTTGTTCTGCAAGCTATACATTGAGCTATACGGTCTAAGAGTCAAGGGTAAAAGTGTGAAGCTTTCACGCTAATGATCCTTCCTGGATGAAGAGAATAAACTAGAATTGTTGAATGTCATCTTTGAACTGGTGTGAATACTTCTCATAATTCGAACGGCATGTATATGATTTAAAACGAATAAAAACTCGATATTATAAAGTCCTCTGTCTACGTTCAAATTTCACACTCCGTGTAATCGTTGATGTAATTCAACTGAATAAATACCTGCATACGCCCAGCTGCTATCCATGGCGCGAACTTCTCCTTCACGAGCCCAGAAACCTCTCTATGGGCTGCTAGCACATCTGCTTTCCCCTCATAGATATAGAAGAATATGTTCATTTCAATATGGCCAACCACCTCCACGTTCTCCACATTGTCAAGCGCAGACTTAACCTGATCGCGTCTGGAGCCGTTCAGGTGGATCTCAACAAGTCGAAGTCCAGGCTGCACAAGAAGATGCTTTTGGATCCGTTTCATTACTGCTGGCCAGTACATGCCATAATAGGCTCCATCAAAATAGTACAGAAGAGTGTGAAGGTTGCGAAGAATTGGGGGCGGAAGCTCTGGACGGGCGATACCTAACAAAAAGCAGATAAGGGCGCGAAAGGGTATTCAGTGTTTAAGCATGAACACTGACCGTATCCTGAGTCCAAGCTGTAGACCAGAGTCTCGATCACGGGATGAAGAACTGGCCAGGCAGAAATGCCCTGCTCATCATCTAAGCATGTCAACCTGAGAACACGAATTCTTCCACCGTTGGCTTCCAAAAGAGTCGATAATGACGGCGCTTGATATCCTTCGTCGTCGCCCTCTTCGAAGCCAATCGTCAGCCTCTGTAAGTTCGGGAGAATCCCGGGCCCAAGATCTGCCACTTTCTCTATTGTGAGCGAACAGGCCTCAAGCTGGAGATGGCGTATGGAACGGCCAGACTTGAAAATCGTTGAGAGAGGGAGGTGTAACATGCCATAGATGGCGAGGACATGCACATGAGGAACGACGTGCTGAAAAAGACTATCAAGTATAGCCGGGCTGATGTCTTTCCACGGCATGTCTTCATAATCTCTAATGTCCAGGAAGCGGAGGTTCTTACCAATCTCTTCTATCAACGATAGAAGCAACCGTGTACGCTTCTCAACTTCCTTACTACGACCTGTGAAGAAGTTCCTAAATCGTGGCTGAACGATGATTCCGCGAGTGTATTGGACAACAAGCTCCTTTCCTCTTCCTGTCAGAAGGAGAGTGCTATCGAAGTTACGAAAGTTCTCAGGAAAGAGAACGATTGAAAATAGTTTTGGTCGGCCGATGGATAAGAAGTCGGAGTTGGTTAAGCACCATTGCTTGAGAGCAGCCCCGGGGAGATAACCAGCAATTTTAAGCAAGAGCTCGGTCGGGATGGAAGCATCCATGACTGAAGAAGGGAAACCTTGTGCGGCTATATCATGTACTGGATGTATCTCGGACACCAGTACATATGATGAGGATGGCGCTGTAATATAGGGCAAGAGATGCGAAAGGATGACTGAAAACGTGAAGCACAAAACTTACATAATTATCGATCACCGTGCAATTGAAACAAAAAGAAGACGCACATTGGCGTGCTCTCACACAGTCAGCAGGCTTCAAGTTACGTACAAAGCGTGTACAAAGGATGATTGATTTTGCTGATGACCTTACAGAAGCAACAAGCACATCCATCGTCGACCGGAAGTGTGCAAGCGGGCGAGTTTGAGTGCTTCAAACATTTCAATATCTACGTGCGTACTTTGCGACTTAACCTAAACATACCTCTTCTCTTTGCTCAAGGAGTCTGGAGTTGACGCTTGAAGTTTACACGTCTGTGTATTCGAGCTTGGATTCCAGGATATCATTTATGGAGGTCATGATTGAGAATTCGATGGTTATGTAGACAGTCTAAAGTGAATGAAAACTCTTGAAAGTAGAAAACCCCTTCTCTCCTTCAGATTTCCAAATCCATATAATAGACTTGGTTCAACTGAGTAAATACCTGCATCCGTCCGGCTGCTACCCAAGGAGTGAATTTCTCTTTCACGAGCTCAAAAACGTCCGAAATGTACTGCTCGTCTTCCCTGTCTTCATAGTTACGAAAGAACATATTGATTTCAATTCGCTCGTTCACTTCCATGTCCTCCATTTTGTCAAGCGCGGATTTGATCCCATCGCGGTTGATGCTGTTCATGTGAATCTCAACGATTCGAAGTGCAGGCTGCACGAGAATATGTTGCTGTATTCGTTTCATTACTGCTGGCCAGTGCTTTTCGTACGAGAATGACTCTAAGTAGTATTGAAGAGTGTGAAGGCTGGGAAGAGTTGGAGGCGGAAGGTCCGGTTGAGCAATATCTAACAAAGAACATGAGGACACGAAACAGAATTTGATCTGTAGGCATAGTCACTGACCATAATCCAAGCTCAAGACGTAGACCAGAGTCTCTACTGTGGAATGAATGATTGGCCATGCAGAAATACCCATTTCATCATCCAAGTGTGACAGCCTCATGACACGGACTGCTCCACCCTTAGCTTCCAAAAGGGTTAACAATGATGATTCTTTATATTCTTCGTTGTTTCAATATGTGAAGGCAATCGTCAGCTTTTGCAAGTTTGGGAAAATTCCCGATCCAAGCTTTCCCATTTCCTCCTCTGCGAACGAATAGCCCTTAAGATGAAGATGTCGTATGGAATGAGCAGATTTGACAATCGTGGAGAGAGAGATGTCTTCAATTCCATGTATGTCGAGGACCTGCACATGAGGGACAACGTGTTGAAATAGACCATCACGCAAGACTGGGTTGAACTTGCTCCATTCCATGTAATCCCAATCCGAAATTCTCAGGAAGCGGAGGTTTTTGCCAAGTTCTTCTATGAACAACAATAACATTTCCGTTCGCCGCACGCCACCCTTACGACGACCGAAGAATCCCTTCCATTGTGGATAAATGACCATTCCACGAGTGTATTGTAGTACAAGCTCTTTTCCTCGTCCTGTTAGAAGGGGAGTGCTGTCCAAGTCAGGGCGATAAGTGGGCAAGGGAATGATTGAGAACAACTTTGGTCGACCCAGCGATAAAAAGTTGGAGTTAGCTGAGCACCATTGCTTGAGAGCAGCTCCAGGGAGATAGCCAACAATTTTAAGCAAGAGCTCAGGAGGGAGGGATGCATGCATGACTGAAGAAGAGAAAGCGTGGACCGCTGTATTATGTACTCGACAATTTTCGGGCACCAGCAAATTCAGTGAGAATGGTGCTGTAATGCAGTGCAAAAGAACCGCAAAACTTTAAAAATCAGCAACACGTTACAACAGGGGACATACACGAGCCTACCTCAAGTACGGCAGCGGGCTTCAAATTACCTCCAAAACGCAGATAGATTCTTCTCGTAAATGTCACCTGTAAGCATATAGGTGGGCAGGTCAAGTCTTGTGGGCTCTCCAATTTCCGCAGCTGGCATGGTCTTGGTGACTTGAATCAAAAATCGGTCTTCAAAAAAGGAAAGAAAATAATAATAACATCCTCTCTCTCCGCTATAGATTTCTAAATTCATGTACTGAGCTTGGTTCAACTGGGCAAATACCTGCATGCGCTCAGCAGCTATCCAAGGGGCGAACTTCTCTTTCACGAGCCCACAGACCTCCCGATGCAAGTGTTCATCTTCTCTACCTTCATAGTTATTGAAGAATATATTCATTTGGACTCCGTCATTCACCTCCATAATCTCCATTTTGTCAAGTACAGCCTCGACTCTACGGCGCTCTATGCCGTCCACATGAATCTCAACAAGCTGAAGTGCAGGCTGCACAAGAATATGTTTTTGGATGCGTTTCATTACTGCGGGCCAGTAACTGTCATATGAGAACGCATAAAAGTAGTATTGAAGAGTGTGTAGGTTGGGAAGAGTTGGAGGTGGAAGCTCTGGGTGAGTTATATCTAACAAACCACGTGAGGACGGGGAAGAGAATTTCATATGTAGGCATGGATGCTGACCATATTCCATGCTTAAGACGTAGACCAGGGTTTCGACTGTTGGATGAAGAAGTGGCCACGCAGAAATGCCTTGTTCATCATCCAAGCGTGACAACCTCAGAGCACGAACATTTCCACTGTTAGCTTCCAAAAGAGCTAATAATGACGGTGCCTTATATTCTTCGTCGTTTTGGAATTCGAAGGCGATCGTCAGCTTTTGCAAGTTTGAGAGTATCCCAGACCCAAGCTTTTCCACTTTCTCTGCTGCGAAAGAGTAGCCCTCAAGATGAAGATGGCGTTCTGAATGAGCAGATTTGATAATAATTGAAAGAGGAATGTGTAAAATGCCCTCTATAGCGAGGACTTGCACATGAGGAACAACGTGCTGAAATAGACAGTCGAGGATGGCCGGGTTGATCTCGCTCCACCCCACGTCTTCTTCGTCTGTAATTTCTAGGAAGCGAAGGGTTGGGCCAATTTCTTGTATCAACGATAGCAACAATTGTGTTCGCTTCGCGCCTTCCCCGCTACGATCTGTGAAGAACCTCTTCACGCGTGGACCAACGACGATTCCGCGAGCGTACCGCACAACGAGCTCCCTTCCTCCTCCCGTCAGAAGGGGTGAATTGTCGGAGTTAAGCCGATACGTCGGCAAGAGAACGATTGAAAACAGCACTGGTCGGCCGAGGGATAAAAAGACGGAGTTGGCTAAGCACCATTGCTTGAGAGCAGGTTGGGGGAGATAGCCAACAATTGTAACCAAGAGCTCTGGAGGGATGGAAACACCCATGATTGAAGGAGGAAAGCCGTAGGCTATGTGTTATGTACTCGATAGATTTCGGGCACCAGCAAATGTAGTGAGAATGGTGCTTTAATGCAGTGCAAAACGTGTCAAAGGATTTCTGAGAACGTGAGAGCACGGACGTTTAAAAATAAATGATGAAACTTTACAATGTGAAGTGGAAAGACAACCTGTCGTGTTATGCTTGGACGCGGACGGCAAGCTTCCAGTCGCAACCGAAACGTGTACATTGGTGAATTGATTCTGTCATGAAGGTAAAAGGCGACGAGCCAGCCCATTGATGTCTGTAAGTGTACAGGCTGATAAGTCCACGTCTGTTAAGCTGCTGTAAACATACCAATGTCTGCGCGCAGCATGCCGCGCTCCGTGACTCGAACTAAACCTCCATCGTCTCCTTCTTCATACGATGGCTTTCTCTCTCCCATCTCTCCCGATTGAGATTTTCGAGCAAATCGCCTGCTTTTTACCAACAGAAACTCTGCTGTCATGCAGTCGAACGAGCAAAACTCTGTCTTTCGTTAGCCAACGGAGGCTCTTCCACTTCGTTGATCTTACCATCGACACAGAGCCCGTTTCTCATTATAAAAATCTCGTACGATTTGCAGTATGCATCTTCGAGAATCCCCCCCTCGCAGATTATGTTCGCGGACTCGCACTTGCGTTGACCATTGGTGAAGGAGTAGTCATGGTGCAAAAGCAACTTCTCCCTCGCCTTCAGAATGTTCGCTCATTACGGCTGCAGCCGCTTCAAAATAAGCGTACGTGGGACTATTATCCCGAGTCAATTGTTTCAATTTTTCGGGAATCCATTTTTCCTGAGCTCGAAGTGTTGTCCTTCACAAACCTCTCTAACCTCCCACTGCGCGGAGATGTGCTTCCCAAGCTTAAACGTCTTGAGCTGTGGAATTCAGCAGGATACTCAGGACCAGCTGCTATAACTTCAATACTTCATCTTGAGCCTCGCGACTCACTCGTTCTACTTCTTGGTGACTGTGAGCATCCTGGCGACAGTCTCCAGAGATCAATTCAAACATATTGCGCTTCACGATGCTGTGGAGTTTCCAAGGTTATCTTGAAACGACCACGTAAAGGCGCACTCAATAGTGCATTCCTTCACTCCTTTTCTCATCGATTCGGGGAGACTCTGAAGTCCATTGATATTGATCTAGCTTTATGGATAGAAATTCGTAAGTCCCTAAACTCGCCAAGTTCTATGCTTATTAGGAAATTGACTCTTTTCGATGAAGAGGATCTCTGGGATGCCATACGCACAGCCGAAGACAGAGATCCTCTGATCCGATTCAACGACCAACTGGAGAGTCAAATGCTGAACTTTTCGAAGCTACCAAGGTTAGAAGAGCTCAGCCTTTCTCTCCCTTATTATTCAGGAAACTTCACTTCGCTTGTTTATTTGTCACCGTTCTTCCACGCTTTAGCACGAGCATTTTCGAGAAGCGAACCCCCGCCTATCTTACGAACGATTGATTTTCTTATCCAGCCTCCATTGTGGCCAATCATGGGCGCGACAATATCTGAAGCCGTTCCTTGGATGACCTTGGATGACACCTTAATCGACCGTAACATTCTACCCAAAATCCAAAGCATCAACTTTTGTATATCTGAACCCACCGCGGACTGCTTTTTACAGGAATTACTCACTATTTTTGTACGTTCTAGAGAATTGGGCATCGTCCACTCTAATATTGTTATGTCGGAAAGCCCCCTCCTATCTTTATTTATCCAATAATGTTTTAAGATCATTTAGTGACTAGAGAAAAAGTTAACTATCGAATGAATTAAGGCCGGAACTCTTCGGTTCTCTGTTATATTGCTATGAGATTCCTTTGAGATATCGCAGCTTCATTCGAGTTGACACAGGACTTCAACGAGGGCAAAGAGTTCTACGGAAGCGTAATATCCAAAGTTTTGTGAGGTTGAAACTACGAATCGAACCATTTTAGCCTGCGAAGTTCTTGCCATGAGAGAACAGGTACAGTGGCAAAGTTTGGGAGAAGACGGGGCACCTTTAATGGATGGCGTCGATTTCCGTGATATTTTACCGCATTGGAACATGTCACCATGCTCAAGGGATAACGTTCATGCGCCCAGTTACGCATATAAACTCGTCCACTCAATCTAGCTTCGAACTATTCTTTCCTCCGAAATACCTTTGATAAATTACTCTGAAGGTGCGAAAGACAAACGATGGGGACTGTCTCTTGGCAGGAAGGTAGTCCAAAATAAAGACGAAGATGAAATTACTGGAAGAAGTGGGCAAAAAGCCACCGAATACAGATAAAGAACCGCTGGAAGCACGCAAGCAACCAATTTGATCTAGATAAAGACGTCCGACTCTCTACAATATCAAAGACTTCAATAACTTTGTCATGGTCTTTGATTCTCCCATAACCCTCAATCAAGCATCGAACATGAACAGAACGCCCTGTGATACAGTCAACAGTTGGAGGACCCCACTGATGTGATTCTAGGCGGATAGACTCCATGCGACTTTGTGACTTTAGAGTCAGTCGCTGCCCAGAACGGCTCCCATACAGTAACGTTGTTAGAGTTAGGCGGTGAGTCTCCTCGTCCCACCAAGCAAACCTTCTGAAGTTCGTAGCATATTCCTGATGATAGAAATTCGGAGAACGCTGATTCAAATCACGAAGAATGTTATTTGATAGCCCAGCGCTTCGTAGAAGCGACTTGATTGAGCCTTTGGAATCGGTTGAACTCGAAGCGAAATCAAGGTCGAATACATGAGCTGGTGTAGGCTGAGCCCAAGTCTGTTTCCACATTGGAAATTTCTTGCCAGCAAGGAGGAAAGAAGAAGTTCCAAGAGGCAATAGGTGACCAAAAGTAGTTTCGCCAAATAATTGATCGATGCTACAAGTGGAGATGGGGAGTAGAGGAACACCTGGTAATAGATCGAACGGCTGAAGGCTGCCTTCGAGCCCATGCAAGGTAATGAAAGGGGGGAGACGAAATATTTTGAGTTCTTGCGGCGGGAGTGGTTCGGGGGAATGCAGTGAGTAATCATCGGGATGTGAGACGGAGACGAGAGTATCTCCAACTACGATACAATATTGTTCCTATTTATAGTAAGCAATCAGGTAATCCAGTCGTGATTTAACATACAGTGAGCCTAGGTGCAACGACGCGACATGCAGACCAATTTTCGGTGTCCATAATCCATCTGTTGGTCACCAGAATACCCCCCACATCTTCTGATTCGTGCCATGAGATTACCCTCCCTTCTCTCACCGCGTCATAAAAAATCCGTGGTATCCGAATGGAGTTCACGATCTGAATATGAGGGTTATCGCCTGTGAACGAGAATCTGAGAGCAAAGAATAACGATCTAAAAAAGGATATAACGATTCCATATCTCCAAAGCAATGCAAAGAAGCCCACCGGGTAAAGACATTAATTTGCGCCTCAGTTCCAGAGGTGACTAGGAACGTAGACATCCGCATGATAGACACGCTTTCAGAGGTAGTTCTGGGAATGGTAATGGACGCGACAACTCTATATTCGTTCGAGGTACTTAACGGTAGAGGAAGTTCCCAAATGGAGATTCGAGACCAGTTTTCATTAACGACGAGATACTGGCCTCCAGGTATAATGCAAATATGGCGCAAACTTCGAAAATTTGTGGTTTTGTTCTCCAGTGACTTGCATGGTAAAATGGTAGGGAAATGATGATGAATATTCTGGTATTTGGATATAAGGCAGAAAGAACGATTCTCAAGTTCGTCGAGTGTGCGTTCATTTAGGCGGTACATGGCCGGAGAGACACCTTCCTCTTCCTTGAGGTAAAAGGCTAGCCATTGCGTCCACAGAAGAGGGCTTTGAGAAATCTTGTGCAATGTTTTCGATGTCTGGATAACTTGTCATCAGATAAATTCATAGAAAGAGAAGATTTGAACACGAACACGACGGAAGGCTAGGAATTCTCGAGGAGTGCATAATGACAAGATACGAAGGAGTAGTTCAGGAGGGATTATTGGTATAGGTGTATTAGGACTCGATGAAGGTCGTGATTGTACCAACGATGAAAGGGAGAGAAGCATGTCACTGAATCTGAGTAGCTGGTTTTGGGTCAAGCAGGCATAGTAGCCGACCATCAAACAGCATCGCTTTTGACTGTAGCCTCACGAACAGCTAAGGGTCTATGTATCCTCATGGTAGACGTAGAATCTCTAAACATTATCGCGCGCAATACCTCGACAAAGAGGTAGTGGAATCAGTTCAACTCACTTTTCTCAAGTTCAAAGCGTTGCGATGCAGGGAAAATGTGAAACATGTCAACTTTTAACCTTTTGAACTTTTGTCCCAAGTTACGATTGAGGAGGATGTAAGCTTATGGAACTTTTGCTGGTCAATGGATGTCGGTACACCGCTGCTAGTTTTCTCGCCGGGGTTACAGGGTAGGAACCCATAGCATCCATGAAGTTAGACAATACACTCCTCTGAAAATCTGTATGTATCTTCCCATATCAGGCACCGAAAGCCCTCATTGGTATATAGCTTGAAAAGAGTCGGTCAAAAAGCCACGACACAAATAAACCTATGATGAAGTTAGCATACAAAGTCAAACGGGAAAACTCTCCGATTTAATTATTGGCCTTCTAAACCGGAACAGCTTTACAATATAATTGCCAGCATGAAGAGCAGATAAAATGGCCTTCTTCTATACACTCATCTGTGGTAAAGGGTTAGGGATGAAATCAAATAGCAACCATCCCATTCTCATCCGTCTTCTTCGTTGTCCACACCAAACAGAGCCCATCGTCACTTGCACTTAACAAAGAGAAAAGAAGAAGTTCCAAGAGGTAAAAGGTGCCCTAAATCTGGTTCGCGGAAAATGTGATCTATTGTATGGGTGGAGATGGTGAGTAAGGGAATGACTGGCAGGAAATCGAGTGGTAGGAAGGCATCTTCGAACCCATGTAAATCAATGAAAGGGGGCAGCTGAAATATTCTGAGTTCTTGAGGTGGAAGCGGATTCGGGGAAAGGAGTGAGATGTCATTGGGATGTGCGACTGATACGAGAGCATTTCCGACTATGATGCAGTTTCTTTGCCTATGGATAATACATAATTAAGAATGTGTTCGCAGGATTAAAATGTACCTGAAACCTAGGTGCAACGACGCAACACACAGACCAACTCGCGGTATCCATAATCCATATATTGGTAAGCGGAATACCCTGCATATCTTCCGACTGGAACTACGAGATAATCCTTCCTTATCTAACTCCGTCAGATAAAAGCGGAGGAGTCCGAATGGAGTTTACGATCAGGACTTGCGGGTAATCGTTAGCGAATGAGAACCTGAGAGTAAACAGTAATGATCTATGAAAGAGAGATGATTATTGTAAAACTTGAAAAGTAATAGAAAGAAGCTCACCTAGTAAATACGTTAATTTGTGCTTCGCTTCCAGAGTTGATGAGGAAAGTAGACATTCGAATAACAAAAACACTTTCAACGGTAGTTCTGGGGATGGTAATGGACGCGACAACTCTGCTAGTATATTCGTTCGAGGTACTCAACGGTAGAGGAAGTTCCCAAATGGAGATACGAGACCGCTTTTTACTAACGACAAGGTACCGACCTCCAGGTATAATGCAACATGGCGCAAACTTCGAAATTGTGTCTGTCCTCTAAAGATATGGATGGTAAAATGGTGGGGAAATGGTGGTGGTGGATACTCTGGTACTTGGATAAAAGGCAGCAAGAAAGATTTTCAAGTTCGTCGAGCGTGCGTTCATGTAGGGGGTACATAGCTAGAGAGGCACCTTCCTCTTCCTTCAGATAAAAAGCTAGCCATTGAATCCATAGAAGAGGGCTTTGAGAAATCTTGTACAAGGTTTTAGATGTCTGGAGAACCGGACATGAGATAGATTCATGGAAAGAGAAGATTTGGACACGGACACGACGGAAGACCAGTAATTCCGGCAGGGTGCAGAATGATAAGATACGAAGGAGTAATTCAGGCGGGATTATCGGTATAGACGTATTAGGACTTGACGAAGGTTGTGATTACACCAACGATGAAAGAGAAAGAAGCATGACGAGGTGCAGAAGTCTGAGTACCAACTTGGGTGAGGAGATTGGGCCATTCATAACCAGAGGGCTGGCAATAGAGGGACAAAGTCAATGTCAGCGAAGGCCACAGCCTCATAAGGCGAGAATATTGGGCCACCACATATCTACAAGCACATTAGCACATAAATTGCGTAGAAAACAACTGCAGTACCTTGCATGGTTCAAAGGTCATACTCCTAAGGCTCCTGCTAAGAAAACATGGCAGTGCTGTTGTAAGGAAAAGGAGAGAGAAAGCCGCAAGCAGCTGCAGGGAGGAAAACAAGGATGGATTGTGACTCACCTAGGGAGTTGGAGGTCGACGTGAAACCTCCGGCGCTTTTGCCTATTCCAAATTTACGGCTCTAGATCACCGTAATTGTGCATAAGTAATACACATTAATCATCTCAGATCCGGTTGTCGCAGCTCTTGTATAGAGCCCAAGTCAAACCAGACCACAGAGATAGCGGAACTGATGCAGACGGCGTGCGAGGTGTCGGGGGTGCCATAGAGTTGGTTGATCTGGAAATGCAGCATACTGATTGAGCACCAAGACGTGGGATTCCAGCTATCACGATATACAGCTTGCTGGTAAGCTTAATATGCATTGTTATACTTCTGCCCTGCCGTATAGGCACGAACAAGGAGATACCATGGCTGTGAATCGGAAGGTCTAAACAACACCAGTTGGTGGAGTTCAAAGGCAGTGAAGTTGGAAACTTGCCAGAGTCCAAGATCTTCATCAAATAATGGATGGCAAGCTCTTGATTTCGGAAGGTAGAACCTTCCTGGTGGTACAACCAACCAAGGTGTTGCCATACCTTGGTATGAAGGGGGATGTCAGCTGAAACACATTCAGAAGCATCCTTAGTCTTGGAGTACTGGGGAGAAGGGTAAGTTTCAGGACTTGGTGAATACAGAGTACAGCTGTAAATATTACCTTCTTTTACATTTCGTACACATGGCCGATCTAGAGCCAGATATCGGTGCGTGCCAGAGGAGAGGGAGGGTTGCAGAGGATGCGCTGCAAGCAGCCGATTGTGTCTTCAAACTTGCCCTGTTGCTTGTAGATGATGCCAAGACGGAAGAGGATTTTGTCCGTCTTTGTCGAAATCTGTGAGGCTGAATCAGGGACTGATGGGTGGGCTGAATAGAGAAGTCCGAATCACTCACCCCGGTTCATTCTCAGAACCAACAAGAAGGCCTCCTCAGCAAGACCCAGAGAACCATAGCAGTCATACAAGATGCTGATACCATTCAAGAGCTTGAGATCCTCCTGTCAGATATTTAGCTGAGATTCATCGACGAGGTGGCAGGCAGACATACCTCAGGGTTCAGAAGGAAATACACGGCCTGCTGGTATGCAGCATAAGCCTGTTGCCAAACGTCTGGCATGAGGTAGCAGTACCTTCAGAGAAAATCGATGTTAATATATTGGCAGAAATGTCGGAGTTTACGGGATTACTTACCGAGAGCGATCCAAACCTTGCTATTGTCCTCTTAGACGTTGAGAACCCACTGGAAGTATTCCATGCCTTTGGAGTGTCAGAGAAAAATGGGGAATAGGGTGATAAAGTCTAACTTTGCCGTAATTCTCTTTGGTACAGGCTATGCCAGCGACCTTGGTGAGGCCAGGGAGCGAGTTGGGGTTGTCCTTGAGCTCATTCTCGTACGCGCTGGTGGCATGTTCTAAATTTCCCATCTGTTCAGGGACACCGCCTATAGGAGAATAAGAAAAGAGAACCAGGGAATAAAAGAACGTAACATACCCTACCATTACAGTCAAAAAGGTCACAATGCCGCGTCAACCACTGGCCATCCAGGGTGTGGTTCATGTCCGACAATGCGCAATGGCTGCTGCACCCCACCCCTGCGAAGTAGGAATTCAATACTAGGGGTGGACCTTGCGCATGGAGTAGGAGTCCTTTTCCGTGCTGTATTGCAGATTTGCTGCCCACAAATCTTGTGAACGACACAGCAGTCACGCGACACCAGGAGCTTCAGCATCGTTATGAATTGGTAAATTTGCCTGGAAAGTTCGCGTGCCACTAAACAAAGTTAAGAAAGTTAAATGAGGCAAAGATCGACACTGAGAGAAACATACCAAATAACACTCTTCAAAGACTTCAAGCTAGGGTTTCCAGCATTGGAGCCGCATTTTCAACAGTGCATGGACACAAAGCCTTACATTGTTACTCTAGGCTGACCTGTCGAGACGAGAACCCGTGAGGTAGGTCATAGCTTCGAGAACAAAACAAGAATCCGTCCAATGTAATGTTTTGGCCATCTTGCACTTGACGTGTGACCTTGTTGGGACACAACATGCGTACTTGTGTCTCACCGCATTGGGGCTATGAAAGAGAAAGAAAGGATTAGCATAGAAGAAAAGAAACATAAATATTACAAGTTTTGTACCGAGATGCATGGTTGCAAAGAACTTGGTTGAGTGTGTTAAACGACAGGTCAAGAGGTGTCTTGACACCATATGCCAAAAAGAATTGGCGTTTACAGCGAAGAGCGACGAATTCTAAACTGGAGACCGCTCCAATGGACGCAATGTCCCGCCAAGGCTCAGAGCAGGTCTCCAGAGAGAACAGGTGGTCGAAAGTCCGTGAATTTGAGAGAATGCCGCCGCACTGAAGCCCTACCCGCCAAAGTGATTCTTGGGGGAATACGCTGCCAAGAGAGAAGATGGCTCTCCGACACTCAATGGCGGGGAAGAGCGGCGGGGATGAAAATGGGAGAGAGGTGATGGGTGTTTAGACAAACGAAGCCTGCGGTTTTGATCTTTCACGATGTTTGTGCGGTCAACCCACACGATGCCGAGGTCGGCAGTCATGAACTTTGCCTGCCTAGCGAGGAAGGCAGTTGAGGCGTTTATTACCGATAAGAGAGAATATAGGAATGTAATGTTATTTTATGGACTCGATGAATTTATAGAAAGGGGCGAGAAGGTGAAGGTCAAGTGTAAACTTGAAATTCATCCCTGGCGATCTCGCCTACCATAATTGTCGCGTGTTGACCAACTTCCATTGTCGCTTCCAGTACCCTTTCTCTACCCACCCTGCTACGCTTAAAAAATCTGACCACACCGTATTGCAAGATTATATTTGGACCCTCGAAAACCCTGGACGTGTGTTGATTGGCACAAAAATGCGTCCATAATTACAGATTTCAACGTTTCCCATCTGAGGAAACACCTGGGCCAACTCCTGCTTAAGCCGAATCACCTTGAAGCACACGCAAAACTAATTGTTCAGGCAACAAGAAACAAGCTGCTTTCAAGAGTCCTCCACCTATATGTGTTCCCGACCTTCATCTTGTCCAAATTGACCACTCACCATGACCGCCGTCTCCCGTTTCCAGGCAGTTCATGGTGTTGCGACCAAAGAGGGCCGCGTGTCGTCAAGTTCAGCGGCAAGCATCTCTCGTGTAGAGCTTGTTTCTGCCTCTAAATCTTCACTGAAGTGCGGCTCAACAGCGCGAAGCACTCGGCCACCTTACTTGAACGACACCCCTGGTCCTTTTGCCCAATCCCTTCGTTCCGGCATCCCCTACTCTCAAATATCCCAAGGTTCTGGTTCACGCATCTTACTTGGTCAGAGTTGGAATGAGGTCACTGAAGACGATCTCGCCTCCAACCTTGGCTCTCGGGAACGGACGCGCCAGGAGGTTCTTTTCGAAATCATTTCCCGCAAATATCGGTCCGTATAGTCACCCACCCTTTTTTTCCTACAACCCTAACTAGCCATCTCCTTCAGCTATGTCCAGGAACTTGCCAAGATGAAAGACACATTCATTTACCTGCGTCTTCATCTTTTCTCTACCTCTACACTTGTCTCCCCCCTCGCATCTACTCCCAATTTCGATTATGAATTATATCGCTTAGACTCAATGCAACCTCCATTCCAGAGCGCTAACAACCTGTCACCCATTGACGCCCGTTTCATTTCCCCGTCACCTGCCCCCTCTCTATATCTTTTAGCTAGGGAGAATATCACCGATCGACGCAGATTCTATCCTCATGACTGATGATTATGACGAGGGGGTCAATACTTTGTGCCCCGTATTCAGAGGAGTACCCTCACCTTCCTCCTCCGTGCGAACAAGTACATCATCCTCCTCTACACTAGCTCCCACTACAAGAACGCGCACAACACCAATACCTCTCCCTCCAGACGCCGTTGACCTTTCGTTTCTTCCCCACCAACTTCGCCTTCCAACGCACATCCTTCATTTACTTCCACTTCTTCACGTGTCTCGCTGAAACGCATAGCCGACTTATTATGAAGGATTTTGTCGAGGGTCCTTGAGCGTGTTTTAAAGTATGCCCGGAGCTTGAACACCAGACAGGGACAGCCGCAAGTGCACAGCAATCGAAAATGAACCACCCTCGTTCACTTCACCAGTCCAGTGCGACCAAAACACAACCCACCAAATCCGTTCCTTTCTGTACAGGATCATATCACCCCCTTCCGCATTTGTCACAGCCCATGAATGGAGGCATTCATTCTCTTCGTTGTCATCCTAGCATGCACCACGGTGACCAAGAGCGAAACTATAGCGGAGGTGCCGCGACTATCAAAAGCATCACCTCTACGAAACAAAGTGGTGTGCAGCGAAAATTCAAAAAGAGCACTAGATCCAGAAATAGTGTCTCTGGGATTAAGGCAATTCCTCCACACCTGCTACCCGAGAACCTCTTCGACGTTACTTCGCAGCTGACCTGGATGCTACTCGACCTTCCGTTCACGTTCACCATCACTCATTCCGCCACATCTCTGGGATGATTTCCCGACTATGCCCTCTCCGACATGAAGAATTCCTCCTCGTCACTTCATACCATCCCCCCCCAACCTTGTTGAAACCAATACCCCAGGTTTCTGGAACAGGACTCGCGATTCTTTTGCTCACTTAAATACACTGCTTCTTCCTACGCCCATATTCCTACTGCTCTCATTTGCTCTGTCGTCAACGGCCCCAATTGCTCCTACATCATTCTTAACTGGCGCCTGCTCTTAGCTTTGGTGGGACATTGGTCCAATGGAGCTGCGCCCAGTTTCGAATTCTGTGGTCGGCACCACTCCAGGGCGTCATTGAAGGGTATCATAAATTAGCGATTTCCGTTTTTCCTCATTACTGCCCGCCGAATTCTTGAACGATATGCTGACCAGCACTCCGTCTTCAACGACGATATGTAGGCTCTCTCTGTCCTCAAGTTCTCGAACAAGCAACTCACGAACTACCTCCTCCTAAGAACAGGAACTGCGCTGTCACCGTCGGAACCCAAGAATCTAAGATCAAGTTCTACGTCATCAGTAAATTCGGTTGCTTCACCAAGAAGCTAAAAGACGAAGAAAAAGTCAGAGATGACCTGTGCAAATTCGTTAGACAAGTCGGAATGACGAGAACGACGGCGTTCATTTAGTGGACATTGTGAGGAAAGTTAAGCCCACGATTCTCATTGGACGTTCAACGCATGCGAGCTGGTTTACCGTGGACGTCGTGAAAACGTTGAAGGATGGTGTTGAGCGGCTTATTATATTGCTGCTTTCTAATCCGAGTAAACTCTTCGAAGCTCATCCTGAAGATATTTGGAAATGGTCAGATGGGAAAGCGCTCATTGCAACGGAGAGCTCATTTGGAAGGCTAGAGATGGTTATGTGTGCTCGCTTAACTCTTCAGTCCCCCATTTGTTCGATTACTTTCTCTTTGGTATAGCGTTGGAGAATGCACCAGTGGGTTATTTTTCTCGTTATCCTGGAGCTAAAAATCTCGCATACTTTCATAGACGCTCTTATTTACCCAGGCTTGGGCTTGGGTTCTATTGTTCCACATAGCAGGAAGACGACTCTCCAAATGAAAAATGATCACAGCTGGTGCCCTGCGACTGGCAGAGGTCTCTCCTGCTCTCAAATTTGATAGCTATGCATCACTCCCTCTTCCATTCAGGTATCCTCTAGAAGCAAACTGACTTTTTCATCCAACGTAGACCCTTCCTCTTAATGATGTCTCGAAAGGTCAATGTGGAGGGGCCATCGCCGTGGTATTACAAGCCATTATGGATGGAGTGCTTGCGATTGTTGAGATTTGAATGAAGGGAAAAAGGAGGTGAGAGCAGCAGCATTTGAATAATTGGTATGGAAACCAGTCTATTCGGAGTTTGCATATGGTAAGGCTGGCGAGAAGTGATTAGAGAGGGAATGTAGCAGCAAACCAACTCTCTCTATATATTAAGGAAATACTAAGTCAAACGCAAGAAAGAGAACGGTCAATATGAAAGAGAGAGAAAATCGAGGCGTAAGCAACAATTTGGTCCTACTGTCTTGGTAAGAGGCCTTGCTTACACGAGGGTTTGTTCAAATGATAAGGGTAGTAAACATTGTAACTTGACATAAAGTCATCCACGGCCTACTTAGACCCCAAATAGCTTGGTCGGCAGGAGGAATACAAGCTCGGCCAGAGGCAATCACAAGGTGCACAAACGCCAATATTTGTGCTCAATGCTGTTGCTGCTGCTGCTGTAGTGGTCGCGTCTCGGCTTTCTGCCTCTCTAAAAGTTAATTGTATGAACAACGATACCCTAATGGAGCGACTCGTATGAGCTATAGAATATGTCAGCACCTATAGAGCTGAAAATTGCTGTTTAACGCTAACAGAGCATCTAAGTGACTGGAGAAGCGCCTGATTAACCGTAAAAGACCCTCCCTCGTGTCCCGTATAACCCTGAAAACTTGAACTCAGCTGAAATCCATGTGGCAATCGTGCCCTGCTTCTGCACCACGTACCACCTACAGTGGCTGTATGTGCCCTACATGCACAGCCTTTTAAACTTCGTTTTTTAAAGCCTGGCATGTCCCTGCACTTCGCTTTCCCTCATTATGCATTTGCGTACCAGCTGTCGTCGGTTGCATAAGAGGCTCAAGCCACAATTATCTTCCAGCAATGGGAAAGACTTGGCCCTTACGGGGCTAAGACAGCTAAAGGAGTCATCCGATGCTTTTCCGCCCTTAAAAAGTGCAGTTGGAGCTGTTCTGCAAATTTTTGTGTTGTCTGATGTTTGTCGCTGACATTTGTTCTGCTTATACCATAATTTACTTGCTTAGGACCTCAAATACCAGCGGGAAGCTGCTGAAGAGCTGTGCCTACGATGCCATCGTATCATTGGGATTCTGGAAGCCTTTGTAATATCTCTCCCTAGCTCCGACCCAAAGCTACTTTCTCCACCATTCCTGTCTGATCTTGAAAGATTTGACAGGTGTGAATCATGTTTGGTTACAGAGGTCGACATTGTCGCTCATTGTTTGGTAGAGTATTGCACAACATACTATCAGAAATGCAGTCACTACAGAAGAAGCAGACATCACTGCGTTGGAGAATATCCCACCTGAACAGAACACGCGATACACTGTCTCGTTTCCAGTCGGAATTAGATGAATCAGAGAGATCGCTGACGGTAAGTCATTGACAGTGGCCCTTGTACGATTTCCCTGAGTAATCGGATTAGTCAAGCGGAGCTCTCGCACTTTCTGGGGCGTTCGTTAGACTTCCAAATACTTCTATTATCTTCTATGTACTTCTACCTAAAATACTATATAAACTCTGTAGTAGTTAGCTAGAAATTAACGAATATTTTACCTTAAATCTACCGGCCCAACGCCGGATTTCACTTGGCCGCTCCAAACCGCTAACAGGTTATGGGCCCTGACTGCCAAATCTAATTCGTTACATTCCCTGCACAATCTATCTATCTACGAGAAGATCTTACCTGATTCGAAATGGCCGAAACATCGTCTAGCCACCGCATCGAACACCTCACTGAGGGAGATGACAAATGGCAGCCATGGAAGAAGCGGCTAATTGCCGTTCTGGAGGACCGAGAACTGGAAGAGTTCCTAGAAGAAGAAACGTACCGGGATAAGCCTACCATGGCTGACCCTGACCATCCGACAGCTGACGAGAAGAAGGACATTCGTGCATGGGAGCGCCGCGAGGCAAAAACGCGCAGTCAGATTACGTTATCCCTAGCTGCTGACCAAATGATTCATATCGAAGGTTGCGAGACGGCATGGGAGATGTGGAAAAGTCTGTGCGATGCCAAAGAGCCAAAAGGCTTCTTAGGTGTTATGACTGCCCGACGGCAACTTTACCGGACAAATGCAGAAGAGGGGACTGACATTGAGGAACATATACAACAGTTCCGTCGAATTGTAGCCCACCTCAATGCAATCGGATCTCCCGTTTACAACCAAGAATTTATTATCTTACTCGCTACGTCAATGCCAGAGTCATGGGATCAGTTTATCGGATCCTATTTAGCAGCTAATAACATTATACTACAAGGCCAGAAGACCGTAACGGAGGAAACAACAGTTGTAACTACCCCGAGTACAACTGCCACGGCACCTACACAGCCGTCTACCTCAGTTTCGACAACTTCAACAGCCAGTGCTGCACCAACTGCTCCGACTCAGACTAAAACTACCAAAACCATCACGACAAAGGAGGGGCCTACCATTGGCATCACTCCAAATGAGTTTGTCGCACTGATTCTGGAGGAGAATCGTCGTCGAAAGCGAACCGGAACCTCTGGAAACAAAGTATTCTTCAACCGATCCAATAAAGACGGAAAGAAAGGAACTCACCATAAGGGAAAAGGGAACTCCCAGAGAAACAACAACAAGGAAGGGCTTCACTGTACCAACTGTGGCAAGAAGGACAGTCATACGACTGCCCAGTGCTGGTCCAAATCCAAATCCTTGAAAGGAAACCAATCGGCCGAGCAGAATAATGCTCAGCCTTCCCAATCCTCCAACTCTAACAACCGGGTGAGCCAGATCACAGAGAGGGTGAGCCGAGATGCTGTATTCATGGTCACTGGATCCCCTCAATCCAAGCCAAATGAAGACTGGATTATCGATTCCGGAGCTACAAGTCATGTCAGTAACTGTCTCGAACACTTCCAGGACTACAGACCTACCAATGAGCAAGCAAATGGCTTTGCTGGAGCAACTGCCAAGGTCCTAGGAAGGGGAACGGTCACCCTAGACTGTACTGTAGATGATGAGAAGACAACTATTGACCTCGAGGATGTAATGTACATACCGGAAAGTCAAGACAATTTCTTCTCACTGGCCAGAATCGACTGTCTTGGAGGCTCATGGAGAGGAAAGGGGAAGCAACTCGAAATCCTGAACCCACAGGACAAAGTTGTAATGGTTGCCGAAATGAAAAACAACCTATATTCACTTATTGGGAAGGCCAGGACCACAAACCGAGAAAATATTAACTCAGTTGTAGTCCCCGACCCGGAAAATTCCTGGGAAACCATCCACAGGAAGTTCGGACACACTACCAAGTCAACAATTCAAAATATGATTGATACGGGAAGTGTTACGGGACTTACAGTCGATTCCGAGACCCTTGAAGACATTGACGAGTGTGATTTTTGCATAGAAGCAAAAATGCACCGCACTGCTCAACCGAAATTAGCCTCAACTCGAGCACAAGACCCAGGAGACGGCACTCACTCTGATCTATGGGGACCCGCTCGTATTAAATCCACTGAAGGAAACCTATACTATATATCCTTCATTGACGACCATTCTCGACACCCCAGTGTCGCATTCCTAAAGTCAAAATCGGATGCTAAAAACAAGGTCAAAGAATACATTGAGTGGACAGAGAGACAATTCGGCATGAAGCCGAAATGGTTACGAGTTGACGAGGGGACAGAATATGCCAATAATGAGTTAATCTCATGGCTGAGGGGGAAAGGAATCGAACTCCACCAGACCGCTCCACATTCCCCAGCACAAAACGGAGTAGCTGAAAGGTTCAATAGAACTATACCGGAGTTAGCCCGAGCAATGCTAAGGGCAAAAGACTTACCTGCGTCATTGTGGGAGTGGGCAATCAAACATGCTGTATACATCCGAGCGAGATGCACCACAAGTTCCCTACCAAAGGGACTCACCCCACACGAAGTGTTCACCACTGAGAAGCCAGATGTCTCACATTTTGAAGAATTCGGCTCTGACGTATGGATTTTCCGGGAAGATGTCAAATCCCTGTCGAAATTAGACCCTAGAGCTGAGAAACACAAGTTCATAGGTTGGGTTGATGGTCCCAAATCGATCCGTTACTATGACACAAAGACCCACAGGACTAAAATCTCAAGAAATTTTAAATTTCCAAAGTCTACAGGCTATAGCGATGTCATTAGTGTCCAGAATTGGGCGAAAGGGGGGGAGCCAACTAACCAAAGTTCACCTTCCACCCAATCTGCACAAACCGAGGGTATCCCACCTTCAACTCCTACCCAAATTCCATCACCTCTATCGCCTCTAACCCCTAGTACATCATCAGATGATACATCTATAAGGGAAGAGTCAATCGAAGCACCAGAACCGGAGGAGGAACACACTTACCCACCTAGACCACAGAGTCAGGCTCCCGTATCCTCTCCGACACTCCCCACAGAACCTGGCCGGAATACCAGAGACCAGCGTTATCCAATCAGAGTGCTCACTAGACCAACAAAAGCGATAGATTATAAACAATTACACAATCCTGCCTCTCGTAAGCCTGCAGAAACGCGAAAACCAAATAGAATACAAGACGAACCAGATAATGACGACCCTGAGGTCATCAACCATGTCTCGGAATACGTCTATGCAATTCTCGCTGCAGCTGAAACCCTGAAACCTAAAAAGATTCCAGCAACTCCGAAAACCTTAAAGGAAGCACGAGACTCACCGGATTGGCCAAATTGGCTAAAAGCGATCCAAGAAGAGCTCGAAACCCTAAAGAACATGGGAACTTGGAAACTAGTACCACGACCAGCAGACCGAAAGGTAATTGGCTGCAAATGGGTGTTCACTCCAAAGACAGACGAGCTAGGAAACCTTCAGCGATTTAAAGCCAGACTTGTCGCAAAGGGATACTCACAAATTTTCGGTATAGATTTCACCGATACATTCTCCCCTGTCGTCCGTCTCGAGTCCCTCCGAGCCTTATTGGCCACAGCTGCAGTCCAAGACCTTGAAATGCGTCAGCTAGACATCAAGGGAGCTTACCTAAATGGTCACCTAAAGGAGAAAATTGTCATGGAACAGCCACCAGAGTTTGGCGATGGAACTGACCGTGTTGCAGAGTTAAATCGGACTCTGTATGGACTAAAACAGTCAGGAAGGGAATGGAATCTCGATTTACATGAAAAACTTACCAAAGCAGGATTCAAACGACATCCCGTGGATCATGGTGTATACACACGAGCCGTAAAAACGGGAGACCGCACCACAACTATCACAGTGTGGGTGGACGACCTCCTCGTGTTTGCCGAAACGAAGGCAGCCCTTGACGCCGTCGAAGCAGTCTTGAGGCGAGATTTCGATGTGAAAAATCTAGGAGAACCAAAGAAAATTATTGGAATTGAAATACATCGAAACCGAGAGAAACGCACCATACAAATCGGCCTAGAGAATTATATAACAGAGACCCTCCACAAGTTTGGTTACGAGAAAATGACGAGCGTAACGACACCGCTCGATCCGAACGTAATATTGACGAAGAAACAAGAGAATGAGGAGGAGGAGTCAGAGAGCGAGGAGAACATGGCCGTCGAGAACAAGGTGAAATCGTCGCGATCATTTTCCGAGCACATCGGCGCGCTCATTTGGCTCGCTACAATTTGTCGTCCCGACATTTCGTTTGCTGTCTCGAGAGTTGGTGCATTTGCCGCCAACCCGAGCCGAGTCCATTGGACCGCGGTCAAGCGCATTTTCCGCTACTTAAAAGGAACAAGCAACTTACGCTTAACCTTTGGTGGCCTTCCTAAAAACCTTAATATTAACGATACTTTCGGCGCATATTCTGACGCCGATTTTGCATCGAATCCCGACGATCGTAAATCGGTGTCGGGATATGTTTATATGTTAGGAGGAGGCGCGATCGCATGGCATTCAAAGAAACAAAGTACGATGGCTACATCTACAACAGAAGCGGAATATTCCGCTCTTGCAGCAGCCACACGAGAAGCCTTATGGCTCTCGTTCTTATTTGACGGACTCGAAGTTATCGACTTCGAAAGTCCTACATTAATCTATTCAGACAATCAAGCCGCGCTCACCATCGCACGGGACCCGCAACATCACGCTCGAACGAAGCACTTTGACGTTAGTAATCATTTCATTCGCGAAAAAGTAGAATTAGGTGCTATCGACGTAGATTACTGCCCTACCGATGAGATGGTGGCCGATATTTTCACCAAGGCGTTGCCTCGAGTGAAATTCGAGAAGTTCCGATTAGAACTTGGGTTACTCCCCGCTTGAGGAGGAGTGTACGATTTCCCTGAGTAATCGGATTAGTCAAGCGGAGCTCTCGCACTTTCTGGGGCGTTCGTTAGACTTCCAAATACTTCTATTATCTTCTATGTACTTCTACCTAAAATACTATATAAACTCTGTAGTAGTTAGCTAGAAATTAACGAATATTTTACCTTAAATCTACCGGCCCAACGCCGGATTTCACTTGGCCGCTCCAAACCGCTAACAGCCCTACTTTCAAATAACTAATTGATGCCTAGCTTTCCATCGCCTTGAGAACCACTCATAGAGTGGAAATTCTCACCACACAAATGGCCACGGGGATTAATCAAAATGCTGCAACTTTGACTGAGGTTTGTACTGCCTGAACAAGTGTCTTCCCCTTTATCTGAAGCCAACTGTAGGTCAGAAAGACTAATTTTATGATGGTCTTTTTTGACTAACCCCATGGTGCCATGAAGCCATGTCTACAATGACCCAGCCTCGCAGAGGTTCATCCATGGATGAACTTTCAGTCAATTTGTCTGAGCTTGGAGCTCTCCCTCTGTAGCTATTCTGGTTGAGTGGAAGTTCATGATGGATGAACCTCTGCAAGGCTGGGTTGTTGTAGACAAAGCTCCATGTACTTTTAATTCTCTCAAACCATTGTTGGATGTATATCCCTCAGGGGTTCTTGAGAATTATGAGTATCGGTGGTTTGCCGACATCAGCATCCTTGATGGGGCCTCAAGGAGGGGAAGAGGCAATGGATGACAACAACGCCTCAAGATTCATGACCCCTTGTTTAAAATTCAATTGATTTTCTTCATCTTCTGACTTGTATCGTGTATTTTTTAATACACTGTACGCGCTGTTTCAAAGCCACTGGCAGCAGGGAAGTTGACAACCAAACCTTCCAACACTACCCTTTCGGTCAAGCAGATTAACGGGCACCCCATTATGGGCTCATAAATTTGGTTCCACGAATCTTAGCCATCCCTCTATTTGACACTATGATAACCAATGGCGAGAGCTCATTCTCTAGTACCTCATTTAAGGAGAAACATTCAATGTCCAGCATATGCACTTCGTTGATGAACAGGACCTGCATAATAAGCACCAGCAACTCATTCGCACATCTTACTGAGAAAATACATATTCTTGGAACAATCTCTGCTTTACCCTCCTCTTTCCACTCTGAAACTTTGGTGTTGATTTGATTTCGAACCTCAGGCTAATCACACTCGCGCCCTAGCAAGCCAAAAATCCCTGAGTCTGACTATTTATCACGTCAATTTCGTGGAGAGCCAGGATGTCTACACCATCTTTTCGCCTTTGATTTTGCCATTTGGGCATTCAACGAATTTGGTCTTCAAAATGGTGAAAATTTGTTATGACGAGAAAGACGGCCGTTATGCAACCACCCCACTCGTCGGATGCAGTGTGACGGACGCCTCAAGGCACCTCACCCGGAATCGGCAAAGGTTACGCGTTTTACGAGCTTCCCGCCTCGATTTTTGCATTTAACATGCCTTGCATTTGGAAAATATATCTATTTTACATCTTTTCCACTTTGTACACTCGACCTAGTGAGGCAAAGGTAAGGAAGAGAGAAATATGCCCTGCCACCGTGCGTTTGTTGGTGACAATTCCGCGTTTTTACGGGCAAGAGGAGAGATTTTAGATGACTAGTCACTTTACTTGGCCCAAAACATGGTTCGGCCGGCAGTGTACGAAATGATCATTTAATTTGGTATTTTACGGGGAAGGTATAGGGTTTAGGGGATCGTACAGACGCTAAGCAAAGAAAATTGGAGAAGATAGACAACACACAACTTTATAATACTGTATATGGGCTGTGAGACTGACAGAGGAAGGAATGGGTGATTGGGCTGAGTCTTGAATTTGGGTGAGAGAGCATTGGGCAATGGGGCAGCGGTAGTGGGATTGATTAAATCAAAGCCATAACCTATGAAGACGTATGAGTTGAAGTCAGGAAAGAAGAAAGGAGGGCGTACTAAAAATCCAGGAATTCAAGTAACAGAAGTCCACAGCAGCATGAACCAGGTCTTGAGGAGTCGAGGAGGTGTGTCAGGTCAGCGCGCGATAGTCAGTGTTCGGAGAAAGAACTGGCAGCGGCGAGAGACAGTCGGTCTGCAAGGCGACAGAGGACACTGTGGTTGACGCATAATGGTGGTGGTGGATGGAAGAAAAGTCGCGTTTGTTCATCCAATGTCACGCGACATTTGCTGTCGAGCGGCTTGACTTCGGAGAGGTGTGGGGCGAGTAGGGGGGTGGTTGCACAAGGGCAGTCCCAAGGATCTTCCCAGTTTAGTAACGTTTCCGGAGGTCTTGCCGATAGCATTAATGTCCCTAGCAAGGACCTTCTCGAGCACGTTAGGCATCTTGTTACCAAGGTTGTATATTGTTTCCATATCTGTTGACTTAATGGTGAGCTCTCCAGTAACCTATTATTTGCAAGTCAGCTTGAGCATGTCTTGGGACATGGACGACGCTTACACCAGTCAAACTTCGGTCGATTTGAATCTCAATGACTTCTCTTTCAATGATCTCTGTTTCTTCCTTTGATTCGCATGCCGATACTCCATTATAAAGTTTGAGTTAAAGCTTCAGTCTTTGACATACTTCGGAGACAGAAATCATCGTAAAAGGATATAGAGTTTGTGTCATGCCTAAATCCTCGTCAAATATCGATTAATACGAGTGATAAAAAGTGTATTTACCTAGTGCAGTAGCAGTCTTTGTGGTGTGAAGGAGGACGGTAAGGAACCATCGCTCGTCCCACAATCCTAACTTCTTGCACCATTGAGATTCATACCAGCGGTTCTACGAGCCTTGCCCTGTCCGGCCATGCCTTCGGAGTTTGCTCTTGCCTCTAGTCGATCGTCGAGACCAAGTCCATGAATGTGGGAGTGAGCAACATATACATGCAAACGTCAGCCAGGGGTCAGACGAAAATGCAAGTCCAATAACCTATAGGCTCAATTTTTGTTATGTCCCGAAGTTCAGATGTGCCAGCAGTAATTTGTGTAGCTTGTAAACGAGAAAATGTTACAAGGAGCTTTTGTAAAAGGTCAGGCGACTGTACCATGATAAAAGCAGGAGCCAAGGCGCGTCAAGAATTCATCGCTTGAACTCGACTTTTATGACCAGTTGAAGATCGTCCTGTGCATTTGCCAGTCTCTCTCTCTCTATTCTATGTCCTGAATTCTTATTTATCTATGATCTAGTATCTGTTTTCATTTGTCCAGAAACCTTCTACCCTCCTCCGAACCTCCTGATTCTCGTCCCCTTCCCTCACATTTCAAACCGGACAAAAACTCACCGCAAAAGCATCTGCAATGCTGGAAGATGCAAGAAGGTAGGCACTGTCCAGAAGCAAAGATCTGTTTGAAACATATCCCCCCATAACTCCCGGAATTCGACATGTAATTCGACTGCGAAACAGCCACTTCTGAGAAGGTGCTCCACTTGGCGCCCTCACCATTGCGCGTCGAAAACAGGGAGGGAGAAATAACAATGGCTGAATAACGGTACGACCTATTGGTGGTGTCATAAACATTGGATACGAAGCGTCGACTTTCATCGTCGAGAACCAGGCGTCCACGATGCTATTCAAATAGAGTTTGACTCAACACAGTTTGCTCACCTCGCCCTCCTGCTGAAACGTGAGCCGGGCCCTAGCGATACCATTTAATAGAGTGATATCATCGCCCTAGGCTCTCCTCGTGCAGGAGACCAGGTCCAGAGTTTCCGAAACGGCATTCTACAGAACATGATGCGTTCCATTACACGTTCTAACCCAGCCCACACCGAACCTCTCCTTGTTGCCCCGAAGAAACAGACGGAGACCGTGCTCTTCGTTTGCAGATAGTAGAAGATGAAGTTAAAGACCGGGAGAACTTGGCCTTAGGTCTCGTTCGTAGCATGACCCTCAAACCAAGCAATGTTCTTCCCCTCTACACGATTCTCATTGGAATCATCATACAGAACATCTCTCCGCCCAAAGAAAACCGTGTTCTTGTCCGCTCCGCTGGCTCGTCTGGCATGATTATGACTTTCGAAGAAAGCAGCGGGCACGCTTATGTTAAGCTGCAAAGCGGGGAAGTTCGCAAGCTCTGCCATGCCACTATTGGCGTGGTTAGCAGCCAGCTATGCGAGGGTAGGAATTTGGGGAAAGCAGGTCGTTCAGGACGGCTAGGTATTAGACGCACGGTTTGTGGTGTTGGCATGAACAAGTACATTTCTCCTCTTATTATTTCCGACGCCTTTCTTATGTTGTTTTAGAAAGGACCATCCTCATGGTGGTGTACGTGGTAAACCCAAGTCCAACAAACATCCTGTCTCACCTTGGGGTTCGCAGACACAGGGTTTGCAGGTCAGGAGACCTAGTCCTAAAGGTCCGAAGAGTAGCAACAAGATGATCATGCACGAACATCCATGTGGTGAAGACAAGAAGAGGTCTTAGATTATTTACTTTTAATGTCATGGGGAGACCATGAAAGCATAACTTAATCCCCATACCCTGCGAGGTGCATCCGAAATTAGACGCCATATCATTGATATTCAACCCGAATCCAGAAGGAAGCAGTATGAACGCCCGAGAGGTAAAATAAATGTCTTGGCGAAGCTTTTTGGATAACGCTGCATACAAAAGCGACAGAGGCTTTACTACACTTGCTGTAAAGCAGCCCCAACCGCATTGAGCATACCTTGCATCTGAAGCCTGCTTCTCTTCCTCTCAGACTTGAAAACCACTCTCAAATCTTATGCTCCTCTTCAATTTCTCTTGATTGCGCTAAACAAAGGTCAGCCCTGGCCCTCAGAATTTAAGGGGGAACACTTGTGAGTGTTCAAACTTTATACAATCGTACTTTTCTCTGTTCGCAGTATTTTTCCATCCTGACCATTTTCAAGTTTTGCGCTGATTACAACATGGCGTAGTACTGGTTGAGGAAAGGTGTCCATAACAGGTGGCTCCTGCCATGATCATAGCTCTCTGAAAACCGCAAACCAGCGAATGACAAGCGAAGTGAATACAACAATGCACGAGCACAAAGTGAATATGAAGGTCATTCCACCAACTAAGAAGTGTATCGTAGAATCGATAAGTACTTTATGTTGCTCAGGGAACAGACCTGTGAATAACGTGAGAGCGGTCTAGTACTTGCTGATGGCGAGGATGGTTCACTCAGGACTCCGCCTATTACCATCAAGCTGGTAACATTCTAGTCGATTCAAGAAGATATTGGATGAGTCCAGGAGAGAGAGAGAGGTGGAAAACCAATTGATAAACCCTCTCACTGGTAGCCAGTCATGGCTACCGCAATTTGAGGCGGACCAAGAATCTGAAGAGGGCGAGTATGGAGAATACACTAAAGATGGAGGATAATTGTTGGTAGAGCTTGATGTGAACTTCATGAGGTGCCCAGCGACGCAAGAGAGGGTAAGATATCGTTGAGGTTACCCTAGGTTTTCCGGAATTTGCAGCGGTGCACTGGCTCAAATCCTGAACATTCAATGGACTGCCCCTGCACAACCACCCTACTCGCCCCACACCTATCCGCGGTCAAGCTCAAGCCACTCGGCAGCAAATGTCGCGTGACATTGGATGAACAACTGCGACTTTTCTTTCATCCACCACCACCGTTATGCGTTGACTACGGTGCTCTCCGTCGCCTTGCACATCGACTCCTAAGCCTTATACCAGCCCGTAAAATACTAAATCAATCTTTTTCATACAACGCCCTGAACCCTCTTTTGGGTCAAGTAAAGTGACCATTCCTCAAAAATCTCTCCGCTTGTCCGTAAAAACGCGAAATTATCACCTACAAATGCACGGCGGGAGGGTACATTCTCTCTTCCTACCCTTACCTCACTGGGTTGAGTGTAGAAAGCGGAAAGGACGTAAAATAGATGTATTTTCGAAATACAATTTATGTTATATGTAAAATCAAGGCAGGAAGCTCGTGAAACGCGTAACTTTCGCCAACTCCCAGCGAGGTGACTTGAGGCGTCCGTCACATTGCATCCGACGAGTAGGGGGGTGGTTGCATAGGGGCCGTCTGGCATGGCCAGGAAGCAGGATAGAGGCTAGGCTAAATGAATGGGGCAATCATCTCATTTTCGTGGTGTATTCGAACATTTTAAGTCCAAGAATAAGAAAGCTATTGGAATATTTTGTTGACGAGATGTAACCTCATTCCGCTCTCAGAAGCAAGCGCTCGAGATGCGGTTTGCGTTCTGCATCCATGACCAATCATCTCACCTTTGGCTTTATTTCGGCAAATGGCGTCCAACGTTTGACCAAGATCTACCCAGAACGTTCCAGGTTGACATCAAGGGCTTGTTGAAAGTGCCTCAATATTCCCGCTAGGAATCTGATGTGCAAACAACTTGCGTACCGCTTCTGCAAGCTAATTTCCCCGCTTAGAGCTTTGAAAATAATTCGGTGCAACATGTAGCTGTCTTCGTGACCCATATTACTTGCAGAAATCTGGCTTAATATGACAAATGCTCGTGTCCTTGATATCTCCAAGACGGCCACTGTCCTTCCAACTCCAGAATTGGATCTTCCTCAAAACAGCTTGTACGTTTCATATCGTCATCGTTCCTTGCTTCCCACCTCAATGCATCACTGATAGGTCCAAACTAGCCTAGCTCCACTTGTTGTCTCGGAATGAAGACCTGACATATTTTTCGATTCACGTGATCGCATCCCAGAACCTGTCAGACGTTCAAAGGGCTTCTTCGCGGGTCAGCGTACAGCCTTGAAGGCAATCTGGCTTGCGGTGCGTGTAATGTGGACTCCCCATGCATGCCAATTCCAATTCTCGAAATCCTCCCCTATTCCTCACGATGACACTTGTCTAAACTCGCTTAGCTTTGATGTATCCAATCAACCACCTCGTGCCTCCGAATTTATTACTTCGGGCTATTATGACCGTCTGGAATATCACGATCGGCTGCACTGGACTGCTTCCTCTGGGAGCTAAGGGAAGAAGATACACTTTGGTCAAGTTTCCAAGTCTCCGCTGTGACACCAGCAAAACGACAAAACCCTGTGGGGCTCTGTGGCTCTGTGACAGTCTCTGACAGTTTTCGTCAATCGTCGCACAGAACCGAAAAATCTCAACAGAGCCTGACAGAGCTTGGCAACTCAACTGCTTGAACTTCATGCCCTCATCACCCTTTCCCAGTATTGCATGACCAGAATATCCGTTTTTCGTACATAAAATCGTCCACAAAATTTACGTCACAAACAAACATGCTGATTCTTGGAGAATTGTGCCAGAAGTTCTCGGACTGTGAGGGAAGCAGAATGTTAACTGAAAAATTAGGTACGTTGAAAAGTTGATGCATGCAAGTGAAATTGACGCTGCCCTAAACTCCCCCGGAGGTATTCTGCGGTGTTGATCACTGCAAGAGACGTGCACCTTGGAACTCAACCACCACATTCATGCCCCCTACGTCCCTCCGCTTCTGCCCACTGCATGGTAATGGCCATTCCAGACTGGGCATGACAATGACATCGCTGTATTAAGGTTAGCGCTCCTCTCCTTCGTTTGGTCCATTTGACATTCCTCTCACACACAACATTAGAGCAACTACCACCGCCATCATAAGTTGTAAGCAAGCTTACCAACAAGCCGACTTGGACAACGGGACCCAACTGAGCCTTCATGGCCTCGGAGCAGCTCGCCTATAAGCTGGCGCGCTGCTGCATCCCATACACGAACAGTGTAGTCATCCGACCCAGAGACGATCTGGGAGCCATTGGGAGAGAGAGACGACGGACCAAACTGAATTTTCATGACCTTGGAGCTTGCCTATAGGTTGACGAGTTGCTGCATCCCAGACACATCAGGTAAATTTGGTATGTGTTCCACGCCGAATATTCCTTTTTTTTGCAATAGCTCATCGGTTACTTTCTTTTTACAGCTGCGGCCCGCACACCCCTCCTCCGACTCCCCAAAAATTATTTCCCATTTGTAGCCAAAGTAAGCATTCGCTTCGTTCTCTTCCTATACTGTGCTGAATAGGCCCCAAGCTTCTTTATTTGGCGGAGCAGTCGGATTGTGCACACCTGGGTGGTCAGATAGGATGCTCGCTACTGGATAGCTGCTATTGTATATTAAGTTGTAGACTACATATATGATAGATAATGAATGAAAGTCGTCATTTTTGTTCTTTCAATGCAACTGCACGAGCGAGAACCGTGAATTATGAAAAAATATGTGGACTGTCTGGTAAATACTGCGAACAGAAACTAGGAACTGTCGCAGAAATCCAGCTCTGTGAGAGAGACCGTCACAGAAATTCAGTTCTGTGAAACTCTGGCTGGGAGAGGGTATTTCTGTCGACAGAATCGGTTCTGTGGCTCAGTGGGCTCTGTCGTTTTGCTGATGGCCCACTGTAGGCTCGCTGTCGAGGTTGACTGCTTTCCTACGTCCTGTGCAGATGCCTAACACAAATGGCACAGGATCAGACGCACAATTGAGATTTAGAAACTGGCGAATCCTTCATAGAGAAGAGGGAAAGGCCGTAGTCTACACAGGAGTGAAATGAGAGCATTAAGGACCATCGGTCTACTATTGTTTAGGAAGCTCGCTTCGGGTGGCCAAACAGCAGTGCAACCTGGCAAGAGGGAGACCGACCAGCGTCTTGACCTTCCGGGTTTATATTTAAATAAGTTGATTGGCGCTTCAACAAGGTCAAGCCAGCGAATAAATAAATCCTCGCGCTCGTTGAGAATCATCCAAGTAACTCTGGCTGATCTCATAACTGCAGTAGCCTGTTCGCGACGGCGCTCGTAATAGAATTAAATCAGGTATGTACAAGTTTGATATGAAGGCGTCAAAGTTTGTGCACAAGCTTAACACAAAATTGGTGAATGGAGCAAAAGACCAGGCATGCGCATCACCGAAATACACTCCTCATGACTCCCATCTCTCAAGTGCAAGGGAGTAGCGTCTCTTCTCGCCTAGAAGAAGTTCATGCCTCCCTGGCTTTTTTTCGATCTTGCTTCTCAATTACTCGACGGTTCACTTCCACAAACTTTTCTCCAGCAACTGCGAGACTCGTAGCTCCATATTTCCTCGCAGCTTCAAGGACTACAGCGTTGTCAACAAATTTACCTCTTGGAAGACTAAGGAAAGGCTCACTAATACGACAGTCCACAGGTGACATCCAGCAGTTGGTAATATAGGTATCTGCAATAAGCTCTTTCAATGTGCCCAGATCCCAGCGGTCACACAGGTACAAGATCTCGTCAATGTGCTCAATGATGACGATGCTGCTCCTAGATGGAAAAGTTTGTGTGTAAATCCAGTCTGTAATCATGATCAATAATTGTACAACCTTCACTGAGGTGGAATCAAATACTAAGGATGAAGTCCAATGTGTTCGACGACACTTCTTCTTTCAATATGATGGGATCGGCGGGGCACGCTGTTTGGCGACTTTCGATGTACGTCGTGTCAGTAAACATGTCGTGAAAATGCTGGACATTGCATGAAAGCTCCGAACGGTGAGCCCACAGGTAAATATCAGGGTTATTCGTCTCAAATTTGACATCGCACAGGCGCTGAGAGAGTCTCAGCTCATTGGCAACGGTGCCGCGTTCATAAGCTCCATGTCGTGTAGTGTGCCGAGGAGAAGGATCATGGAAAATTTCGTCTGCCCCAAGGGCTAGCAATAGCGGTTTAAAGCCCAGTAATGAGTTTCGGACCCGAAAAAGTCCACCAGCGTCACGTACTACCCCAAAACACATGTCACTGGCAGATTGCCAGACATATCTCTCAGGAGTGTCTCGGGCATCAACATTTAAAAAGAGAGGTTCAATGGCAAGCCCTTGAACAAACCCTGTAGCAAGTCCCTCTTCGAGCTGATCCACATGTTCTGTTAAAAACTTGTATGTCTGCATGATGTCGTCCACAACCTCACTTTCACGGAATCGCGGCCATATTGTATTCACAAGGTGGCGAAGGTGGTCAACCTGAACATAACGATAATGAGCGGATTCACAGAAGCGGAAACTCGAAATGACATACAACTTCAGTGAACAAAGGTATACCTACAAGAAGGGGGAGGGGAGACGTGTCTAACAGACAGGCTCTCTGCGTCCAACAAACAGGAAGCAATTCTGTTCGAGCGATTTCGTTCATTGAACAAAGAGTTGGAGAAATCTGTTTCCATGTTGATTCGTCACGATCACGTAGAACTTGAAACGAATATGACCGCCTTTCTGGAGCACGATGGCAGATTCGAAGGGAATGCAAGCGCTCAAGTTGCTCAGCATCCGAGCAGAGATACTCGTGAACCACTGATGATTCACAAAACCTGCGGAAGAGCACTAAAGCTGTCTCAACGGCATCAGGATCTGGATTATCAGCAAGCTCTTGACTGAACGAGAGGGCTGCGCCCACAAAGTTGTGGATTTCCAAATCAGAATGACTTTTTGTTCGGGATAGCCGCTTAGAAACTGCGCTCGGTCGAATGGTCACTTCATTTTCAGAAGAGGAATCTGAAGCAGACCGCTCGGATAAGTTATCAAGGTCGTGAATCTGAGCAAACAACCCATTTGGGATGGAGTTGCGGTTGTTTGCCATGAATTGCAAGATAATATCCTTGTAACCTGAGGATTGCTGGAGCAAGTTATCTATTGCAAGGCTGAGAATCTGGATGTCACCGAGAGTAGGAATGTTAGTGTATCCCAAACGACCGAGAAAAGGTCGCAGATCGACTGCACAATTGTCCAAAAATCTCATGCCTTCAATACTTGGTGGGGGAGGCTCTGAAACAGTGAGCAGAGTCACAGTTCCAGAATCGGAAAGTGGCTCTCCGACACATGTTCTAATGCCGTCAATGAATGAGACAACAGGGAAGAGCGGCCAGGAAGCAACCTCGTGAAGCAACTCATAATTGACAGATTTTTCTCCACACTTCTTCATCACATGCTTCAACACGGGTCCAAGGGTGCTCTGATCTGTCGGCTCTCCAAAAGACATATGATATGAGAGAGCTTCAAGGGAGTCCCAAGACTTCATGAGTTTAAATCCTTCGAGAACAGCCTTCAGAGGGCGAGAGGTGCCACCAAATCTCGTATTGAGGAAGCCAACTCCAACGGACTCAAGGGCTGTAACAAGCCCAGTGTTGGTGTGTACAGGGAAGAGGCCATATCGAACAATTCGCAGTCCAAAACGGCTGGGGAGAAGGTCACGATTCTGGACAGCGGCAAACAGCTGTTCTTTGAAGTCTGGTGGGAGATCGGCTAACCAGACCCAGAACATTTCAAGCCAGTCCAGAGCAGGTCGTTCGAGCGTGGGAGTGTTGAAGAAAATAGGTGAGGGACTGCGGTCCAGGAATTCAACAACAGTACCTACAGAGAGGCAACTGACGTTGAGGACAGTCGGTCCAACTTCTTTAAGAGGATGGCGGAGCTCGGTGGCTTGTCGATTCAGGACCACGACTGATTCACTAAACGGACCAAACAAGGACAACTCCGTGTCATCCGACAGAACCAAGTAACGATTCAACTGAGCATCGTCACAGCTCTGTAAAGATGCACGTTGTCCGTTAGAGAGGATAATGACCGGAAGGCCGGCAATGAGTCTAAGGTCATGCGTAGACAGAAGGTAGTTTGCCACTAAGCATGCAACAGACCAGTCTTCAAGTACTGGTGTAATGGCCTGAGCCAGAAGCATTAGAATTTTCTATCAAGGCCATGAATAAATAGAATATCTTACCTCAAGGGCTTCCCGAGCAGACTCTGGCGTCAATAGTCGAACTGCCTTGTCGTCCACAACAGATAGACCATCATATACTTCTTCTGGGACAATACTAAGTCTCAGTCCACAAGTAACCAACGCATTCACGTCTTCTATCTTCGTTTCTTTAGCGCATGTCACTAATACATCCTCAATAGATCGATATCCAATTTGGGCCTGGTGAAAAACCGAGAAAACGGGCCAAATAATCGAGCGAGCTTTCACAATGTTTTCAATAAGGGATGAAAGGAGGGATTGACCGTGGTAATTGTCAATCTGGGTGTGAGCTTGTGGCCATGCAGAGAAAATATCTGATACATTGTGAAACTCAGTGAGGACTTTCAGGAGGGCGGACCAAGTCCTGGGTAGGAACTGGCTGATGAGCACTGTATTCCACTTAGATAGGACGCTAAAATATTGTTCAGTGTTGATGAAAGGCTAGGGGCACATGAAATTACATACCGCTCTCGCACTGTTGAACCCTCATCACGAGGATTCTTGAGATGACAACGAGATGATTCAAGGAGGAAGCGACCATGAACATGGCAAGGAAAGCTAGTAACAATGGGGAGGGGAAGTGAATCGAATAGCTTCCCTTCGATACGATGGACATTCCCTATGGGAATGGCCATTGATACCTCAGGCCCAATTTTGGCATCGTGAAGGATATCAATAATGCCAGCACTGTCGGCACTAGGATCGAGAAATTGAACAGCTTCTTCTGGGGGGAAAGCCGAATGTAATATCTGCCATTCAACGGTCTGTGGCATAGCATCTTGGGTACAAATTTTTGTGACAACCGGGACTCTAGTTGCCCGATGGTGCTCTGTTACTAGCATGCGATCACGAGATACACTGACCAGAGCAAGGCATGTTGCGGTGGAGTCGGGAGCGATCTCCCACACTTCAATACTCTCTAGACGGTTGAGGAATAGTAGGCACAGAGACAAATCTTCACGAATGAAATTTTGGAACAGAGTATGAACACTAGAGACGTCAGGAAGGTCGTCAATGATCGACTTGGCTGTTTTTTGAACGCGAATGGGAAAGCGAATGAAGGTTCCCTTACGGTTTGTCGATGGGAGGCCTTCAAATGGCTGAACAAGGCCTTGACAAAGACGGAGATCGCTAAATCGACAGCCACCCTCGGAATAGACTATCTTGGCGGGGTCCAGAATACCGAGGTGACCGTCAGAAAAAACTTGCAGAAAATCGGATACCTTGTGAGAGAAGATTAGTCAAAGGGAGATGACCATTCGCCTATCTACAGACCATGTATCCAGTTCGAAGTCCAACCCCGAATTTACCAATGGCACTGTGAATAGTTGGAGGTTACCCGGAAAGGAGAAAGCTTAAGATAGAACTGACGTTGCGTCATTGATTTTGTTGGACGCGTTCATCCTTTGGAGGGAGTCCCAGTCTTTTTGGGACACGACACCGCTGTTCCAGGCGACGATTGCGGGTCCAAGTAAGACCGATTCAGCGTCCCCAACCCCAGAAGAGAAATCTCGTCTATCATAAATGAGCACCTTCGCGCAAAAATTATCTCTGAATCTCGAACCAGAATGAGGAGCAAATCTAAACATACCTGGTCTTTTGCTCCCGCGTCCTCAGTGTTTTGTATAAACTCTTTCGGCGAGAAAGAGTTATGGTTCCTTAATATTGCTTGAACTTGAGCTTTAGCTTCAAAAACGTCAGACCAGGGCTCTGCCATGAGAGTAAGATGAGAATGAACGGTAAGCATTAAGCTGTGAGATGTTTTTAAGGGTCTATCAAATGGAACAGCGCTTATCAGCCATAAGCGCGTTTGGCGCTTATTTGTTGACCAAACACGGCTTGCCTCTTGATCGCCACCGTCGTTACATAGTGACAATAACAACCACTGCGCTTGCTGTCACCGAGCCCAATCGTCACTCCTATTTACCTGTCCGAACAATGAGGCTCTGTGTTCACCTACCAACTCTGTCCTTCACGAGTTCCTGCGTCTTCTCGGTTCAATATGACATGGCTGAGCTTACTTTTCGTTCAACGGGTCTTCAAGTACTTTATCCTCTTATCTTTCCTTCAATTCTCCTTAGAACCCGTGACGGTCGGCCAACGTTTCCTCTCAAGCACTTCCACCACCCCCCTTCTTCTCGTCCTTTGGCGCGACGAACAAATTAATAGACTAGTCTCTGCTATTGCCTATCATCCACTTCCATGAGTTGCAGTTTTAGCCCAGAAGGAATAAATAGGATTCGATCGCCATTCAGCTTCGTCATTTCCCAAAAGTCGAAACAGCCACCCGGCGCAGTACCTCATTTACATCTAACGTCAAAACTCATTCACATTAAAACTGCGAATTCCATCTCCATCCTGGCCGCTGAACAAGATGCTACGTCACAGTCAGCCAACAACTTTCAGCAGGAGCTCGAGAGGAATGCAAACACCCATGACAGAAAAAGAGAAGCCGTGGGCCACAGTACTATGTAGTGTAGACATCAAACAATGCAAATACCTTATCGGTCAATAAAGATGGGGCAGGGTTTTCCGACATGACAATATTAGAGTGGACGATACCTAATCCTATACTCGGAGTAGAACCTACAAAATAGTAAGCAATTCCCGTCGAAAGCAGTCCGCGGTGGGCTCGGATATGCAAAAATTGATGCTTTGGATTTTGGGCAGAATGTTGCTGTCGATTATGCTGTCATCCAAGGTCATCCAAGGAACGGCTTTGGATACTGTCGCGCTCATGATTGGCCACAAGGGAGGGTGGATAAGAAGATCGATCGTTCGTAAGATAGGAGGGGGTTAGCTTCTAGAAACTGTTCTCGCTTGAGCATGGAAGAAGGGTGACAAGTAAACAAGCGAAGCGGAGTTTCCTAGATAATAAGACAGAGAGAGGTTGAGCTCTTCCAATCTTTGTAGTTTTGAGAAGTTCGGCATTTGACTCTCTAGCTGGTCATTGAATCGAGTCAGAGGATCTCCGTCTATTGTTGCGCTTATGGTATATCAGAGATCCTCTTCATCGGAAATAGTTAATTATCTCATAAGCATAGAACGTGATAAGTTCATGGACTCACGAATTTCTACCCATAATGCTAGGTCAATATCAATGGACTGCAGGTTTCCCCGGCTTCTTTCGAGTAGACACAAGGCTGGGACGACAGTACGGTGTCCCACCAAATCGCAACATCCAGACTTTGGTTGCGAAACACCAATCAAATTATCGTAGCCTGTGAAGTTCCCGCCCAGAGAAAAAAGGTATGGTAGCAATAATTAGGCGAAACGAGGCAATTTGATAGTGTTGGTGTCGGTGATATTTGCAAGTGTTGAAGCTGCTAGTAATATCAGATAGGATGATATTATGCCCACAACTTGACTCATTCAGCCAATCTCGTTTCGATCTATTCTTCATTCCGAAACGTTGCTACGCCTTTCATATATCACTCTCAAGGTCTGAGACACAAGCAGTGGCGCCTGTCTCATTGGCAAGAATATCGTCCCAAAACATGAATAGGGTGGAATTAAAGGCCGAAGTGAACAAAAAACCACCTGAAGTAGATAAAGAACCACTGGAAGCAAGCAAACAGCCACTTCCACTCTGAAGGAGAGAAAGACGTGCGACTCTCTACAATATCAAATACCTCAATTATCTTGGTATTGTATTTGATTCTACCGGGGTAAGCTTCCCTCAGTGGTCGAACGTGAACGGAGCGACCTGTGATACAATCCACAGTCGGAGGCCCCCATGGTTCTGCGTCTAGAAGGTTGCAATCATTACGACTTTGTGACTTTAGGGTCAGTTTTTGCGAGGAAGGGCCCCCGTATTGAAACGTTGCCAGAGTTAAGTGGTGCGTCCCCTGGTCCCACCAAGCAAATCTTCGGAAGTTGGTAGCGTATTCATGATGGTAGAAATTCGGAGAATGCTGTCTCAAGCAAGCAAGAATGGGATTTGATAGACCAATACTTTGCAGAAGAGACTGGGTCGTACCCTTGGGAATGGCTGTCGGCGAGCTCGAAGAGAAATCAAGATCGAATATCTGAGCTGGTGTAGGTGGTGCCCAAGCAGGCCCATTCAGCGAAATTTTCTCACCAGCAAAGAGAAAAGAAGAAGTTCCAAGAGGTAGAAGGTGTCCTAAATCTGCTTCGCGGAAGAATTGGTCTATGGTGTGCGTGGAGGTGGGGAGTAAAGGAATGGCTGGCAGTAAATCGAATGGTCGAAGGTCATCTTCGAGCCCATGTAAATCAATGAAAGGGGGAAGCTGAAATATTCTGAGTTCTTGAGGTGGAAGTGGGTCCGGCGAAAGGAGGTGGATGTCATTGGGATGTGCGACTGATACGAGAGCATTTCCAACTACGATGCAATTTCCTGCCTTTGTATAATAAGTAATTTATAATCTGGTGGCGGGATAAAATGTACCTGGAGCCTGGGTGCAACGACGCGACATGCAGACCAACTCACGGTATCCATGATCCATCTATTGGTAAGCGGAACACCCTGGACATCTTCCGACTGGAACCAGGAAATAATCCTCCCTTCTCCAACTCCGTCAGAAAAAAGCGGAGGTGTCCGAAGGGAGTTTACGATCTGGATTTGCGGGTAATCCGTTGCGAATGAGAACTTGAGAGTAAACAGTAATGATCTATGAAAGAGATGTGAATATTGTATAACATGAAAAGTAATAGAAAGAAGCTCACCTAGTAAATACATTGATTTGTGCCTCACTTCCGGAGTTGATGAGGAAAGTAGACATTCGAACAACAGAAACACTTTCAACGGTAGTTCTGGGAATGATGATGGACGCGACAACTTTGTATTCGTTTGAGGTACTCAATGGCATAGGAAGTTCCCAAACGGAGATTCGAGATCGCTTTTCACTAACGACGAGATACTGGCCTCCAGGTATAATGCAAACATGACGCAAACTTCGAAATTTTGTATCTGGGTCCTTTAAAGATTTGGATGGTAAAATGGTGGGGAAATGATGATGGATATTCTGGTACTTGGATATTAGGCAGAAGGAAAGATTTTCAAGTTCGTCGAGTGTGCGTTCATGTAGTCGGTACATAGCTGGAGAAACACCTTCTTCTTCCTGGAGGTAAAAGCTAGCCATTGAGTCCACAGAAGAGGGCTTTGAGAGATTTTGTACGAGCTTTTAGATGTCTGTATAACCCGGCATGAGACAAATTCATGGAAAGAGTAGATTTGAACACGAACACGGCGAAAGACCAGGAATTCTCGCGGTGTGCAGAATGATAAGATACGAAGGAGTAGTTCAGGCGGAATTATCGGTATAGATATACGAGAACTTGATGAAGGTCGTGATTGTACCAACGACGAGAGAGAACGAAGCATGTCACTGAAGTTGAGTAGTTGGTTGTGGGTCAAGCTGGAATAGAAGCCGAACAGCTGACGAATACTGCTCCGGCTCTCAATGACCAGCTGTCGAGTTCGACTTGAACGAAAACAAATCTACCCTTCCGTACGAATTAACCAATCAAAGATATAAGTATGGAAGCCCCTGCTATCTAATTATTGGCCCTCTAAACCAGAAGAACGTTACAATAGAAATTTACAACATGGAGAGTAAATACAATCTTTCTCTTCCTCTCTATCAACTGGGCTAAACAGTTAGAGGATGAAATCAAGCAGGAACCATCCCATTCTCGTCCGTCTTCTCCGTTGTCCACACCAAACAAAGCCCATCGTCACTCGCACCCAGCACCACGTCCCCACCTAATCCCAAACTTGCACTGTTGATAACTTCTGAATGTCCCTTGAGGGTACGAAGAAGGTTTCCCGTTCGTGCGTCCCAGACTTTCAGCGTTTTGTCTGCAGATGCAGAGATGAGGGTGTGTGATTTGGGTGACGGCGGTGTTAAAAGAGATGTGATCGCATCCTAGAGAAACGCAGTTTTTAGCATCAATAAAATTCCATTGTGAAGAGGAGAGACCGACCTCGTGCTCGAGGGTAGCCCTCAGCCGCATAGTAGCCAAATCCCAAATACATGCCTTCCCGTCTGTCCCTCCAGTTACAGCAACGCCAGGACCATCTGACTTTCCACCGACATCAACAAAAGTTACAGCTTCAATGCTGCTGTTTTCTCCTTCTGAATGACCACTTAGCGTTCCGACGAGTTGCCCTTTCGCCAAACTGACGACGCGTATGCCTCCGTTCATGCCTCCAACGACAGCGAGGGTGGAGGAAGGGTTAATGCCGAGAGATGTAATTCCTTCCAGATTGAAGCGGCCATCTGACGAAGAGAGTTTGAAAACGGGTGTTGGACTTCTAGGATCCCAGTAGATAAGATTGCCGTCGCCGTCTGCAGTGACAATGCGTTTGCCTATAGAAGGTGGTCAGAACAAATATGAATTATGTGGACGACATGGTTATGTTACCATCTGGCGTGAATTCGCCTGTCTGAACAGGGCCAGAGTGACCAGCAAAGACTTGCATTGTATTCCCACTTGGCACTGAAGTTATATGGTTAAAATCTGTGTGTGGTCAAAAACTATCAGGAAAAACGTACGTTGCCATAACCAGAGAGTACCGTCATTCGATCCAGCAAGTAATACGTTGCCCTTCGGATGCCACCTCAGGAACTAAAGCAATATTCAGCCTGGCCATGAATCCAAAAACCTCAAAAGCAAAACATACCATAACCTCATCTGGTCCAGTCAACTCCGTTACAAATTCCCACTGTCTCCAACCGTCCGTCCCAACCCTCTTCCATACTCGAACTTTGCCATCCATCCCACCCGTAGCCACCATTTCACCATCGTGGCTCCAAGACGCAGAGGTGACACTGTCCGTATGTCCCGACAATTTGACGATAACTTCTCCATCGGTTATATCCCAGATATATCCCAAGTCGTCTTCTCCGCCAGAAACAGCGATGGGAGCAGAAGGAGAGGGATGTCCGGACACAGTGAACACGGAATTGCCGTGTGCAGAGAAAGATTGTTCGAAATTTGAATCTACTGGTGGTTGTGAAGGTTCGCCACCTTCCTCGTCAGAATCATCTTCGTCCATTTGATGGTCACCGTCGTCATCGACCTCCTCGAGAACGTCATCGGAGGTGAGAAATTCTTCGTCGTCCCCGGTTCCGGTGATATCAAGTTGTTCTTGGTGGCTGGGTTCCGACATGAGAAAAAAAATTAATGGGAAAAGATGTGTGGATTAATATCGGCCACGTCTGTAGGCCTTTTAAAGGGGGATCGAAGGGTCCGAGGAAATCGCCTTAGTAAGAGAGAACACAGAAGACGATTAGAAAGCTTGATGATGAGTGTCGCACTCAGAATCGGTCAGCCGAGCGCTAACATGAACACCGGTTCCGCTTTTCTTTGGTCGTACTTACTGTGTACCTTTGAATGTTAGCCTCTTGTGCACGTCGCGTAATGAGCCCTATGAGCCACCCAGAACCCTTCATCCGCAACCATCAGCGGTTACCAAGCGGGATCCACTTTCCGTCATTAATCTAGCCAACTCACCTTGCTCCCTACCTTCTTCGCACAACTTTTCTCTTTGCTCTCATGCCTTCAATCTCAGACCCTCCCCTTGGAACAGGCCCTCCAACAAGAGAAGAACTCCTCGCATATTACCCACCATTCTTCACCTTTCATCAGCTCAAAACCTTCGTGAATTCTGGGGATCTTGCTCTACTTAAACGTGATCCAAAGCTTCACAAACGATATCAAGCTTGGACAGTAGGAATTAAACAAGAGTATGGGTCCTTAGGTGAGACCGAGACACCATTTTATTCCGTCGTGTGCTCATGTTCATCGGTATAGAAAATTATATGAAAGATTACAGACTCCAATGGGGAAAACCAGATAATTTATCCACACTTACTTCACAGCTTGTCGATGATCCCAAAGTTTTCGAATCCACTGAGAACGTCACTCCTCGAGAATACTTCACATCAGATATCCCTCCGTCTATGGTTAGCATTATTATGGTCAGTATCATTCGAAAACTTCTCATAATTTCAATGACCCCCCCAACTTCTCCCCTCTAGAATGATTGGCCAGTAGCAGTACCCGTCGAAGTTGAACACTCTCTTGTTTGGACACAACTCCCCATTATACACCCTGCTGTGGTTCCCAAAGCAATAGAAGCACGAGTGCATCAAGATGGCTTATGGGGGTTTACAGGGCTTGAGAGTCCACCTCCTTCTCCATCAACACTACCCGAATGCTTACCGACGCTCGCTCCTTGGGGTGTTACACTGGATCAAGTGACTCGGAGCGAGAAGGGGACTGAGGAGGAAGAGGAGATGGTTAGAACTGCGGGGAAGGAAGTCGGTGAGTTTGTGAGCAGAAGGTGGGATGAGAATGATTGGGAGACAGCGTGGTTTGTTAACCCACCCGTAAGTTATCCAGTCTTGATTTGAGCATTTCTGAACTCGCGCTTCGATATGCAGAGAATACAAAGTGTTCCAGGGCTGGCCCACATTCATGTCTTTGCTAGGAAGAAGGCATTTTAGAAGATACCGAACACATACTTGTCTCTTGCTTCAGAATTCCACATCCTATCTATTCTCGGGCAACGATCAGCTATGTATCACTTCATATTGCTCATTCATGTAAGACGAGGGAACAGTTGTGTGCCCCGTTTCTTTTTCTGGACAGGTGGTATGAAGTGGAAAATTCGAGTCGAGTTCCATTACTTATAGAAGCCGCTGTAAACGCACTGAAAGCAATGTTACGAAAGTGAAAATCAAGCACTAAATGCTTGACATACCTTCCAATGCTTGTTGAGTCTGCTATGGCGGCTGCTTGGTACTTTGTTGAGCTCTCGCAGGTTATCTTTCTTTTTTGCCCTCTAGTTTAATTATGAAGAATCCACGAGATGCCCGTAAATGTCTTTGCATATCGCGAGGTATCCCTTCGCACGTCTGAACTCGGTGACCCACAGATCGGTCAGAACGTGGTTTGCACTCTGGTGTTGCTGAGGTTTTGGAGCAGCCCAGTAAATTCGGGAGAAAGGCACTTGCTCCATGATTGGGCAGAGTAATTTTGGGGAAAGAAACATGCCATTGTCATAGTCAGCAGCGAAGACAGCAAGGACTTGCAAGCAGAGGGCATGATGCAGCAAGTCATACGGAGGCGAGACACAAAGGAGAAATGCCAAGATATAATTCAGTTCGGCAAACGTGTCAATACTTGGGGAAATGGTATAAAAACTGCATTGAGATACCTTTAATGAGTAGATGAAAGGGGGTGAGGTTGCTAAGTTCAATGATGAAGGTCAAGGTGAAGCCCTAGCTTCGCTGGGTCCTTTGAATTCCCTCGACTTCGCCGTTCTCACCCCCGAGTGCCCCGACACCAGTAAATGTCCCACAACTTGACCTAAAGCTCACCCAAATTGTTTATCAGTCGTTAAAAATTTCCCTCTCCGTGGGACATATGGATCTGCAGGAGGAAGAAACAGAGGGTAGTTCTCCGAGAAAGGCATGCCTCCTTTTGGCATCCCTGCTGGACGGATTTTCTGCCACAGCCCGCGAAAGCCCTCATCTTTCTTTTCGCCCGCGCTGGCATAGGCTGCAGCACTAATGATACTGACCAAACGTTCTCGGACGGCTTGTGAAGTCAGTCTCGACGTGACAACGTCTTCGATCTGGCCAAGGAACTTGCGCGATGCAAGTTGAACGATCACCAAGGGCGAACAGTTACGCAGGAATAAAGCAAAGAGGCGGGCGGCAATGAGCTGGCCCCCCACTCCCCCCCCCATATTTGAATTCTCGTCTCAGTGCACGGACGGCCTATAGTAGAAGACACAATGTAAGAAACAGAGATCAAGGGATGAACTTTACACATACCTCCTTCGCGTTGCTCTCGCTAAGGGACGCTCGTTCACACACTTCCATGAGCTCGTCCCAGTCTTCACAAGCTATTGCTGTGATATAGCCAATCATGCGAGTCAATTCGCCCTCTACAGGGAGGTACGATTGATTGAGAGGGGGATGACTGGAGTCATCCTTTCTTATTTCCTCCCTCACTGCCGGCTCTGTATGTTTAGCATTGATCTGCCCTTGAGATGTAGAATCGATGAAATGAACAGACTTCTCATGCGATTGCAATGCAGTCAAATGTTGACGAGCAGCTTGCTTGTTGGATGGTGTGGGTGGTTTCGCAGACCCTGAGGACATTTTCTCTACGTATGGTGTGGAAGATATAATATGCTGATAGTCTAAGTGGCTTTCAGGAAACAGCTCATGTGAACAAGATACAGAAAGCTTGCCAGTGGAGCCCCTATTGATGATGTGTTTGACAACATTGTCTATAGACTGGTCAACATCGACCTTTTGGAGGTATATTTGAGTATGAGTATGGAAAGTTGCTTCGTTAATGTCATGAAGAGGTTCCTTCTGGAGCCCTTGCTCGACGTTGAATCGGAAGTAAGCCTCTGAGCGTAGATTTCGCGACTCAGCAAACCGCAGTTGGACTTGTTCATGAGCCCTGAGAGCGTCTTGCATTAGCCGAATCGCTGTGGCTCCAAGGTCTGACCAGCTGAGAGTTTTATTTCCTGGATAGCCAACACCTAAACTAACCAAGCAGGCTATAGGTGGGCCGGTAATCTTGAGATATTTGGCAATGTCGATAGCTTCAGAGACAGCTTCGTTTATGGGATTATTGAAATTGAACGATGAGGCGGATAAATATCGTTGGGAGTCGGGTTGTATCTGAGCTGGTGGGAAAATAAATGATGATGCAGTGGCGCGGATGGCGAACCAGATAGGATAATTGGGCAAATTACCCTTCCTCACAATGTAATTTCTAAAAAATGCAGCATGAGGGGCACTGTTCTCACGATGCATTGCCAAAACTACTCTGAATCCAGTATAAGAGGTTTGAGGTTTACTAGTGCACGAAGAGAGGGTGACGAACGTGCGGCAAAACGGACCAGAGACGGGAACTCGAAGCATCTCATGAGCATTTCCACTTTCGACTTGGTTCGAAACCAGTTTTTGAAGCATAGCCTCGAAAGTAGACGTATTAGAATCCTTATCCCAGTCCCATAGCTCGGAAGAATCGTTGGATAGGTACAAGTCATGGATAGAGGAGCGAATTCGAAGGTATTCTTCAATTGCTTGGCTGGTTGACATGCATAGCCGACCAAGCATAATAGCGATCCATCTACAACGGTTGATAAGGATTGTATTAAGTATGCAGTCGATGGTGCATACCCTCCATCGCCACTGCCAACAACCAGGTCAAAACACTTGCAAGGAAGCGCTTCAGGTATCCCGTCTGAGATTGTTGTCGACTTGATATCGCAAGTAGCCAGTTCTGGACGGTCATAAGCAACTCGGCGCATCATATCCAACAAGGCATAGAGAGCTGAAAGCACGCCAATTTGAATATCAGCCTCGCCATCTGCAAAGGTAATTGAAATCAACAAACGTGATAAATTGGACCGACGAACCGAAAGTAAGGACCTTTAGTCCATCCTCCCGAGCTTCATTCATCCCAATAGAAGACTAGATCGTTGTTGAAACAGACCAGTAATATGGCGGGCGCCCACCTGACGCCCTTGGGATTTACTGCGCCCAAACATTGACTTGCTTTGTCACAGACGAATTCGGGCTCGAAGGCTAGCAAATGCAGCAGAGACATGCTCAGAGATGTTTTGTAGCAATAACAAAAAAAAAGAGAATTGCAAAACATCGGTTTTTTGAGTTTGAGAAGAACTAGTCATTGAGCCAAACAAGAGTTTGATTGGACTAGCATATTGTTAGTAACGCCTTTGGTTTGTTCTCGTTTATTTCTTAACGTAAAAGTGTTAAGTACTCTTATATATGATAGTTAAATGGGCAGATACAGAGAGTTCCCGACCTGACTCACATTTGTTAGAGTTCACTATGGTACCCCTTAGTATTTCTTGTTTGTGCGCAACTCCTCATTATCCACTCGGCTGTGGTACTCAAAGTAATAGAAGTACGAGTGGGTTCAGATAGCTTATTGGAATTTACAGGGCTTGACAGCCCACTTCCTGTATAAATATTTCCTTTGAGTTTACCGACGATCGCTCCTTGAAGTGTTACGTGACTAGGAGCAAGAAGGGGACCGAGGAGCAGGAGGAGGAGGGGGCGATGGCTATAAATCCATAGAATTAAGTGAATCAGTCTATGAAGACTCGGAGAAGATGGGGTGGGAATGTTTGGGAGACCACAGACTTTGTTGATCCAACCATATGTTATTCCATTTAACCAGTCTTGATATGACCATTTCTGACCTCAAGGTTTTAAATGCGGACGATATAAAGTTGGCCCACTTTCATATCTTTTCCAAGGAAGATAGGAACTTCAAGTTGATGACTCACAAATACATGCTATCAGTGAGGCAGCTCTTTTCGCAATTTACATTACAGCCGAGAATATTTCATGGATCTTAACATTCAAATATTTAGTTTCAACTGATGTCTTCGTCCAGTCTCGGATGAAATTTCCCGGTGGAATACTTTCCGAGAGCTCTCATCATTGTTGCCCATTACAATACAATCCTGAGCTGGTTTGACGAAGTGTTGCGTTCCTCTTGAGACAGATATCACTACAATCTGTTACGTATTTGCCTCTTCTAGATGAAAAAAGCGGCTACCATATCCGGGCTATCAAAGCATGTCTTTGTCATGAATGGCGATCATCGAGATAATATGCTCGGTGGTTTAGATATAAGCTGTAGAATTATCTTTGATATGTGAAGCGGATACACAGCCAGTATTTTGTAAGTTCTCACTCGAGTAATGAGGGTATGGGCTGGACGGCTTGCTCGGGCTTGCAACCGTTTCCAGCTGATACGGGAGCTGTTACAGCCTCTTCCTTCCATCAACAAATCTTGACTGTCGCGTTCAAGTCAGGGTTTCCATTTCGCAACCACCTTTTGCGCTCATTATATCTCCTTCTAGAGCTGAACAATTCCCGTCGGATTGCACCACACACTCAATGTTCATATAGCATCGTGTTCAATTAGCATATAGTTATATTGCAGAGACTCAGCAAGCAGATTCACTAGCACAATGGCTGACTTCCGCCGCAAATAGAACCTCTCTCTGATATTTCCACGCCAACCATCTCACCTCAGCTTTATACACGACGGGAACTAAATGTATCTTCCAAGACATTTTTGGCCGCATTGGAGAAGTATTTCTCCCACGTTGCACAACCCTGGTTGTTTTTCCCGCCGGGCATGCGGGTGCCTTGAAACGGCCGGCAACGATGTCACTAGGATCACTAGAACAAAAACTAGCATTAGAAAGTCTCTTGCTTATAATAACTGCCTGATATGTAATTTTTCTTGGTGACATGTCTTCGAGCCCTCTATCTCGTCCTGGTGAGTCAATTCGCCACGAAGACGATGCTAAGGAACTTAAAATCTTTCAGTTCGTCCTCACAGGAGCCGCGGTCAGTCGAAGAAAGGTTGTTTGACATGCAAAACGCGACGCGTAAAATGTGATGAAGTGTACGTGCACTCGCTTTTCTGTTGGAAATCACTATGTTGACGCGTAATTTCTAGACGTCCAATATGCACGGCCTGCTCCAAACGGCGAGAGACTTGCGTTTGGAGTGACAACCCAAATGCTCTCCTCGTTTTGCCTCAGGCGGCAAGGATGGCGCTCAAGCTTTCGAAAGAACGTCAACTTTCTCTTCCTCCGCTAGGCGAATTCCGCCCTAAAGAGCTCGAATTACTTCACAATTGGACTACGAACACTATGTTCACCTTCATTCCAAGTGAACCTGCTGTTCAACACGCTTTCCAGGTTTCACTTCCTCAGATCGCTTTCCAGCACGAATTCCTCCTTCATGCCATGTTTTCCATCACATCTCTTCATATGCACCATCTTCTCCCGTCTTCCAGCTACCTTCAATCGGCTAGAATGCATTGTCAGCGAGCAGTTCTTGGGGCTTTTAACGCTCAAAAGGATTCTGCATCGCCAGGCGCCATCATTATGACAAGCATTCTTCTCGCAACATACTGGCTAGCTCTACCCACTTGGGAGCTGACCGGCCAGAGTTATTTTCCAGACATCTTCAACTGGGTTCCAGCTGCCAGAACGGTCATGCGTATGATCAAGCCATACCACCAGGATTTGTTGGAGGGTGCCTTCCCCTTCCTCCCACCAAAACTTATTAAGGTGCCCTCCATGTTGGCCCCCTTTCCGGATATTCTCCTCAAAATCTGTGATCCAGAGGTGTGTCCACTCAACACAGAGGAGCTCAAGGATCCCCAAACTCTCGCTGTTTATAAGAGGGCTCTTCACTCGTTCATACATTGGAGCTGGGACGTTTTCATGGAACCGGAAGTCCAAACTTTCGCCATCTATGGTTTTATCTTATCGGCCCCAGACGACTTTATCAAGCTCTTTTGTGCACGCCGACCGAGAGCTCTCATCATTGTCGCCCATTACTGTACGATATTAGGACAATTCGATGGAGTGTGGTGGTACTCTTGGGAGAGGTGTCGTCACGATTTACAGCGCATTTTGTCTCTTCTAGATGAGGAATGGCTGCCATGCATGGAGTACCCTCTGAATGTGTTGGCGATGAAAGATCAGTGTCCGGACGATGCATTTGATGCACCGTTTGCGAGCGGGTCTAGTGTTGTGGCCGAAGCAAGAAATGGCACAAATTCTCACGACATGTATGTTTGACGCGGTTCGAAACTTATTATGTTCTCAGTGTCTTTTTCAGGAATGAGCCACCATATATTTTCCTTCCTTGACTACTTTCCTGTGAAAGATTAAGAAGTTTCCAAGTGAAGTGGTATGTCTTGGAAGATATCAAGCACTACGATTTTCGCTTCAAAATGCCAAAGTCTATATATTCCTTAGTAAATATAAGATGGCTATTACTGAGAAGAAATGGGCTAAATAATGGTTTGTTCAATACAAGGGACCTCAGGCAACAGCTTCTTTCATGGTACAAAAACGAATCAGAGTCCATGACAGTGTGATTAGCTTTGAGATTCAAAAGACGACGCGAGCTTAAGTTGGAACACATGGTGCGACAGTGGCAATGGCTGACCACCAACACTAGCGATCTCTGGTCCATCCGCAGCAGCATGTGCTCCATTGAATTCGTAAGTGTCATCCGCCCCTCTTCCATCCCAGATACAACGAATGTTGTCACCCGCAACGAATTGGACCAGACGGCCGGTTGCAAGGGAACGTATCTCAATGAAGAAGGGGCTGAAGAGGAGGACATGACTGGGATATTGGATGGCACTTTCCGCTCGACTTTCCCACTCTATGACGATGCCCGTCGTAGGTTTTCCGTGTTTGTCAACGAATACACCAAATTCTACGAACAATTATGAGTCCAATCATAGGAGAAAAAAATCGGAAAAATGTTACCGTCATAACAAAGTAAGTACATATCCGGAGTGGAACAGTAAATTGCAATAGGTCGGCACTGTTCACATCGATTCTTGAGGTGCTTCGAGCTTGGGTAATGTATCTGTGGAACTGTCATGCCGTCCAAACTTCAGGCGTAAGGGGATTTTCTCGTTAGTATGATAGAAACATGTAAATGAACAAAAATCACCCATCAAGGTCCATAATCTCAAATCCTTTTGCATAGAGAACTACAATCTTCCCTTTCATGAAGATCAAATCGAATGCCTCAATGGACAAGGAAAAATTCTATCCAAACAAGAGACTCAACCCAGTGACTTGCAACCTCCGAAAGAAGCTACTCACCTTATATCTTTTAAACCAGTCAGACGCTGTACTCTTAAACCCTAACCAGCTCCGAAATCCTGTAGGCTGTTCCTTCCCGTCCATGTTCGTACTCTTCACCGGCTCCAACAACGTAAAATCCGAACCCGACGGTTTGTTGTGCACGAAAATTACCACAACTCGTCCTTTGACTTTTCCAACACGGAAGAAGCAGACGTCCTTCGTTCCGTTCAATTTCTGAGGTGCTTGGGATACTTGAGGAGTCTGTAGTGTTGATGGGACAAAGGATTGAACAGGATAGGCGACTAGCGCCTAGAGGAGGGGACTAAGAGTGAGTTTGAATAGAAAGGGTGGCTAGGCGAGACAGTATACCTTGTCCGTGAGAATAAGAAAAATGCCAAAGTCCTCTAATACCGCACATTGTGTGATCTTCCTCATATGTGCGACACGCCTCAGAGATTTGGGATCACGCTTAAACCCAATCCAAAGGCCCTCCTCAGTTCCAATCGCAATCAACCATCGACCATCCGCCGTATCTGCCCAAAAAATGGTCACGTTCTTATCCTCAAACTACCGCTGAAAAGGGACTTACTGAAAAGAACAGAACAATTCACTTTCCCCGTGTAACATGCTGCGTCACTCAGCTGCCGTACTAATCCAGTCCCATATACACTTCCCTCTGCTTCTTTCTTCACATCTAACAAGAGAAATGTGTTAATGCTCAAAGTTTTAATAGCCAGCACTTTGTTGGCCGCCTGGAAATCTTTCCTCAAGTCGAGGGCAGCTGCCAACCTTTTTGTCCATTCGGCCCTGGCTGCTTCCGATTCGGCGAAGAGGGTATGTTTGCGGCTGGAGCGCCCAGACTGGTAGAAAGTGAAAGGGTAGACGAGGCAAGAGCTGTCGGATGAAGGTGTTGACGAGGTAGTGGTCGAAGGGGAGTAGCTAAATATATATGATCGGGTGGGTGGATCGTTGATCCTAATTATGGTGAGGAGGTCCAGAGGTATTGGCTATCAAGAATAATGAATAATAGTCTTCATTACAGAGTAATGAGCGTACTCGTCGCTTGACTTTGTACATTGTTACCTCATTCTTATCAACAGGCTTCGTTATAACCACTACGAACGTCTCAAATCATTAGCGCCATGCTAAGCAAGCAGAGGAAACCCGCACAATAATTGTCAAACAAAAGCACGAAGAGCTCCCTCCACTCTAACCCTTCCTCGAGACATCCCATCAATCTTCCAGCAAAAATCAAACTCCGATTCTCATCCAATAAATTCATATCGACACTCTCCCCAGGTTTAAACATTAACCTCTCGTGGTAACGCCGCGCCTCTAATTTTTCCCTAGCAGAGATTATACTCGGCTCAGTTTCCATTCTGACGGCGTCGGAAGTCATTGGCAAGTGGTCCCACCTGAGTTTGCGTGCACAGATAGGATGGGGCGGAGGTGGAGGCAACACTCTATAAGACTGGATCGATGTCCAGGTACCCCGGTAGCCTATAGGAGCAGATCAAGATGGAATGACAAGAACGAGAGGATAATGACTAGATAGGATGCGGTGACGGTGAAGCAGAGTGGTTTGAATTAGGGTAAATAAAGTAGTTCCCCTCTGGCTGTACGAGACACCAGCTCGTAGCAAAATGGGGTATATTGTGATAGGTTGGATAACCAGAATCAGAATTATTTGGACACCTTCGTGTGTTATGCCTTTTCGGTTTACTTAGTTTGAGCGTTTCTGACCTTAGTTTCTGAGATGTGCTGGCAGAGGATGCAGTGTTCCAGGATGTTGGCAGACACCGAGTAAAGGAAACCTGAAAGAGGATTAATGGACGACAGCGCAGATGTAGACTTGTATCAGAGGCAACGTCAAAGAGGGATGATGACTGTAAAAGGCAAACGGATGATTGGTATTGATTTACGGAAGCTATCTCCTGGTCAGACAAAGCTGTCAAGAATTCGAGAACTGGGTTTCTACTTCTGACACCAACTTTCTTGTCTTCGCGAGGAACAGGAGCTCGTAAACATCGAATAATATTGTTTCCCTTTGAATTATACATTCTACAAACAAACTAGGTTAACATCCGCCTTAGAATCATCCTGAGCTGTCTGCAGCAGCACTGTCACAAATAGCATGGGAATCTCATGGATGGGGATTTTAATTTTATTCTATTGCATTGTAAGCTTATCTTACGCACATTTGGAATTTACTTCGCCTTCATAGTCAACTCTGTTGCAGGAAACATTGGAACCCCACATGCATCGAGAAAGCAATCATCCTCAAAATGTCTTTTAGTCTTTGCATGCACAATTGCCTTCTCTATGAAGGCTAAATTCATCCTACCGCCCTCTCCATGTACCCAAGCATCACTTTGCTGCTCCATCCTCGAAATATCCTTCCCTCTAGTAGCTGCATGAATCTCAACATATCCTGGTCCATTCGACCGAGAGGTAGATCGACATCGGTCAATGTTCGTGAGGAATTGGTCGTGTAGTGGTGCGAGTTCGGGTTCAACGGGAGCGAACCAGTCTTCGACAGAACCATCTACGAGGTTGGAGATGAGGTATCCTTCGCGTGTGATACCTGCTTTCGTATGTTGGATGTGATTGGATGCGCAACCGGGGTTCGTACAACGGGAGACGTGTTCTCGGAACGGGTGGACTGTCGTCAATCCAAGGAATCGAGCAGGTTTGGGTGAAATTTGGGCTGATTTTGAGGAGGAGCGAGTTTTTGGTTTGGACAGAACGGCTCCTAAGTATAGCCCGCCAAGTGCCCAAGGGTTGAGTCCTAGAATTAACCCTTGCGCAGCGTAAACTTCCTCCACGAAGCTCCAAGGTAGTCTGTGGACGAACAGCGTCTCGTCATTTGTTGGGGGAAAGTGGTCCTTGAGCGTGGTTAAATGGCGAGTATCAACGAGGTCGCTCGGTGCAGCATTGGCTAAATCTAAAAGACTGGGTCTCTGGACACGCCAGTTACCCTCGATGCGCTTGTTGAGCACCTTGCTCCCAGCAGACGCGACGGCAAAGTCGATGACTTCCCGCGAGAGTGTTGGGAAAGAATCACGATCGAGTGACTCTTTCGGTATTTCCACAGGCAAGGGTTCTGCTATGGATGATGAAACTGCATAGATCAAGCAATGAGGTCGATGTGGGAATAGGAGTGGTCTCCGAGCCCACAGGACATAACGCCCCAAAAGAATGGCAGCCTGAACTGCGAGCCATGCATATTGGTATGTCACTGGAGCAGTTGAGAGGCAAACATAACTGCATATATATGCGCCTAATATCACAAGGGTATTGAAGCCACACAGCAGACGCATCCACCAGAAGTCACCACTTCGGAGACCTTTTGTCGTCTCTGGAGTTTGCCATACAATTTGAGTTTCCATTCTGGATACAGATGTCATAATGTGATCGCCTTCTTGGACAACAACACCCCGGTTGGCTCTGGGTAGAGGGAGATCTCTTAGATGAGCTACCCCTTGAGAATTGTTCCGATGCAAAAGCAGCGGCCCTAGTACGCCAGCGGAGAGGCCTGTACCAACCTGGAGGGCAAGTGTTGCAATTTGAATTCCCTCGGAAACTTTTCCAATTAGAAGAACAGAAGGTAACGTCGTGAGAGCTGCGGTTAAAAGAGACCACGCCATAGGAACCAGCAATTCCAATATACATCGAAAATGGCCGAGGTTGAAAGGGCATTGAGAGTACCCAAAGACGATATAGAATGGTCGGATGCGAACCCATGCAGGAGAGGATGAAGTTAACCGGGCAAGAATTTGATTCCTTACGTCTCTCCATCCCGAAACAGGTGCGGGATTTGGGTCTCCCAGTTTCCAGTAAGAGAGGGCATCTGCAGTTTGAAAGCTCGTGTACCCTCCCGCGCCCGCAAGATTTACACCTGCTCGTTCAGATGAAGCAATACCTGCGCATACTTTGAGGTTAAATCTCACAGCGCCTACGAGACCAAATGTGGACCAAACGCTGGACATTCGTTCCCAGTCATAACTAGAAAAATTGAGAGATGAGGAAGAAATTCAGAGTATTTTGAAAAGGTTGTGACCTATACGCCGAAGAATTGACTCTTAGTTGGATTGGCTACGAGCTGGGTAAGTCCAGGTTCATACCTTGATTCAGTGGAGAGCTTCTTCTCAACAGTGTCCGCAGCAAGCAAAGAGAGCACAGCGCTCAGATCTTGGAAGCTCGTTGCTGGAAGTGGGGAAGAGTCTCCCGTGGAGTCACTAAGTATCATCATCGCAAGATGAAAGGACCGCCCGACCAGAACATAGCCAAGATCTCAAAGAAAAGATGGAATCATGGGGATGACGGCCTGGAGAGCGCCGATCCCTCAACAAGCGCCTAGCTACCCGTTTTGCCTTCTCCACACCATCAACTGGCGAAAACATAAGTTCTAATCCGAAATATGAAAACCTACAAAGGATCACTACCTTGCGTATCCTTGCCTTTTCAGTCTTCGCGGGACTTTCCCCTCTGTGTGGCTCCGCTACCGACCGACGGCGAACCTCCACCCAACGGTCACGGGTTCCGTAAACGAACATCTCCCTGGGATTCATTCTGGCACAACAGGGCTAAAGCTCACTCTTCAAGTCTTGCTTTTGTATATGCCCTTGACATTTTATGTTTAGGAATTCATGGGTATGATATTCAGCGGTCAAAGACGCGTCTCTAGAAGGAGGCCTTAGTCTTTCCTTGAATCAGAAATAGCTTCCAGTCGACGAAGACAGCACCCAAGCCGGAATAGAATGCCCTAGGAGTACGTGCGTATATTAAAATATCAATGTTCTACAACTTGACAAATCATATTTTCCTAAATCTCCAGAAGTTTACGGATCTTCGAGCTAACAGGCTTGCTTACCAGAATAGCTGCTCAGTTTGTGCTTACTTCGCATCCGACATATCTTTGATCAAAGTTCTTGTTGAATGGGCCCCGTTGCCTGGGACGATCATTTTTATCCTGAGACCTGCAGCCTAATCCCTTCGGGTTACCCTATACCAACTCCTAACTGAGTTTACAGGAGACTGGCATGGGAAGAAACAAACGTACCCTGTGCTAGTGACCCTTGCAATTTTAATGGGCGGATGCCGGAAAGGTTCCACATTATGACTGTTACCCTGGCGCCACTACATTCAGATCTCTGGGCTCTCACTACCGAATATTAATGATTTGGGCGGTCTTAGGAAGGCCCTGTTTTCTGGTAGGTTGTTAATCCACTTCAGGCCGTTTTTCATCCACTCAGTCTACCGTCAAGCCGCTTGACGAAAACTAGCCCTCATACGTGAGAAAAACACGAGGAGGGTGGTTCTCGAGCGATTGACGAAATAGCTGAGTTCAAAATGAATAAGAGAATAATAAAAAGACGGGATGAAGGTAAGTCCGCGGAGAAGTTCGGTCTGCAAGTACGCGATTGGTTTGCATCTTAGAGGTCTTCACAGGGAAATCTAGAGCCCCACAAGCGGGGTATTGCCTGAGGACTTGTACCGCTCATTCTTTGCAAGGTCAACAAAGAGATAAATACCGAATCGATCGGGGAATGGTTGGGACAACTGAAGGAGAGAGAGAAAGAAATCCAAGAACCCGGGTAGGTCATCGCTACTGGAGCCATTCTTCGTACCGAATCCGAGAGTGCAGATTCTTGAAGGGGTTGAGACGTAAGGTATGTTGTAGCTCTCCCTAACTTGATTCTTTTATACCTCAATCGGTTATTCACAGGGTCATATTGGGAAAAGATCTGACAGTCCTTCTCAATCAGGAAACCACCGTAGCTGATGTTATTTCTTGACAGATTTGTTGCGTTCTGGAGCATCGCCGGCCCCTCCGAACGGCTTTCCTGCGATCTACCCGCTGTGCCTGGTCTGCATGGGACGGTTTACTGGCATGGGTCTCCTCTGTTGTCGGAATACTAAGCTAATCAAGGATATTATTTGTCATAGAGGCTCAGGTAATTTCAAATTCTATATTTTTGTGTGTCCTTTGTCACCGGTAAAGCCCTCTCTGAACATTCACCTTCTTATTTTGGTAATTGAAATGTGCTTCCAGTTGATCCTTCCGTGACCTCCGGGATTGATCTACTGTTCAAACTTGTAATTTTCAACCCATGCTCATCGTCCGCCGCGTGCTGAACGACTGAAGGCGCTGCGACGCTCGCGGAGGTTCCCTGACAGCTTAGGTAAGTTAACCGAGGCCTCCTCTCGCTTCCTCACGAGGGCGGGAAAACTCTTTTGAGAGTTTCACGGAATGTACCTGTTTGTAGTGAACACTCCATCCTTATTATGTGATCTGTGACGGTCCCAGGTGGGAAATTAATAGTACATGCGAGCTTTCCCTGATTCCCCGCTTGGTACTTAACCAGGCTAGGGTAGATCTTGATCCATTGATCCAATGTTGCTGCGCCAAAATCCTCGACGTCACTGACTTCCTCTGCCGTGTTTGTTTTCGTAGCACTCCGTTTCCGGAGATCACGCGACTTCTTGAGGACTCGTCCGTTGTTAGAGGCGTCGGACTTTCGCGACCGGAACCTCCGTGCAGGTCCGGTGCTCAATAATCTTGAGGTAATATCGATCTTCCCGTTTTTGGGTCCTGCCAGTCTAGCAGATGGGTGCGTTTTTGTTGATCCCTTCCGCGAACGTGATCGTGACGTCACGCGTTAATGAAAGCGCCCTTGATTCTTCTCAGTCATCCCAATTCGTATTTCTTCCATCATTCCACTTCCTTGGTCTCTATCTCACCTCGCTGTATTCGCGCGGCCGCCGTTCGATCCATATTTATGACCTGGACTTCTCGGACTCTATTAACTGCTTCCAAATCACCAAGCTTCTTGTTCCCCAAGGATTTTGGCATATTTGTCTCATCAAAGACTGCAACATTCAAAAGACCTCCAGGTGAGTCTTAGAGCATGGAATGTTTGTCTTAAACAATGTTAGAAACAGCAGACCATTCCCCCAAGCATATGAGCAGAACAGTTGAGCGTTGTCCAGTAGCTTCAAGCCGTACTTCTCGCACGCTGCACTAGAATCCGACAATTCCTCTCTCTTATAATCACCCTTCTCCGTTGATTTAGTGGCTTTTTTGGACGGAGCCTAGGGGATACAATGCCCCAGCAAATTGGCATGGACTCACAGATGCAAAACAGTCCAGGCGATGGTGTGCCGCTAATTATGCGTGCCTCAACTCAAGATAAATGAACTTTTTTTCAAGATGTCATCACCTATTTGCAACAGGGGCTGACTAAATACTCGAAGAGGGCTCTAACTCTGTGTACAATCCCTTTTGTCATGTCATCCGGCGCAAGTAACATTGAAGATACGCCCATTATCATATTACTTCATTCAGACAAGAGTCGCAATACCTTCGTCACGGTTTCTCATTATCACCACCGTCGCTAGTTTTCAGGTTGCTTCCTAGCCATTTGTTTGTTGAGGTTACATAAAATCCATTCAAATTCAGAGTTCAAATGTTGACATAAACACAAACAAAGGGCAATGGTCTGATGCGCGGTATTGGGAGGTATCGTAAGGAGTCATCATGGGATGGATAGCGGATACAACATAGGGTATAGTACAGTCCCAGTACAAATTCCAGAGTGAATATGGTACAGTAATCAATGTTATCCTTTGTGAAGCTCGTAACGCCGAAGAAAAAAAGAGAAGTGGGGATGAGTTGCAAATATGGTATTGAGGGTTGGAATTGCTGGTTCTCATGTGAGCATACGCAACCTTGGGGAAATACGAGACCACGTCTCACCTGGGCACCTCTGTCCCTAATTGGGCGGTTTCTTGAGCGATAGCTCTGGCATTCCTTCCATTGGCTTCGGCTCCTCAGTCTTTACTTCACCACCCTGGGTGTTTGTGGTGGCATTTCCTTCAGCACTGACATCCATCCTCAAATTCGAGAACCTGCCATTAGCATCTCTGGTGAAATCCAGCCCAGCCATTTCTCTCTCAACTTGATCTTCTTCTTGGGCCTTCTTCGTCCTGCCAAACATCGAGCGTCTCGCAGTGCTAGGCTCATTATCTCCGCAAAGACAGCAGCAGCACATATAGGCCATGCCAGTGTGTACGTCGCCCATTTTGAGTAGGAGCAGGAGCTCGACGAGGATTTAGAAGGAGAAAGGAGGAAGGTCTGTTACAGAGGATGCTGGCGGTTGAAGGACAGGAAGCATTGTTGGGCGTCTGTCTGATCTGGGTTGTCTTTCTTCCAATGACTGCGATGCCTTTCTTTACTATTCATCTGATTCGCTATTAATCCCCTGACAATATTTGACCTTATTCAAGGCAAAATGCCCTTCAAAGTTTCTAAAGCGCCGGTGCAGTGCTGGTGTATCACATTTACACTATGACGCAGTGGTATCCAGTCACTTTCCTCTGTCTTAAGGTTCGGGAGAGACACTGTCTCTATTTCTTGCTTCGTTGCTTCGTGTATGTTTCCGAGCCTGGAAAGTATCCTAACCTTTCGTTCAAGTGTGACTGCCCGCTTACTGTCCGCGCCGCTTTTACACCAACGGTCAGTGGTACTTTTAACAAACCTCCTTCAAGTTGCGGGATCCATTCCAACCTCCCTCTTTCTCACTCTTTACCTTCCTTACCCATGTCCTTCTCGCCTCCCCCCGGCGATCCCACTCTACACTCTGCCCTTGGCGGCTTCCTTGTTGGTCTTGTTGTATCCGTGTGGCTCTTCGGAGTCTATTGTCTCCAGGTTTACGCCTATGCAACTGCGGGGTATCAAACTCGAGACGGCTGGTGGATCGTTGGATTGGTGTGGGGAATTTTGTAAGTGCTCATGATCCGGCTAGGCAAAACTCACGCTGATTTACATAGTGGACTGGAGATATTTCACACGGCCGAGATCGTATGCTCTGTATATCAAGTTCTAGTTGTAAACTATGGGCATTTAGAGGTCTTAATTGACCTTCCGATGAGTATGCGTATATCGACCATTCCCTTGGACTTGATGGCCATTTCCATTCAGGTACGAAGCTATTTCCTATTATTCTTCCTTACTGATCTTCTTGCTTGTAGATGTTTTTTGCATCTCGTATTCGCACTCTCTCAAAGAGTAACCTCATTCCGGGCGTTATCTCCGTCCTGGCACTCGCTCGTTTGGTTTTTTCTTTCGGAACCATCATCCAATCCATTCGAATCAGCCCAGTCTCCAAATTTTTTGATGAATGGGGTTGGGCGCCTTACGGCATGGTGTCAGCAGGATGCGTTTCAGATATTACTATTGCAGTGTCCATGTCCTGGTATCTGCACCAGAGCAAAGGAGTCTTGAAGAGGTTAGTTGCCCCCATTTCGAGATTTCATCCCCGACTTCTGAACATTTGGATTAGAACGACCGAAGTTCTCAACAAACTCATCCTCATTGCCCTTGAAGTTGGCATCTTCACAATGCTTCTTGGAATTGCACTATTGACTACCATGGTTACAATGCGTGACACTTCTATTTGGCCTGGCATCTTCTTTATCTATGCTAAGTCTTATAGGTTCGTGTTCTCGTTGTCCTTAAATACGAGTTATCCATTTTTTCCTTTTCTGCTTAGCAACTCACTTATGGTCAGCCTCAACGCTAGACAAAGCTTGCGAGGTCAGCTCCACATTGACCATACTCAGAACTTCGGCCTCAGCGATTCGACTCGACCAAGTATCAATGTATTTCGACCGACAATACGAGAGGTTACAGGAGTGGATTCACTTCACCTTGCTGTCCCGTCAGATTTGATAAGAAGTTTAGGTTCATCTGATACCATCCACTCCCCGTCATCGCCTCCGAACGATGATAAAAAACTGTAAAAATTGTGTCATAGAACTTTTGTAAAATATTTAGAAATATATATGAACCGATTATTCCCACATCCACCTTTCCTCCATTAGCCAAGATGGGAGGGAGAGTTCAAGGGAGCCACTTCCATAGAAGGACGAAACAGAAGGCAATTTCTCAAAAGCACGGAGTAAAGGTGCGACATCTTCAAGAACCATTCCAGGGTATGTGATTTCAAAATCCTCAAGCTTCCAGGTTTGAAATGCCAAATCTCCCTCAGCAATGAAACGTTGGATCTGACCAGCAAATTGTTCAAAATGGGTGGGCTATTTCCTCAGAATGAGTACAGTTTTTCTTAGTAGGTGAAGCACCGCTCACATACCCATGAATCTTGGGGCCAAAGGGGCTCGGTAACAGGTCTCACTGCTAGCCTCTGCAGGTCCTGCGTTTTGGAGGCTAAATCTCGAAGAGTGTGAGCGTTAAACACCCTTACGCCTATGCCTAGATATAACCGCCGAAGGTTGGGCAAATCTGGCAAGTCCTGGAAAGGGTGAGTCATCCAAAGGCATCCCTTCAAATCCAAGGTATGCAGATTGCGAGCGTACGACAGAATCTTGAAAACGTGGTGAAGTTTGCTCTGGTCCTCCAAGATGGACAAGTCAAGACGGAGCTCGAGAAGAAGAGAGGAGGTAAAGTGGTCGAGGTATTCTATTTGGCGTGGAGTAAGGCGTACCACTTGGAAGTGGTGTGCTTTAAGCCAGAAGGTACCAGGGATATAATCTATGAAGTGCTGGTTTATTTCCAAGGAATAGAGGATAGACTCGGAGGTATATGATGATGTCATCTTTATCATCCGAAGATTTGGATGGACTTGGTTATAACTGTTTTCCTCCGTCGACGAGGGGGAGGCGTAATATTCCAACTCCTCAAGGTGCGGGAAAGCTGCAAGGAGCAAATCGAAATCGGCATGAAATAGCTGACTTGTCCCTTCCTTGACTATCATTCTAAATTCACGAACACGATGGAAGGTTTGGCCAAGAGACCATACTGAGTTATTGACCATTGAAAAGCGTAGGTCATTCACTTCGTCCTGCGAAAGATCCAAAGTCACGGAAGTAAGATCTTGAGAGAGTAGAGTGAAGATTTTGTCTATGACATGACCAGGCACAGATGTTGGGTGGCCTGAGCAGGAAAGAATATACAATTCATTTATCCCAGTGCGGGTAGAGAGCAGTGAGATTAGGTCTCTGAATAGGTCCCTAACATCGAGTTCTAGATCGTGAGAAGAAGTGCTTGTGAAGACCTTCTTTTTCACATCTTTTAGTTTGATCCAGATATTCCCATTCGTCTTCGGAGCTTCTTTGGAAGGGCTTATATAGTCTGCTAGCGAGCGTGCTTCCGAAATGCGAAGGGTCCTTATCATCCATGGATTGGACCTATAAGTAAAATAGGTGGGAAGGTGACTCATGTAAAAAGATTTAAGCTGATGGAGTACAAACATTGCTGCGCCCAAACTGTTCTTCGTTCTAGAAGGCCGCATAGGCTGAAAGTCAAGAATTTGCGCAAGCTCCTGTTCAACTACTTGAGCAAAGACATGATTGACCAGTTGCAAGGACGTTAATGCTTTGTAAGGCGCATATTTCACGATATGGTACCATATTTCAACAGGAAGAACCATTGATGCCATATGATGATGATGGTTGAAGGAAACAGGACTCGAACGGAGCAGTTATATTTGGATCTGAACCCTCTTCTCGCTTTCCACCATTACCGTGGTTGTTCGTCAATCACTTCTCGACACTCTTGTTCATTACTTCTAGAAAATTTGTTGACCGCTCGCCATTGTTCAAACGTCAAAAATCACAAGAGAGCAAGTCCTTGACGCAATAGGTCATGGAAATGGCCTGTTTGTTATCCCATCTCACATCCTACGACGGGGACCTTACATATGCAAAATTATCAGGTCCAGGTCATTCTCAGCAGAACCTGCAGATGCGCCTTGGAGATTTTTTGTTGCTGAATAGCGGCGGACCAAATCGTATAAAAAGTGGATCCCTTTGAACGTTTGCCCCGTTTTTGGGCTTATGCTATCCGTCGAATTGTGATATAAAACTTCTTTATATTGCACCAACTCTCAACATGAATATTGCAGCCTTGTATGTGTTCCCTGTGTCCTTAGGCTGTTCAATAGTGACCGTTTTAAAGCCCATCGTTCGCCGGATCCGCAAACTTTTACGATTCTTAGGGCTTCCAGAAGTTATCATAGGAACAATCTTTGAATCAAAACTTTCACGATTCTATGCCAAGGTGCCTTCGTTCAGAATAACATGCGATCACGAAGCACGTGTTGTCTTCAGTGATTTATCCTTGGTTGCTTTCGCTTCATACTTCTGCTCGTTCTTGGGTTTTCACGCTCTTATATATTGTTCTGCTTATATGAAGGTTTTTAATGCTCCGAAATTGACGCCTCCACGGTCCACTGCTGCCAAAAGATTCGGAGCGCAAATAAGCCATCCTCTTATCGGAGAGATTAGATATCGGCCGACAAGATCTTATCCGCATCTTCGCTGTCTTCTCGCGCAAGTCCCACTCATTCGGAGGGCCTAGATTCCATAGGCGGGTGTTCTCTGAAGGCTTTTGTGGGTATAAAGTCCGATGGAGCAATTCCTTGGCTTTTGGTTCCTCGGCTCCTCCGCCATGTCCACTTCAGCTGTTGAAAAAACCCGTACTTCTTCTCACGATGACAAGGATCCCGAGCTCGCAGCTGCCCCTCAGTTATCTGAAGATGTCCCTATTGCAGACCCTGGACATGTAGGTGTGGCGAGGATGGAAGCACTCTACCGCGTCTTTGGTTCTGGGAAGGGCAAGCTGTCTCTATGGGCTCTCTACATCTCGATTGGCCTCATCGCATATATCTACTCGTTGGATGGGAATACTAAATACCTCCTGCTTCCATTTGGGACAAGCTATTATGGCAAACATTCTCTTCTTGGTTAGTCTGACACTAATCCATTTTAAACACTGTTAATCCTCGAAATATGCAGGTGCCGTTCAAATTCTTACTCAAATTGTGACCGCTATTGGGAGACCGTATGTTGCTATGGTCGCTGACAATACAAGTCGTCCTAGAACTTATGTCATATCACTCTTGTTTGTGAATACCCTCGTCCCTTCATTCGCTTCTACTTCACTAACAATCAAACCACTAGTTTATGCTCGGATTTATTATCATTGCATCATCCAAGAGTGTTGAGGCTGTCGCGGCTGGACAAGTCTTTGCTGCGATTGGCACAACTGGCATTGCCATGGTGAGCAGGATGATTTCCGTTTTCACCAAGCCTCACGTTTGGTTCAGATTACCGACGTCATTGTCGCAGATATATCACCCCTCAAGGTGCACCGTTTCTAGCCCCCGCAATATTTTATCCTCATCTGTCGCAGTGGCGCGGGTTAGTAAATGCACTTCCAGCAGCACCATATATTGTGAACGCGTTCATTTTGGGCTATGTAAGTTTCCCTGTTATTTCCTATTTCTCTCTGATGTGTTTTAGATCATTGATGCGTTTGTTGTGGCTGACCAACCTGAGAAATGGCGCTGGGGTTATGGTATCTTCGTGGTACGCCCTTATTACCTTCAATGGCCCTTGGCTGACCTGCCTCATTCGAATTAATTTAGATTCTTTTCCCTGCCGTGATGGCTCCAGCTCTCGCCGTCCTCTTCTATGCAGAGCACAAAGCGAAGAAGGAAGGGCTCGTCAATATCGCTTCCAGCAAAAAGCACAGGGAAGCAGGTCAATCATACCCCGCCTTTATTTTAAAGTTGTTAATTCGGATGGATGCGTTTGGACTAATTTTGCTTGGCTTTGCGTTTGCATTGATTTTGATGCCACCGAGTTTGGTTGCTTATGCGGATAATGGGTACAAAAATCGTGCGTAATTGTTTGCCTCGACACTTGTATTCATTTTAAGTGAGCTTTTTTTGTGGTAGCTTCACTCATTGCCATGTTTGTTGCTGGAGGGATTCTCATATTTGCCTTCATTGCTTGGGAGTGGTTCTTTGCAAAGTACCCTCTTATGCCCCGGTATGCTCTCGTGAACCCCGACGTACGCAATTCTATTATTTCGCTCATTGATTACTTGTAGCCGGATGTTGAACAAAACTTTTATTGGTTCCTGCATTCTCTTGGCCATCTACCAACTTGGAGGCAATATTGAGATTGCTTATTATACTAGCTGGGTATTTGTTGTGAAAGACTGGTTAGTTCTTATGCTTTATCTTTCCCCCCTTTAATAAATTGCATTCTAGGTCCGTCCAAAACTGGACCTATTATTCGAATACTTTGACTGTCGGACTTTGTTTCGTTGGTTTAGTTGCAGGCGTGATTATGAGGTGAACTAAGACCTACAAGGTTTGTACTCTTTCTCCTCGAGACATTGAATGTGGAACAGGTTTAACAAATTTAATAGTGGCTGCTCCTCTCTGGCCTGGCTCTGAGGTGCATTGCGATAGGCTTGAATATTCACGGACGTGGGAAGTACGCGACGGACGCTATACTGGTTATTGCTCAGATTATTCGTGGGGTGGGTTGAGACTCAAGCACCCTTATTGGCCCGACTTGAGACCTGATACGTTGGATTCGACTAGATTGGTGGTGCATTTGTCGTCGTCACGGCACAAGTAGCTTACCAAGCTTCCGTTCCTCATGTGGACCTAGCTCAAGGCATTGCCCAGGTCAACATGTGGAGTTATCTCGCTGCCAGTGTGGGTACATCCATCGCTGCTGCGATATGGGGGTTTGTTTGCTGTGGTGGAGAAGGAAAAAACTAGGGATCCAGTGGCATAAATAAAGAGAGGAAAGGGAAAATTGCATGGCTAATCTTCTAGTCAGGTACCCTGAGGATCACTTGCGCAAATCTTATATACACGATAGTAAAATGTCACATAAATTGTATATACACAGGGATGCCAATGTGGGATGACTTTGTAAAATGGTAGAGGTGAGGAAAAGACGATTGTGCAACATCTGGCGAAAGTGGTTTTTGTAAGGCAATACATGGTTTACATCAAGTTTAAGCTGGTATTTATGTAGATACGAAGATATGTAAACGGACAACAGACACAGAGCAATGAATACAAGCAATAGAAAGCAATCATACAAAACAGTATTGACGACAACAGAAATGAGAACTCTATCCAAAATCATAATCCCAATTCCCCGTAATCCGGATCCTCTAAAACTTCAGACTCGTTAACCTCCTCTCCTGCATCCTCTTCCCACCATCAGGATTTCCCTCCTCATCCTCCATGCACGACCGCTGCTTCTTATATTCTTCCCTCGCATCCATAGGCAACTCCATAGCTTTCCTCTTCCTTGAGCCGCTGCGCTCCACCTCAACAACAGGTTTTCCTACGTCGTTTTCTCTTGCAGGATCCTGAAGATGCTTCCACTCGTTATCCTCTAACGCACTGTTAAGGGTGTCCAAAATCCAGTCATGAGTTTCCAAGGAGTGACCCGGGGTTCTGGAAAGATTGTTGTTCGCAGCGACGGCTACTCCTAGTTTGTTAACAAGGTCAACAAGCTGAGGTGGACCATCGAGCTTCAGGCCTTCAGCTGCCAGACCCGTCTTCCCAAACGACCGCGCAAATTCTCGTTTGTCAAAACCTGGATTCTGTGTACTCAAACATGTCGAGCTTCCTCAATCTATCCGTTGGATCGAAACCATTGGCTGCATACTTGATGAGAGTCCAGAAGAGGACCCAGATAGCTGCTTCGAGGTCGTCACGCACTTCGTGGACGGAAGAGTCTTTAAGAAGACGAATGGACACGAACTACCAGGTGCCCTGGAAATAAACGTCAGGATGTGTGAAGTATCTAGTGTTTTGATCGCTCACAGTACGTTCCGCAACTCGAGGGTGGTTGGATTTCAACAATTTACTAAGCTCCCAGTCGATAAGATACCCTCGGCTATTGACGATAATCTAGTTTCCCTCCGACATGTCTCGGTGCAAGACTTGAGCGTTCTGAAAGGCGTCTCGGTGGGCTAAAGATATGAAAGACTCAGAAGACAGAATAGAAGAAAGAAACATGTACGGACCGACAAGAAGGTCCTGTATTGCGCAAACAAGCTCCCATGTCGAAGCAAAGTGATGCAATGGTTTGCCGACCGCATCCAGTATGACACGAGTATGAAGAAGTTCTCGCCGTATGGCACCAGAAATGACTTCAGGGACTTCTTGACCGCACCGTTGACCAGGAGCGTCTCCGTGCGCGAGGATGGACAGGATATGCCGAACTTTGCGATATCGAAGACGAACATATATTTTGCCCTCGGCTGTATAGAGTGCGACTAGCCATTGATCCTTCAACAGGACTATACACTTGCGTTGAACATCAAACTGCGTTCCTCGCCCAACTAGTAAGTGATGGGCAAAGGTGAGAGGCTTGCAAACGATGTACCACGTTCGTTCTGTGTTGAACCGCGTCTGAGTTATCCGCGTCCAATTCATCCGAGTCCGGAGCTTCTGCATCGATGGAATCTGAATCAATATATCCTGTATTTGGATCGTAGACAGAAGGTGTGGAGGTATACATGTCGCCAGAATCAGAAGCAGCCTTCACTGTATCGACAGCTACTCTGAAAAGAGTATCATCTTGTGAAGCTAGCAAAAGTTTTCGCGCTTCTGGAAGGTGGGCAAGCAAGGTCGTCGTCGGGAAGGATGGGCATGAAAGTTTCGTCATAGCCGACATCAGCGAGGGGAGCACGGGTGAGGCGCCAGATGAATTCTTGGAGGAAAGGCGTATTGATGTAGCTGAACTTCTGCGTGGCCAGTGTTCCAGTACGCGTGTGACACAATAGTCGACACTTGTCCTCGATAATGAAGACGGCGAAGATGCGAGATGCTTGTGGAGTGAGCACCAGCAGAACTAAGACCATTGCGAATCGGCGTGTGCTTCTGTTGAACTGGGGATCGAGGAATAGAATTGAATGCTGCATCAGGTTGAAGTGTAACGGGTTGGCGAGGTTTAGTGCCATAGAAGGTGGAGGCAGGAACTCCTCCAGAGCGCGACATGGCGGGGAGAACGAAGCAGCCACTTGCACGTGACAGTACTGTCAGATCCTCAGTCTGCTGTAGTGGCGCGTCGGCAGCAAGATTTAGCCACAATTCAGCATAGACAATCTTAAAATTGCATCTAAGTGCATTGAGGCAACAAACTCGAAAGGGATACGAGTTGGCCTCAAGATTCGGCGGTCCTCCAGTCAGACCTGCCCTAGACCGCCTTCCCTGAACTTGAACTGTCATCTGGCCTTCCCTGCTAGCCTACATCCTCATTTCTCCTAAATGTGGAGCACATGTTATTTCCATGACCAAGAGGAAGTTTAGTCAACAAAGCGGGGAAGCGCCCTCGCAAAATGAAAATTGAAAAACTATCCTTGAGCTCGTAAGTTCAGGGAAGGTGACCTAGACCTTCCTTTCATATCCTCAAATCATTTCTTTCTGTGTCGAGAAAAGAGGTCGAGCGCATGGCTGGTGTCCTTCCTTTTAGCCAGCACTGCCCAGTCAACAGCACTTCCGTTCTCCCCTAACCCCCACCACCAGCAGTGGACTTAGAACTAGAAGGTATCTGACCAAAACACTCACGTTTTTCACGCTGGTAAGAATCTTATTTAATTAACGTTGATTCCTCGTTTAATTGCCTTCTCCCCGGATAACAGAGCTTCTCCACTCAACAACGAGTTGAGCGTTCATCAGGACGATGCAAGCATGGGCTCTGTGCGTTCCACCACAAGTTTGCAGCAGGAAGATCTCATGCGGTCGTTTGTTCGTGTTTGATTCTCCCCTTCCTACAAACAATACACTCAGGGTTTCCAGAAGTCCCACTCTCTTGAAGTAACAAAAAGCCCAAGCTCGCCACATGATCAGGGGACGATGTTTTCGAAAAAACAACGTAAGTAACAATTTATGTCTCATCCCGGGGAAAATGGTATGATAAAATCTGGGTAGCACGCCTAAGCGATTTGCCCAATGACTTGCTTCTCCGTATCTTCTCGATGTGCGAAGCCCGAACCGTCGGTAGACTTCGCCAAGTAAGCAATTGATTCTCAAGGATTAAAAGTGCTAATCAGTATAAAGTGCTGTAAAAATTTTCGCGAGCTTTCAACCAATCAGGTTGTGTGGCTTTCAGTTTTGAAAAGAACTTGCCTCGAAATTAATCTCCCCATGCCTTCATTTTCGCAGAGCGCGTTCACCAACTCAGAGGTTAAACTCCTTGCGACTGCATGGCTTCGATTCCAATCGGTTCTACGAACCGCAAAAGATGGGCAACCCCCACCTCACAAGATAGTTCGCCTGATCCGTATTAAGGAGCGTTTTCATTCTTTTGATCAAAGTCCTGACGGCAGATTCCTCTTTGTTCTTCAGAGTTCAGGACTCAGAGTGTGGGATTTATGGACCCCATCGCCCACTCAAGTAGGTTCTTTTAACATGGAGCTTCCTGAAGATTGCTGGTCACAAATCAGCGTAACATTTGAAACTGACAATAGTTTCCTACTATATCCTGTATTTGATAGTACATCACCCGGGTATTCCCTTCCCATTTTCTGCAGAATTGTGCCTTTTTTCTCTGACACTTTCTTAGGGTGGGACAACAGCTCTCCTTCCGATTTAAATATTCCTCTCGCGCACATAGGGCATGCCAACTGGATTTTCTTGCGCGACTTGACCAAATTTCTTTCCCTGCAGACGAATGGTACGATACGGCGATGATTCCAACTTTGCCATTCCTGGCTACATCTTTTGCGCATCGTTCCGGGGGGAAGTATTATGTACTCTGGAATCCTCTTTCAGACACTTGCGCATCTTGGGCTGCTGATAGTGGAGATACATCAACATATACACAGGCATGTCCTTTCATTCTTTTAAAACCGGGTGAGCTCGAAAGATGAATAATCAACTCCAGTTTTTATTTTCTGGAGAGTTCATCATCGCCTTAGACGAAAAATCTCGCGCCATGTTTGTCTATGCTCGACCTGAAATTCCTCCAAAGGACTCGTATGCTCCGGATGTCTGTGCTTGGCTGAACAACTCAGCTCTCCTTCATGTACCTGGGGAAACTGAGATGCTAAAGGGTCGAACGACATATGCCATGCATTGGAAAACCATACCTAACCGAGGGCATTTGACGTCTAATCATGACGGTTGTGCATCAATTCTCGACTTTGGAGACGACTATTGGCTATTGGAGCGACTTGAAATTCGTCGAGCAGATTCGCCTTGCTCGACATTTGCTCCACTTCCACTCGCATGGGAGCGATCGCACTCTCAACTTCCTCGTTTTCGCCCAATTGGTGACCGGTGGTGGTCTGGAACCCTTGACGTGTGTACTGACCAAAGTATTCTGCTGCATTCCAAATCGAAAGAGTCAACAAAAGTGGTCTTTCATCTCAGTTCATCTAAGGAGAATGATGGCAGCGTTGAGCTCGCAAGCGGAGTTCTTTATGATTCGGGTAGATCATTTGAAATAGGTGTAAACGATGTTTCTTTATGTCCGTTCGCCGGTAACCTGTGTATTGTAACTCCAAATGGAATTGAGGTGGTCGATTTCGTGGAGATGCCATACCTGAACTACAGTCTAAAGTATGTGTTTGCCTCTTTTAGTTCAAAGAGAGTGTGTCTTATCATTCATTAACAGGAGAGGAGGAGCATATTAAGGTGCAGAAATGAGAAATGACATGACTAGAAACTCCAAGTCGTCAATCCTGACTATGTGAACCACACAGGCGACACTTTCCGCTCTACTGGTGTCATTTTTAGTTCAAATAGGTTTTTATTTGAATTCAAGAGGGAGACCCCTCAGTAGGATGATCCCATTAAATTTACCATGCTCATATGCGAGCCAACACGTTCGTAGTGGATCGTATTTACGAAGCACTCATAATGGCATGGTTCTCGGGAGTGTTCTCGTAATAATGTCCCCTGAACCAAACGCCTAGCTCACGATTCTGGTGGTGATTAGAGAAATTGGTCTCAGGTCAACATGTGATTTTTAAAGGAGGTATATCATCAAGAGCAAAGCACTCGAACAGTAGGAAACGAAAGCATTTTGTAATATTCATTAACTTTTTCTTTAAGGCATTTGCATCTAGAGTGCATTTGAGTCCAACGATATTGGTCCTGTCGGAGTAATACCACCAACAGTTAACGCAATGTGTGGCGGAATATGTTTCCTAACGTGAACTTCCATGCAGGGTATCGCCTCTTCGGCCCACTCGCTGGTCTTTCCAGTGCAGTCGAGCGCTACCGATGCTAGATTCACATACTCCGGTCGAGTGAGCGACTTTCCAAATGCTGCCCAATTGAGCGAAACGAGGTCTTTTACCTCAGGCACGGATTCAACCATGAAGAAAACCGTCTGTAACTTTGTAGAAACGACACTCTCGAGCATCATCACGATAAATGCTTCAGCATGCTCGCAAGTCAATCGCATAAAAGATGCATCGTTCATATCGTCCGTCCAAGGGAGCAGGTGCAAGACAAGAAATTTCAAATTGGAGAAAGCAGAAAGAGATGTCGCAAGATTTTCTAGGATATGGTTAACATCTCCCCGTCACTGTAAGGGGAAAATAATAGAGGAATGTACCGAAAGATGCACCCATTTCATCAAAAATTAGAACACCCAGGTTCAAGAACTGCACCAAAGAACCATTTATTTTTTGCTCGATGAATGTACCCAACATCTCAAGACCTTCCTGCGCCTGTCCTTCGTGTGCGAGAATCATATGAAAGTCGAGCTTAGTAATCTCAAGTTTCTCCCTTGAGTAGCAGATCTGGTTGAGATAGACATTCGCAGTCTGTAGAGTTGATGCTCCGGGGAAGGCCGGATAGAGTGCGAAGATACTAAGAGATCTCAGGGACGGTCCAAGTGACGATGGGATGTCCTCATTAGGTGGGCCATTGGCAGTTCCAGTAGGTTCCGGCCCACCGAACATAGTTGGACTATTCCATGGTATGACATTGAAGAAGGTAAGCTTTACGCACTTTGAAAGATTTGTAGTGAGCAAGGACGGAGCCGGGAATCTACATTTTTGGAAATCGAGAGTCAATTGTTCTGGTGTGAATATCAGAGTGGAAAGCTGATTCCATTCCTCGGTAGAGCAGGCGCAAAAGTCAACGTTGTGTAGGCTTAACGACTTTGCTGAAGGGAGTAACACAAGACAGTGGAGGAACTCTGTGACAAAATGGGGCAATGGAGAGCCTGAAGGCGGATCCTGGAGCACTAGGACCTCAATGTGTTTCCTGAAAGTGCAGAGTGGATGTTCAAGGAGTTGGACGAATTGCTGTCTCTTGTCAACCTGCTCAGGCGCATCGGTGAAAATTAGAGAATAAAAAATGCAGCGGCATATGTCCAGCCAAGATTTGGAAACTAGTGAGAGTGCGAGCAAGTCTGACATGTTTTGACTGTCCACTAACGGACTGTGGCTTGTGCGAGGCGCAATTACCGCCCGGGTATGTTCGATGAGTGCTGACATCATCGTAGGGGAGATGTGGGCTATAATCTGTGCATAAATCTCTGTGGGAAAGACTTCTTGCTCTGACATTGCTGGAAGAAGATGAGAGAACTAAAGTAGTTAGCAACGTGAACACTGTACTGACTGGACGGCGATGCTTGGCGTTAAAATTCGAAAGGTGGACGGTGAGTCTGAGTTCTTGATTTGGCCGATGTATGATGGGGAAGGACAAACGCAAAGCAGCAGGGTTGTTCGTCCACGTTTGTCGGCATCAGCGTTAAAAGGCTGATTTTCTTTCCCACGGTCGGGATGCGCTTACGCAGAAATGCAAGTCAATGAACAGCATCGTCGATCCAGGTGAGTAAATCGCAGCTATGTGATGAAATATTATCCTGCTCATATCCCCTCTAGAAATCTCTTGATGTGGCCTTGCTCGTTATTCAAAGAGTCTAAACAAAAATCATTCTCCTCAGCACCCCAATTGGTTCCATATCTTTGGCTCATCCCGAGGACACCAAACAAGTCGACCGCTGCTCCCTCTCTTTTTGTTTTTTGTTCTCCTAAAATGACCGAACTCTCTCCCTCCTTCTTGGCTCTTTGGACCAACCGATTTTATGGTGAGACGATGTTTACTTCCCAAACGTCTGACAATGTTGGTAGCGAGGGCTGGACTCAATAGGCGATGATGCAACTGGGACTCTGCGTGACACAATCCAACAAACTCAACTATTAGATAACTTGTCAGTGATAAGTTGGAGAGCGAACTGTACAATGGAGGCTGGGAGCTATTTGAGCGCTTCTCATACAAACGCGTTTTCCAGCCGTCATGTCGCGACCCACGAGGCATGCAGTCTTTTGGTATACTGATCTGAAAGTATTCAAAGTGCATTCATATCTTGATTTATCTTAGTTGGTGGCTGAATGGTTCCAATTCAGGTTGAAAACACTTTCTTTCAAGTACCCGCAAGTCAACTGGTGAAGCAATCTGGCTTTTTCAAAGATATGTTCGACCAGGGTCCTCTCGGTATAGACGGCGAAGGTTCCTCTGAAGAGAACCCCATTCGTGTTGAAGGAGAAACTAAGGAACGATTTGAGTTGTTATTGAATTGGATCTTCCATTTGTGAGTTGGTCAATATGCCTTTGTTCGTCTCCTGTTGCTCCGACGCATCAATGAATTATTATAGGCCATCCATTAACAATTGGAAAACTCCTCAATGGCTTGCGATTCTTCCCGTTGCTCACAAGTTTCAGGTAGCTTCGTGCATGGAGAAAGCTACTAAAGAGCTGCAAGACGCGACTTTCGACTCATGCCTTCGTTTGCGCATCGCACTTCGATACGACCTCGGACTTCAATTTGCCCAGCCTGCGATTGAAGATCTGTGTAAGCGATGGGAATCCCCGCCAGCTATGGGCGACACCGATGACAGGCTACCAGCAGACATATGCGTTGAGATTCTGATTATTAGAGATAAATTCATGAAAGCATGTCTCATGAAATTTGATGAGGCTACAGGTATCGGCAAATGTAACGAATGTGGAAGACACGCCAAGCTGGGTCGGCAAGGGTACTGCAACAGTTGTGCCCCGACGTCCAATCGGTATTGCGGTCACTGTGGCAGATACACCAATTGGGACCCAGACGGCTGTTTATCTTGTACACCCGCCCGGTCCCAAAATGATAACAAATGGGATTCCATTGTTTTGGCCAATTTCAGCGGCACACGAGATATTCCAGAGACATTGAAGGAAAGGTTTCGTGTGAACGGGCGGGCATAGAGGATAATTGTTCCATCATGTACTTCGTACGGTCAATGTGAAACACAATTTTTCAACAAGATCTTTGACTCCCTCTGTATTTATTCGAGGTTACAGCTTGCCTTTCCTTGAAGGGCTGTTTATCACGTTCAGCTTTCTCAACAAGCCAACCGTTCCTCTACAATATTTCACTAGTCGCAAACTCTTCGTGGAGAGCTAAGGAATAAGCAAGATTTGGATTGAGGACAGAAGAGTATGCCAAGTCGCTCTCGCTCTCCTTGATCTCTGTTACCACCATGTGGTGCTAATTCAGATCCTCAATATCGGACCTTCAGAACACCTATGCGTTGATGCTCACAGTATAAACTTCGTGAAATATACTTCAAACAGCTTGCCGAGATCTCCTCCGAGGTAAGAATGGTCCAACTCGTAAACCTTGACAGGTATGAAGAAGACAATTTGGATTCCTCCTGGCCATGTTCCTATTCTCTCGTCAACAACATTGCCAAGCTATCTCTAAACCATTTGCTACTAAGCATATGTATTAGTAGTACTCGGTTCATACCCAAAATTATCCTTCAAGTTGGCTACTTGGGCTCAAGTCTTTCAGTTGTATAATGTACATCTCAGCAAGTATGTATGTGTAGATATGCAGGTACGTATGTGTGTAGTGTTTCCTACCAAAAAAACAAAAACAAATGCATAGAAATATTTTTGGGTTGCACTCTGCTTATGTCCTTGGATTCCACTTAACACCAATCTCGGCGCTCAACGCTTTATCCCGACCAAACACATCCTCCAAACTGACCAGCTTAAACGCAGCTTCAGCACTTGCAGTTCCATTCTGTAGCTCATTAACATCATCATGCAGTACAACCAGCCCCATGGGGAAGTCGTCATTGAGTCGTGTTGAGACAGCAGCTAGGCCGTCTGTGTTCGTGGTTCCGTCTATTGCTCCGTCTGCGGTGGCGAGAACGGAGAAGTATTTGACAAAGTCGTGTGGAGCAGCGCGTTTGTAGACTGCGTAGACGGAGAGACCTTGGCAGGATACGAGGATAAAGCCTGACGAGGCGTCAGGGCCATTTATTAGCGTAACGCCTATCGATCATGGTTAAGCAAAATTTTCAAACGAGGAAAAAAAGTGTAAGGCAACATACCTTCGATATCGGCAAAGAGTTTTCCATCTACAGAGTCTACGAGGACCTTTTCATCTCCAGCATCTGGCTCAGCGCCAAACCTCCATAATCCATAAGGCTCCTCTCCAACAAACAATGCAGCATTTTCGTCATCAACAACACACCCTTCTACCTGACCTCCATTGCCACCAGTGAAGTTACGGACGAGCGTTGCTTCGATAGCCCCATTCGTCGCAGTCAACTCGTACTGCAAATATTCCGCAGTTTTCGAGTTGACGAACGCGTAGAACTTGTCTGTATGCGGAGAGCGGTACACGCAAGAGCCATAAACTTCGTAGTTCGCAGGTGTGGGATGACTACCACCATTGATAGCAGATAGTGTCCCATTTGAGGAGATGTCGAATAAGCTAAAAAGAAAAATGGGTTAGCTTAGGCAATTCTAGTGACGCGTTAAGAACTCGTTATACCAAAGGGTGTTGTCCTTGCGACAAGCTGCAACAGCCAGATCCACCTGCTTCCCCTCCTCAATTGGGAACCCATAAATCACATCCACATTATTCGGTTCTCCTGCCGCGAACGACTGCAACCTCACGCCTGTCAAATCGAATACAGACAACCCAGCATCCACTTCGCTCTTCGTTGTCGTGATGATTCTCGACTGCGAGACATCGTCAGCCGAAATCCAAATAGCTGGATCATCTCCATCCTCTCCATTCTCCTGCGTCTCATATTTCGCATGTACGACAGAAAAGGCGCAGGTAGGTCCGGTGAATGATGGAGTGCATGTACAGACGTTAGGGCCAGTGCATTGTCCGTTTCCACCAGAACAATCTGCACAAGTGAACGTCGTGCAGTTGGCCCCAGTATATCCAGCAAAGCAGGAGCACTTGTCGTCACCCTCAACAGCGTATCCGAATCCACACGTGCTCGCTTTCACCTCGCTTCTCGGTGGTGTAAAAGACGAATTCGTGATTTTCAGATCTTCAGCGAGAATATCCTTCAAGGAAGATACGACGAATCCTGGGACACTGTCCAGTTCGAGAGCCAAGGCAATAGCACCTTCGGGGAAATCTGAAATAATGTTGGACTGGAAGAGTGATATGCCGGAGAGTTTGTAGTCCTCGTATTCCAGTTGGAGGCTGCCCACAGAAGTGAAGTTCTCGCTGTAGACTTCAATCATCTCTTCTCCAGCAACGAAGAGGTACTCGGTGTCTGGCGTAACGTATGTGGCGAAACTCGTCATCTTCTCTGTATTGTTGAAGGATTTGACGACAGTAACGTTGGGAGCTGTAGTCGATTCGAGGGCCGGGAAACCATAGATATTGCCGTCTTCGCCTCCGAAGAGGATTTGGGAGGTAGAGTTGGCGTTGGACAAGACGCACGTTTCTGCTTCGATGGGAACCTTGGCGGTCTGAACCTGTACGAAATTTGAGTTTCCGGTCCAAAGTCGTGAGAGAAAACCAACCTCTGAGGTAATCAAAGTACCATTAACATCTCTCATCTCCAATATCTTTAACTGTTTCTTGCCAAAGACGTAAAGGTACTGCGCTCCAGAACCGCCAACCGCCTTCCAGCCGCACAAAGCGTTGAAGTCTCCCCAGAGTTTAATCTGAGCTTCGGGTTGTTCTACCTGGGTAGCGACGTCAAATGCACGGAGTGTCGAGTCCACTTGAGAGATAGAAACTATCCAATCTCGTCCTGCCACGTCGTAAACAGTGTCGACGAGTTTCGAGCGACCCGTCGCGTGCAAGGTAGCGTTGAGGATATCGGTGTCGGGGGTAAGGGTGTACACAAGAAGACCACCCATAGCAGAACCGTCATTGCCAACGATGAGAGGTGTTCCGGTAGTCGTGTTAGGATAATACCAACCAACGGTGTCGGTTTGGATGGTGGCATTGGTGACCCAGTCCGCAGGAAGACATGCCTGGGCCTGAACGTATACTGCCGCTGAGAGGCAGCTGAGGACCGCAGAGAGTTTGCCAACCATGGAGGTTCGTCCGGAAAGGTCTCACAAATGACCGACCACCCTTAAAAATCCATATGCGACGAAGAACCGCGTTGCTTCTTCAAGCCCCACGCGCACGTGAAGGCGGGTTTTTGCCGACGACACATCAGTTCTTCCGTTTTCAGGGCCGAGCGAGAGAAATTATGACGTGGATTAGTTCTTTGGAAAGTTGGCCTTGGTGATGGTGAAAGGCACGATGATGTGGGCCAGACGCCCATGTACCCAAGGTACATTTCACTTTGACCTCATTCAGGGCAAGTGTCTTTAATCAGTATTTAGATAGAATAAATTTGAGGTTAAGGCTGTAGACTACACGCAGCCCTCTTTCTGGAAAGATTTCGGGGCAACGGGCTCCCGTTGTATCCCGTGACAAAGTAAATCCCACGTTGGGCGTGATCCAATTCAAAATCACCTTCATACAAGACGGAGTTTATTTCATCTACTCAGTGCAATTGAGATGACCTAGAAATTACGGCTCCGCAACGCTCTGCCCCCACTAGCTTCGGCTAGCAACCAGTTGGCATAATTCTCGACGTCTTGGAGGGGAGTCAGGTAAAAAGATATTTCCAGGACAAAGAACGTGGCCAACTCACTAGCATATCCATTCTCAGCAATAGCCGCAGCATCTTCGCGGTCATTAGGATCTAACCCATTCGCCGTCTCCCAATCGTCTGGAATTCCATCACCGTCAGTATCAAGGAGAGAAGACCCGCCGTCAATAGGCCCCGGTCCGCCAATATCAGCTTCGTCGTCGATGAGTGCACCCGCTGTTCCCAAAGACGCAAGTTCGGTGTTTATGAGGTAGTCGTCCACACGGTCACGAACGAGGGAGGCACCCGCATGTGTCATAACGTACTGCAAAGCCTCCTCTGGTGCCATAAGGTTTCCTACAGTTGGGTAGTCGAAGGGCTGCTGAGAGTGTCAGGACATTCCTAGTCGAACAGTGACAATGAGATGAGCGGACCTCTGTCTGAAAATCAATCACAGAGTACGAATCCGTAGTCTCATCGAGAATGCTTCCATTGAGAGTTCCATCAAGGTCCTACGAAAAGGTAGGTCTTAGGCATTATCTGCTTGCAAGATCAACGCTAAGCATACGGAATCAACATAATTGTCCTTGACATAGGCATGGAAATTTAAGTTTCCACGCGTAACTGCGGTGAAAGGGCTTCATATGAACCTCCAGTCCAACGAGGACAGGAAACTCACAAGCGGGTACACTCGTATTTGGACCACTGGAACAGACTTGAAGTGAGTGAACTGACTGAGCGGGGCTGGCTGAAATGCTAATTTACCTGATGAAAACATTATTGAGGATGTTGGCATAGGATTGTCCTGCACTATCACCAGCGATATAACCTACAGAAACATCAACATCGCCTCTCCACAAAGAAAAAAAGAAACGACATCACCTCCACCGCCACCCCAGTTGTAAACGACATTATTGGTGAAGTCATTCTTTCCTTTCACTTTCGGATTCCTCGTCTTGTTGTCAATGTACAAGGTCCTAACTGGGAAGAAGCTTGTCAGGGCTTGAACTAAACATTCGAACTAAAAGCGACTGACAAATGCTAACCCCACCATCCGTCTGGACTAGACCTCCACAAGAATGAGTTTCAAGCCCCTGCGATATGATAGAGTCTTGGATGGTGACATTTACTACCGGACCATTGATGCTAAAGGTCTCATCTCTTCATATGAGCATTAGCCTTCGTGCGAATGCGATGTAGAATGAAGAAAGGGACTTGCCTTCCCCATGATGTTGAGAGGTGGTCAAAGATCATGTTATTACCTTCAGCAATCCCAGTGGCATCTTTACCACTATCACCTCCCTTACCCATACGATACTAGGCAAGGGTAAGCTCCCAGACCTGAGAGCAATTAAAAAAGAGACTTACGCGGATATAACGAGTGATGGTGTTGTTTGCATTCGAATAAGACTTAGGGGAACATAAACCGGAATAGAGCAGAAGTTGGAAGAGTCCGTACCACACCATTCCCATACACACTAATTCCTTCCCCAGGGGCAGTTTGACCCAGAATAGTAATATTCTTTTGGACGACGAGTCGAGCATCTATTTCGATGAGGCCGCCCACAGCAAACACGACAATCTTACAGAGGGATTCGTATGACATATTCCAGATGACAGAGAAGAAACGAAAATACCATACCCTGTTTGAGGTTGATACCTACTAATTGATCAATATCGTCGTCATTGTCGAGATCAAAGAGAAAACACATACGGCGTCTCGCAAACTACCCTCTCCAGAGTCATTCAAATTCGTCACAACATAAACACTACCACCGCGACCACCAGTAGTCTCCGCAGCAAACCCTAGTAAAGAAGAGTCCGATTGAAGATCTAACTGTGTGAAAGTATAATTTGTTCTTACCTTCAGCACCTGGGAACGCGGCTAAGGCAGCGACTCTGGGGATGACCGCAAGAGTGACACTAGCCAATAAGTTGAACAATTTCATTGGTATAAGTCGGTCAGGGGCATTCCTTCTACAAGCTCGAACTTCTTAAAAAGAGTTCTGACCATCGATGGCTTCGGAGACCGACCAACCAAAAAGAGCATCACGTGGATGAATATGTTCTAATAGCGAGCCCTCGGTCCGGTGAAAATTGAGCATGCACGACATACCATGAACTCTCCGGGATTGAAGGAGCCGGGAAAGTAGCCTGGGCAAGAATGTGCTGCAAGTATGAAAGGAAGACCTCCGCAATACTCAGTATTTGGCCCTAGGGTTGAGAAATATAGAAGTGATTATGGAATGAAAAGTTGATAACGCTCTGTAATATAAGTCAGACGAACCTTATATCATCTAATGTTATGGCAGGGCGCGTCGGAGCTCAACCTTACCATAAGCCTTGGGGGAACTGAATTTAAGTGGAACTAATTCGAGAAGTCAATCCTATACGTGCAATGACTCGTAACATGAGGGTTCTTTGAATGTGGTAGACGTAACAAATCAGTTACGGACAACAAGCCTCAACTTCGAATTCCTTCATGTTGACTGTGATTCCTTGACATAAAACTGTTCCTTTCATTCTCTAGGTAAGAGATGCTTCTCTCCTAGAGCGAATCCATGAATCCATTTATGATCAACAAGTTCTCATTGTCCTGCTGTCTTCAGATTACTATGTGATGACTTTCAACGTTTAACCAAAATACGGTATAATTGTTCAAAATACCTTCTTATGAGTCTTCTTCCCTCTCTTTTCCCTTTGGAAATTTCTTCCCAAGTCCTGGCTCCGTGAGACTTTAGAAAACGCACCATCGTCTCATGAATGCTAGCACGAGCATATCGTGGCGACCAAGCTATGGCAGCGTCCAATGGTGTTGCGTGTTTTTCTCCAGCTCCATTCACGTCCGCTCCCTTCTCGACAAGAAGTCGGACAACCCTGAGGTTCCCATGCGATGCGGCCACTCCTAAAGCCGTTCCATATTCCCCTCCACCAGCATTCACATCTGCTCTATTCTCAATGAGGATTTGGACAACCTTTGGGTTCCCATGGAATGCAGCAGCTCCTAAAACCGTCCCATACTCTCCTCCAACGATATTCACGTCTGCCCCATTCTCAATAAGGAATTGGACAACCACTGAGTTCCCACGCGACGCGGCTGCTCCTAAGGCAGTCCCGTAATTCCCTCCAGCCGCATTCACATCTGCTCCATTCTCAATAAGGAATCTGACAACCTCTGGGTTCCCATTGAACGCAGCAGCCCCCAAGGCCGTCCCATATTTCCCTCCAACAGCGTTTATCTGTGCTCCATTCTCAAGAAGGATTTGGACAACCTCTGGGTTCCCATGGAATGCAGCCACTCCTAAGGCAGTCCCGTAATCCCCTCCAGCCGCATTCACATCTGCTCCATTCTCAATAAGGAGTCGGACAACCACTGAGTTCCCACGTGACGCAACGAATCCTAAGGCGGTCCCATATTGCCCTCCAGCCGCATTTACATCTGCTCCATTCTCAATAAGGAGTCGGGCAACCTCCAAATTCCCATTATATGCACCAGCTCCCAAGACCGTCTCGCCACTTCCTACAACTGCGTTCACCTCTGCTCCCTTCTTAACTAGGAATCGGGCAACTTCTAAGTTCCCACTGAGAGCACTTGTTGCCAGTGCCCCAAAATCCTGACCTGCTGCATTCATGTCTGCTCCTTTCTCAACAAGAAATCGGACAACTTCGAGGTTTCCGCCGTATACACCAGCTCTCAATGTTGTCCCATAACTCCCTCCGCCTATGTTTATGTCTGCCCCTTTTTCAAAAAGGAACCGGACAACCTCCAAGTTCGCGGCATATGCACCGGCCGTCAAGGCCGTCCCATAATATCCTCCCACCGCATTCACATCTGCTTCTTTTTCAACAAAGAATCGGACAATCTCTAGGTTCCCCCCAAATGCACTGGCCGCCAAGGCCGTGCCATAAAATCCTCCCACTGCATTCACAGCTGCTTCTTTCTCAACAAGGAAACGAACAACCTCTAGGCTTCCATTTACTGAAGCACCTTGAAGGGGAGACATATTTTCCACAAACGCATTCACATTTGCGCCGTATTTGTGGAGGAGATGGCAGCACGGGAGAGACATTGAAGGACGGCCAGATATTGTAGCCTCGACAAGGGCTTGATCTAAGTCATCTGTTTTCCACACTCTTGTATTCAGGAGTACCCCTACCAGGTCGAATAGACCGAGGGATACAGCTGAGACCAATTGAGATTGTGTCCTCTTGTACACTAATTGAAATAGAGATGACGAGTATGGCCAGGGAAAGGATGCAAATAGATGCTGTTGTTGATGTAAGAGTCCCTGGTGACCATTTGAAAGGATATGTTTGTACCAGCAGTCTCTAGAATACCGGTTCAACTCTCCAATTCCGGTTTCGTGCTGAAGAATTGGGAAATGCAAAAGTAAAGCAAGGCATGCGGAGGCTATCATGCTCTGAGCAAGATCTTCACACAGGAAAAACCAGGCTTCGCAAGGTGCAAGAAAGTGCTCCTTCACGGATGCATGTGCAAGTTGAAGGCAGGGGAAACCATCTACTTTTATTTGAGAGACCAGAGACGTTCCCATGTCAACCACATCGAGAGGGTCGAGGAACTTGTTCCTCTCTCGGAATTCTGGGAGCTGGTCGAGGAACTTGTTCCTCTCTCGGAATTCTGGGAGCTGGTCGAGGAACTTGTTCCTCTCTCGGAATTCTGGGAGCTGGTCGAGGAACTTGTTCCTCTCTCGGAATTCTGGGAGCTGGTCGGAATCCTCATCATCTGGAAACTCTACAGCGAGCAGGGCCGATAGTTCAAAAAGGCTGATAAACTTGGTTGCAAACGAAAGTATGGCAAAGAGGCGACGAGACTGCGCTCGAAATTCCTCAGGTATTTTTCCAAGGATATAATCGTATGTGTCGCTGAGAGTTTTTGGCAGAGAATGTAAGCATTGTTGCAATTGTTCAAGAGTTTTGACTCTCTGAAGAACATCCATTTGACAGGCAACCATACGGAATCTAAGAAGTTATGATAGGCCGGATCCAGCAAGAAGACAAGACCACTCACTGGCCATCCGCTCTCTCATTCAATAATCGACGCATCAAATCGATCTCATCTCGAGGCCAGAAAATCCATTTCGCTGCCTCGAGTTGTCGGTCGACGAATGCAGCGATATCTTGTCGAACAAGATCGCCTTGGACTCTAAGCTCGAAGTCGACCTTCCCTTCAAATGCTCGATGTATATCAACCTCCTCTCGACTTGTCACCATGACATGAGTTTGAGATGCGCTATTTGATGCAGAGAAAGTCACAAGAGACTGGAGTAGATATTTGCGTTGTGGGAAGGGAATTTCGTCTAGGGCGTCAATAACGATGAAGACCGGCTTTTGAGACGCGGCAACCAGTTCTTTCAAGGCGTTCTGGAGAGCCGAAAGCTGGGGTTGAAGTCCACCACTGTCATGTTTCTGATGAAGAGCTCGCACAACACTTGGTGCGACACCTGCTAGCTGAGAGACCAACGAGCGGTGAACGGTCTCTTCCGAAAGAGTAGCAGGATTTGTGTACTCGAAATAATAGTAAGCGACGCGGATGTCGTCTCGTGTCCGAAGGGTTTCGATGACAAAGGAACTGTTCAGCCTGTAAGCAACTCCATAAGTCACAATAACGAAACATGAGGGTCGAACCTCATAACAGTTTTCCCGGTGCCCACTGAAAGAAATTAAGGCTATTAAGAATCAGAACATTGAAGCGCAATGATGCTTACTCAGTCCGTGGAACCAAAACAATCCGCTCTTCTCTCTAACCCACTGCATGAACGTAGAGTTTTCTAATAACCACCGGCATGTTGTTCCACTCCGAGCTTGAATATTGGCATCGAGCTTCGACGCCTGGTGAATTGGTTGCAACCAGGTGTTCACATCACGAAATATGGTATCGTCAAGATGCTTCTCAACCTTTGCCAGCCGAGCTGCGACTCGCGACTCTCCATCCTTGCCAGCAACTGAGTCTATGATGCATGTTGAGTATCAATCATTTGTTATAAAAGGAAGAACCTACTAAGTCTCTCAATAGATACCGCTCCAAAATGCTCACAAAGACTTTCCTCCAAAGAATCCAGTAGCGTTGATATAGCATCTTCAGAAAGATACGCCATCGACAAGCCTTTGATGTAAGAAATGTCTTCTTCAGAAGGCTCGGGCTCCTGATCCAGCCCCAAGGAGACAGAAAGCCGGAAGAAAAAATGCCCTAGGCTATGACATTGGGCAGCAACATCTTCGGCCACAAGCTGGCATGATTGTAGAAGACCAGATAATTGCTCTACATTCTCCGGGTCTGTCAGAGGGCGACCACAAGGACGACCTGCTCCAATGTTTACTAAACAAGCAACTTCTGTGCCTTTCGCAAAAGCGTTGCAAAGCTCTTTGACAAGCACATGGGTCGGATTTGCATAGCCATTCAAGGCGCATAGGAAACGCTCGTCTTGGATGCCGATGGTGGGAAGTTGGGCTTGATTAGACAGAGTGGCATGGAGAACCTGTCGGATAGTGCATTGAGGACTTTGGCCTGTCCTAGGGCGGTAATTGCGGAGGAGGCGGCAGCTCGTCGCTGCTACAGGGTTTATAACACATATGATGCTATACGTGGTTATTGAGAGTACACATTACGAAGGAAAATATCCTCACCACTTAGTCTTAACATTCCTTTCTCTAAAAGGTGAGTCAAGGGCTGTCTCAACTTCGACATCTTTCACAATTTGGTTCAAGGTACTATTCAGAGTTTCGACGCAAGTCTGTTGGATTTTTTGTTTCCACACATCGGAACTGAAGAGGCGTTGTTCGAGCAGGAGGTGGCTCTGAATCGCATCCTTGATGGTCATTTTCAAGCTCGCGAACAACACAGCATAGAACCTATTACAGGTCAAAATTGACTAGGATATGAAGTGTTGCTGGCTTACCCGCCCATTCCTGTGCCTCCAATAATATCAAACATATCACTTGGACGAACGTCTTCTCCGTCAAGGTCCAATCCCTTATTGAACGCCCATCGGCCAGCTGCTTCTTGAAGGATGTACAGTTCCGAGAGAGCGTTTAAAGTTTTCGTAGAACCATCTGTCTCAGCAATGAGCGTCGTGTGAACTTACTCAGGAATTCGCATACCAAACGTAAGAGCAGTGATGCCTTCCTGATTTGGTGCTGAAATTCCCCGTTCCGCCATGAAAGAATACTTTTTAAAATATAAGAAAAGATATATTCAAGTTCAGAGTAACGGGTGCAAATAGAGAACCGCGGTTGGGGCGGTCAATGTGAGAGCGGTCAAAGTTTGGGTGTGGGCGCGGTTGGGAAGAAACCACAGTTCTGTCACAGATCATCACAGTCCCTCTTGTTCCCAACTATGACAACTGTGTGCTAAAACGCTAATTCCATCCAACAACAGTGCTTCCCAGCTCGCCTGACTTTCCGCAGCAAGGCGGTCACAACACGGTGTTCGGGACTGGCGCATGAAGGCATTTAATGGGTTTCAGACATTATGGATTGGGATGCCTCTGTTTTTCGCCCCGTTTTCTCTCAAAGCTCCCTAAAGCGATACAAGCTTCTTTTCTTCTGCTTCTCGAAATTTAGAAAGAGGGTTCGAGGAATAGGGAACATGGGAAAACTCCGCGGATTTTGTGCTCGAGAACAGGGATGCATAGCATGCGCTAATCTCCGCAAGACATGGGAATGTTTCGAGTGTTTCGAGTTTCGATTTAAAAGAACCTCCATGCTTTGACTGGAATTTTCATTCTCTAACAGAACCATCATGCCTTCCTCTCCGCCTTCTGTGAATACTACCAAACGTGCGAAGTGTGTTATGGAGTGTCCCTATTGCGACTCCAAGTTCGTCAACCGTATGAGCTTTGAGAAGCATCTCCCCCTGCGTATGTTTTTTTCTTCTAACCCTTTCCTCAAAAATTCGTTGGCTCTAACCTTAAGCACAGATGCGAATGAATCCATTCATAGATGCAAGGTTTGTATTTTCCAATTTCTCGAAGATGCACTGTATCAACCTCACTCCTAGGCCTGCGCCAAAAAATTCTCTACCGTGGATATGCTGAGCATCCATCTCAAGAATTGCATCCCGATGGGCATCACCTTGGCATCTTGCGATGCTTGCAGGTCTGCGAAACTTCGGTGCGACCAAGGGGTAGGCCTAATGATGCATCTCTATGGGAATCGTTCTAACCTCCCTTTAGAAACCTTGCTCCCAATGTCGTGCTAGGGGCTCGCCTTGCACGGTCACGACGTCGTCGCCGAAATTAAAGACAAAGAAGTCTCCTAAAAGCAAGGCAGCACAACCACCTTCTCCCCGTCGCAGAGGGCCTCAAGTTTTCTCTTGGTCACCTAACAGCAGTCCCTCGCCTGCTCGGCCAATGTCAACCCCTTCTCCTCCCAACTGCTCGTACAATCCACAGCCTTGGGACGAGTCAATCCTCCAGCAGTATGGTTGTATTTTTCGAGCGGACCAGGCCATGATCGACTATTGCTGGGATCTCTTCTTTGGAGATTCTATGGTACAATCATCCCAGCCGTCGCCTCCTTACAGTCCTCCACGTTTGGAGGTGACAGGATGGTCACCCAGCGATACTGCTACCATCCCGAAGTCTGCCCCTCCTCCATCCGCCTGGAATGGGTATCCTCTTCCTTCACCTCAGCCTTTCCCTCAACCCATGGCTTATGTTAGGCAGCAGGACCCTCAGTTTCCTTCCGGTAAGCCTTTTTTGATCGCTCTTTGCCCTGGTCCTGATGATAGTTTCTAGCCAATCTTCAGGTTCCTCAGGCTCAGCCTCTCTGGGGATGTTCTTCGGCTCCCTCCCCCGCTCCTGCTCTTGAGCAGTGGTACGAATTGGTCAACGGTTTGCACGCTTTTTAGAATAAAATTTTATCTCTGGGACTCGTAAGGGCGGAATCATGACTCAAGCATTTATTTTTCTTTGGCATCTTTTTCTTCTGTATCTCTAGCATCCTAACTCTCTGTATCAGTTTCCTCACTTCACATTCACATTACATACATAGACACCTCACAATTTCATCCGGAAGTACTCATTCAACTAATAACACGTTCGAGTAAACCCCACATTTGATCGGTCCGGGAACAAGTTCCGTCCGGCCGGTTTCACCTTGCCAACTTACCACGACCACAAACCATGGCGAAAGCTCTAACCGCCGCGTCCGTCGCAGATATTCTCCTTGGCTCTTTTGGGAGAACAGTTCCTCCCTCACCTACCATTGATCGCCTCGTAAGGCTCTTGGGAACATGGAGTGGAACCGAGTGCGTCAACTGAGGTCTCCCATCTCTCCTTGCGGCTGAGCTGACCATACGCCTCCCCTTTTCTGTACAGCAAATTTCTCGGGGTGAGTTTTAATAATTTATGCTTTAAGCTTTGATAGCATGCTGATCACCACCGCCATTTCATACTTCTAGGTTCTCGAATATACACTTAAACTCCTCGTGCCTTTCTTGAATTTTCGAGCACGTTTGCAGCATCAAGCTGGAATGAGTAAGGTGGCTACGAGCACAATTGCACCAAGGCTATCAACTTTGGCTACCTTGGTGACAGATTCGAGGACTGTGTCGAGGAGTTGGGGTGAGCAAGGATATCGTTATTTCTCTGTAATTATACTAACTCTCGAATTTTAGTTGTTCTTCAAATGATTCGCTGGCTTCAGTACGTCACTTGAGTAATAGCCCAGAGCTGAAACTCACCGCATACTCAGAGGATTGGAACGTTTCCCGAAGGAATCACGGTCTCTTCTTCACATCGAACGTCTTCAAGCGTACGTTTCTTCAAAAGAATTCATACAAAATCAAACACTAAAACTGATTTACTAGTTGGGCCATGCTCTGCTTCTGTCCCCTGGACACCCTGCTCTTCCTTATTACAAAAGGAGTGGTACCGACCACAATCTCTCGTCCAGCATTCCTCGGAGGCACTGAGAAGTCTGCGCCCTTGGTGACTCTCAATCCTGGCAAGATTGCCTTGTGGATGTGCCGCTTTTGGGCTTCTTATATTGGCCTCCAACTCCTCCATCTCAGAGAGGACTATAACCTCCTCATACTAAAGGAGAGAGCTCTACGCAGAGGCAAGACGCCGATGACGGTGGCAGACAAAAAAGACCTCAAAAAACGATGGTCTGCACTTTACAACGATGTTATTACCAACCTTGCCTATTTCCCGTTGACACTTCACCAGTATGTTTCTCTCTCCCTTTTTTTTAACAGCGGCATTTGACTGAGTCTGTTTTTCAACTTAGTTCCGTCCCTGGAGGCATTTTCACCAATCCTGTAAATATCTTTTACTCTTTGTCCTCACAGGCTGCTCACTTTTTTTTCTCTTTCACCCTAGGTCGTCCCTACAATCTTTGGCTTCATTGGTGCTGTGGGTGCTTTCCGGACTGGGTGGAATGCAGCTGCTCTACCCGACCCAATTCCACCTCCAGCTGCTACTGCAGCTCAAGTTGCGGCAGAAACCTCAGCCTAAGCAGAAGACTTCTCCAGCTAAAAGAATCAGACATGATTATTTCGATACTTGTACCACGACTTTTCGAAAATTTATTGAAATCTATGGGACTCTTTGTTACTCTCTTGGCTTCATAGCATGGTTCCAGCTCCACTGTCTGAGCCTTTTGTCCCTGCATGCCTCAGGAGGCATGTGATTTCGCTCAAATCAATCCAAATTTGCTCGGGGTGACATTCTGGGTTGGACTCTGTAGGGAAGAACAGCAACATCATTGCTTGTTTCCCTGCTGCCTCCTTTGACCGGTGAAGGAGACACGTGCGTTCAGGCCAGGTTAGCACTTCTACTACTGGACTCAGTGTTGTTTCCATAAATCAAGGACCATTCGAAATGTAGAGCAGCCTATCCTTTGCTCAAATTTCAACTTCTCACTGTTGGAAGGTCTACCAAGGCATGTTAGCTCGGCTACGAAACCAGCATATCCGTCTCGTATTGGTCTCGATGACTTCGGGCTTTAACCTACTGGGTTGTTATGGAGTAGGACGCGTTTTCTCGCTGCTGAGCAGAAGCAGACCTCCTTCAAGTTCAGCTGCAGTTCGATCAGTACGGTAACTTGACCACCACTCTATTATTCATTCGTCAATTGTGCTGTTCTTTTTGAGTCTTTCTAATAGTGCGCTAGACTTCTAGCATTCATATTAACTACCTCTTTTGACTAGGTGCAGCATCCAACGCTGATTAGGACCATGCATTTCTCGGGGACCGGAGGCACCAGTTATTAAAGTCGGCCAAGTGTGATTTAAACCGGATTGCAATTTCAAACCATGGGTCAGGTAGTACCCATCGATGCACGATTGGATCGTGTAGTAGTATCCTTCCATTTGACTATATTTTCAATCAGATGAGTACCGTGCAAAACAATAACAAAACCCGACAGACTTTTCGAGAAAAATGTATTTGGTGATCTTCCAAGTTTGATTCATATCGCCATTTCTTCTCTTGATAATAGGAGCATGATCAGAATCGGTATAATCCAAAAGGTGTTCCAGAATTGGGTGCCTCCAAATCAAATAACCATTGGGATTGCGGCCCTCATAAAGAATTGCCCATTGAGTTTTTTTCGGATCCTCAGCGACCTGAACTTGCTGTTGCTCTTCGTCATGATTGAGCCAACGGGTCGGGCCATGAACACCAGTAAAAGCAGAAACATTATAGTGACCATCGAGAACCTAAATGAAGTGCAGTATAATCCGCCTTGCTCCATTCAAGAAGGGGTCTACATACGGGTCGATCTTCAGCAACTTTAGTAAGAACTGGTTCAGATTGAGAGGAATTGGCAATGTTCTTGGTTTTGCCAGAACCACTAAACCGAACGTGTGATTATCATTCTCTGCAGGGGCTTCTATGACCCACAGTAGCTCTCGGAGCTGTTTGATAGCCTCAGCAACCAGTGGAGAGCTTAACCCCGAGAAGTCATTGATAACCAGGCTGAAACTTCCACCTAGCAAGCATCAAGTCACAAGAATTCTCCAGAACTATGATAATACCGTACCAGAGGTTGGTACCTGCTTCGTTGGTATGATTTCCCTATTCTTAATAGCCTCTCTATTCTCAGGTGTATTCTCGAGTATATATACATCTGTGCTCGTGTCTGTCAGTGGGCGCAGGCTTGCAGTCAAGCCCAAGCTTAGCGCAAATTCCGTATTCGGAGCAAGAAACCTGGAAGTAATTGTCGGTCAAGGCAAAATAGCTAGTTTGATACGTACTTGTAACATGTTTCCTCTTGGACAATATTCCAATAAAAGGGTTTTGCCTGTCCTATGAGAGTGGTATTGTCTTGCGCGATACCAACGAATAACCCATTTGTCTGAGATTTCAACGCTAATTGACCTGTTCCATCGCGTTCCAATAGCCATTGCTGATTAGTTCCCCCATGAAAGGGATAAGCAACGACTATACAACCATTAGAATTATATATATGCAGTGTATCAACGAGAAACCTGTATTCCAAGTGGTGAGATCAAGTGCATTCCCGTCGGGACTCACGAGGAGTTGCGGACCATCTGAGCGAGGTTAATCCACAATTTGAGATTGGAGATTGAGAAAATGCACTGAAATTGAATGTAGTGGTATTGTCGGAGGCACTACGCCCACTTCTGCTGCCGATTTGGACTTCAATCGCTGGATCACTAGCTCTGGATTCTGTTAATCCAAACAAAGTCAGCGAGAATAGTGTTAAAGATCATTTCTAACCAAAACTATTGCTCGAGGACATAATGGAAGTTGAGGTTATGAGGTATCAAGTTTGGACTGGTCCTGGCCGTTATTGAAACACTTATAAATCATGATGGTGACTGATTATCGATTGCAGATAGCATTGCGGCGATCTACAACTGCGGGATATACCTAAGGAAGTCTGAGGACAACCTTATACGATCCAGGACAATCATTCATTTTTACACCTGTATCGGCGTATACACTTGAATGCAATCGTTGTCCTGAAGGCCGGAAATTCGAAGGAGCTTTCTTTTTGACAGCAAGATTCTCTTCCTTCACGTCGGCGCGACCAAGCGTGGCTACTCGCAAGGTCATTGCTAGCAAGGTAGTGCTGACCAAAAGTGTGTACACTTTTACGATGATATATGGGTGCCTTAGAAAGTTATATATATCCAGGGTGCGAGTGTCGCGTCCAGAGAGAAGCTAACAAAATGTGTTCCATTATTGAATCATTCCGGCTGTGGGTACTTTCCGGACTGAATGGCCAATCCAATTCCACCTCCAGCTGCTACCGCAGCTCAAGTTGCGGCAGAGACCTCTGCCTAAGCAGAAGACTTCTCCAGCTAAAAGAATCAGATATGATTTCAGTTACGATATTTGTACCTCGACTTTCCAAAATTTTATTGATACCTAAGTATAAGCGCCAAGACTCTTGACCCCAGCGCTCATGGCTGAAGCGCAAGATTCTTGAGAATCACTCTTCCCATTCCTCAAATGTCAGACTCATGTCTCCATGTTATATTCTGGTCAATTTTCGCCGGCGCTGGGTCATTCGTTGCCATATTCAAAGTTTTCACAATGTCTGGAACCCGCTAGCTCCTTTGGACTCTCTAGTCGCCAAATCTTCAGCTGCTACGGTTTCTTGTAAAGGCTCTGCACTAAGATTTCCAATAGGGCCTTCTTTGGTGCCGGGAAGGCGGTGAACCCTGCATTCACTATTACATTAAACATGTTTTCTGCCAGCATACCAGCCTTCGCCTGTAACTCACGACATTGGCCGCTCACCCCTATCAAACATATAAGGACCATTCGGAAAGTACATAGCAGACTTGAGCGACTCGTTGTTCTGTCCTGATGAAGCACGTTATTGTCTTAGCCGCTTTCCTCGCTCTCGTGGCCGCCTTTCCGGGTACACTTCATGTATGTTCTTGTTTGTTATTTCTCTGTGTTATTTTTGAGGTTCGACCATTGGGATATGGAAGACCTGTGCGTATTTTTTATGTGTTGTTGAGCCATTTTCCTAACAGGCTTCAAGATTGAAGAAACACCCCCCAAACCGAAAGAAGAGTGAGACCCTCCCACTATCCCTCTTTGAATGGTGTGTAACCTGCCTCTTTCGTGGCTGGATATTCAAAGTGACGATTGTTCTCTCCAAAATGTGACTATGATGGTGCTAGAGCTAGCATATCCCCTCCTCTGTGAAGGTGCAAAGTCAGATTACACTTTTTTGCTCCACCCATAATGCAATTCTTTCTACGCCCTTCTATTCATATTCGATGTCGCTCGCGTAAGTTCGAGGTTCTTTCAAGCCATTCATCCTGCTCTCGGATTCCAGCCTCGAATTTCCTTGTATTTTCGTTTCCTTGCTCTTCGCACGCTTTGTTAGTTATCATGCCATCAAAACTTATGCATATGCAAGCATTTTGACTCTCTTTGCTGACTGAATTGAATTGGTTCTTCTGGCAAAAACATTTGTCATAGTTCTGGGCACATTTGGGTTTTACTGGACCCCTGGGCTTCGTCTTGCATTTAACATACCGTAACACAGCATCCTAGCCTCCACCTGCCACTCACGGCCACCACAGTCCTGCTTGTTCGGAAGCATAAGTACTGCCAGCTGAATCTGCGAAGGATCTTAGGCCATTGCTATTGTCCAATTTGTTAATTCATTGATACGAGAATCAAAGAGTAGAATGGGAAATTTATTTATTTCCTAAGAGTTGTTAGATGTAGCGAGTAGTGAAATTAGAAAAATTGTCTTGCAAAGAGCCTAACAGCCTTCACGGTTCTCTAAATAAACATGGGCAAGCAATTGGAGATTTAAATATACCAAACTTGTCTCCTTCGCCATGAAATGATTCGATAGACGGAATTCGTGCAGCAAGAGCTTTCAACAGACCGACATGCACCGAAGGATAGTATGTTCCTTCTTTGTGATCAGTCCAGAATAATGAGATATCGAAAAGCTTCCATTTGAGTAAATCACCTTTAAGGATTGTCGAAGTTTTCAGTAAACTAATAATGATACAGTTGGTTGGCAATATACACACCTTGCTTAGATGCTCCTATATCGTTTATGGATGATTCAGATGTGTCTTCCATAAATGTATCAACTTCTGTTGAAAGTAGGTTCATGGAAAACTCCTTGAACTCGAGACAGAGAGTGCAAAGATTCGGAAAGAGACGTGCAAGCAGAAGGACGGAAGGAATTGAAAGGATGCCCATGTCTCTAATGTGAAGCGACTTCAAATGTGGAGCCGCAGTTGATACGCGGGTTAATGTGGTGCTAAAACAACCTGCGAGCAAGGTGAGAGCCAAGCATTTAAGCGACTTCGCGATGAGGCCTCGAGGCTGGAGGATGCCATGTGTCTCGTTCAGGGTTAAACGCATGTCTGTGTATAGTTCCAAAGTGACAAGGCTGGGGAGGGGAATACTACTCAGCCACCGAGCAGTCTGTCTGGGCCTATATACGAGACGGCCAGATAGGCGAAGGACTTTGAACTTTTTTGAATGAAGTGCTATGAACTTTGCAAAGGGCTCAGACCAGAAAGACCTTGAATAACAAGCAGTTTCCCGAAAAGAAAGAGATTCGAGTGAAGGGAAGGTTTCAGACTCAAGTGGGAGAAGTATTGACAATGTCGACTTTTCCATATTATGGCCATCAATTGTAAGACACTTTAGGGTCGTCGAATGAGCGTAAAGCGTAGCGATAGAGCTCACAGCTTTTTGTCGGAGTGGCCAACGCTGGATAGAATGACCTAGATTCATGAAGACAAGTTTCAGCTCCATGACCTGCAGCGCAGGGAGGAGTCCAGAGAAATCGGCCTTATCTGGGAAAAAGTGTAACAATATGCGCATAATGGGTGGTACCACAAGGGACACTGTCGTTAACTGAGTGCCAATGTGCTGCCAAATCCATGACATGAAAGGATGCTGTGGTCCGGAGGGCGAATTGTTTTTATCGATATTCCATGGATTAATGAAAGATGCATCGACGTGTAGGGATTTAATACCAGTGAAATCACGAAGAATGCTGGGGCTAGCTTGCCAGGGATTAACAAGCAAGAGGCCGTAGGTGATCCGATTACCAAAGGCTTTTAAGATCCAACGTTTAGCTGAAGAGACATGGCAATGACCAGTACGCAGGGTTTGAATACGATGGGCATTTCCGGTTGAGCTGGAAGTGTTTTGTAAGTTTGAAGAATAGGACTGATTTTAGACGCAACAGTACCGCAGTCGAGCAAGGCTTTTTAAAGAGTACCGCGCTACCGATCCGTGACCACTGTGGGCTAAGAATGAGAAATCTATATGTGCTTCTTGATAGCTGAATGTTTTGGCCAGGTCAGAGAGGGAAGGGTGAAGGAAGGCAGCATTCTGCAATTCACGGCCGGACAGGTACTGTGCCACTATCTGCCACAGCTCTGTAGGTAAGTTTCGTTCCAAAGGAGGGCTAGGAGGTCCAGATTTTGCAGTACGAATTGAGAAATGCATGGAATATGAAATTGTCCACAGGTTATGTCGGGAGCAAAATGGACATGGTGGTTGACTTGGAAGAGGGGTGAATTCATGACAACGCGCTTGTCTCTCTCAACCATCATCCTCAGTTGACACTCATTGCACACTCTCCGCTCGTACCCATCCTATTGCGACGGCATTACTGAGATGTTGAATTTTTGCGTCATTTCTCACTCTTGAGGAGGCTCTCAATATGACGCAACAAGGCGAAACCAAGAACAAGCCGTCGACAACACTCACGCGACGTCGAGACCTTGGCCACTGCAGGCTCTTCCTAGTGTAATCCTTGCGTAGACTAAGAACGTATTACTTGTCTTAAACGCGCAGTCAAGTCCTGACTGGTAGCAACCTCTCGCTCGAACGTATGCACATTGTAAGAGACCAAGACCGAATCCTCTTCATCTTGGCCTTGGTGATCACCCTTATTATTATTGTGTCATCGGGTATGAACTGTTCTCTTAACACGAACATGCAGTCCTAGATTCCCAAGCATGGATGAATTCCATCTACACTCACTGCCGTATTGGAACCCCAATGATATGATAGTGTGCAGGCAACCCAAGTTCGCAAGAACAAAACTTGTGCATTCCCTCGCTTTCGCCCCTTCGACAGGAACGAGATCCTCTTGAATGGCAGATCCATGCCACTTTTCAACTACTTCGCGCTTATTTGAGGTGCGTTCTCGTTGACTCCCGTTTATTACTGCATGATATATCCAGCCCGAGAGATGTCTCGCATTTCTACTAAACATTTGCGTTATTATTCCCTTATATCCAAGCGAAAAACCTTTCCATTGAGTTGCCCTTCAATTCTCAAATATGCTTCACTTCCTTTACACTCGCTTCAACCCCTTCCAAATCTCGAACAACGTTCTCCCACTTCGACGCTTTACCCCATTCGCTTACAATACAAAGCCTCGGAGTAGTCTCATTGAACTCAACTAGAGCTTGAGCCAACGCCTGCAGCTGCAACAACATCGCCGATTTTCTCATTTTCTCACCCGGAAACCAAGGTGCATCCAGCCGGATTTCTTTCAGATTCCATCGAATCACTCTCCCATTGGCACTCGATCGTTGCCTCACGAATTGGATGAGCCATGTGAAACTTACCAACCTGAAAACAGGATCTTGAACGAAAATGGGTAGAATGTCGATTCTGAGACATCTCAACGAGGGTAGTTCACCTGGAGCAACTGTAAATTCGGAGGGGTTACCGGTGATATGCAATGTGGATAATGTTGGCCCATAAAATCTAAGCAAGTCGGACCCAGTGGTAAGCCCGAAAGGTATATATATATTGAGCTTTGGTTCGAAATGGAGGGTGAGTGTCTCCAGTGACGAGATACAGTCTATATTGGGTGAACGTTCTACTGAACCAATTGCTGTTTGGGTGCGAGGAGGACGATTGCGCACGGGTTGGTGTCCCTGCAACATCTTCTGGAGCACGGCCGTAAACGAGTAACGACTGGGACTAGGCTGTACTGCCGCAGTCGTTGACTGATCAACGTTCTTAGAACAAAATAAAGCCGCCTCGGGTTTGTTAAGCTCGAGATGCTCCAAAGTTTCCCATCCAAACAACAGCTCCGGAAGGACATGTCGTGAGATGCAATCGACAAAGAGAATTCGGAGAGTCTGTCCCCAAAATGTTGGCGCCTGCTGTATAAAATCGCGATATAGAGCCCTATCTGGCCATTTTCCGCAAAGACGAAGCTCAGAGACGTTAGGAAGGAGGGGAGGGAGTCCTGCAAGACCACTGGGAAGATTCTTTTCATGCGGAGTTATAATTAGAGGAAATAACCAATAAGATGGCTTGAAAATGATGACAAGAGTACGAACTAGTCGTCCCAAGTTGGAATATTCCGATATTATGCGGTGAAAAGCGAGGATCCCACACGGACGATCCGAGTCATCACACGCCAGTTCGACAGAGGCGAACAAAGCGGCTTGGTGAAATGCAAGCATAGATCGGCAGACTTGACAGCATAGATCGGCAGACTTGACAGCATAGATCGGCAGACTTGACAGCATATTAGTTGAGTCTTACGAATGAAGGGTTCCTTTTCACCCTGAAAAACGAAAGCGAAAATGAGCTGTTGGATTTCATGAGGAAAGTCCCATTGCGTTGGCATAGAAAACGTTTGCATAGTGGTAGGCTCGCACGCCTGCAACTGCGAGTTAATGTACTCTGTAATCTATGGTAAGATATGAAAATGAAAACACGGTTCAAAAGGACAAGTCTACCAGATGGTGACGAGAAGGCCGTCGTGTTTGTCGATGTGGTTACAATGGCTTGGGAGTATGGGTATGGTATAACTGGGGTTATGGACACCGTCCTCGAAGTATTGACCAAGTATCCTGTAACTGGTGGCCAGACAGAGTCAATAAGATCAATACTTCATGGCGGAGGATGGTCAAGGGAAGGGTGGCACAGGGTAGCGTCTAATGCTATCAAGTTCCTTCCGCTGTTCTCCAAGTAGCCATCACATTGAGTTTTCTCAGGACATATATCTCCTTCTCTATGCTCATAAAAATCTTTGCGGTCCTTCTTCTGGTGTCGGGAACCAAGCTTTCCTCATATGCTTCTCATATCTCCATGCAGTCTTAACCACTTCAGCACGGCTGGATAGCATCTATTGTACGCTGAGAGTATAGACCTAATCAATTCATACACGCTGACTGATCCTAGAGATGGCTGATATCGGGATTCGCGTGCGGGCAAGGATGGTGAGTCGCGAGTGGCAGCTCAACTACGTTCGTGGATAGAGAAAGTGTTCCAGTTTTTAAGAAAATAACGAGAAGCGAATGAGCAGAGTTGTGAACTCGAACCTCCGGTTATATTCTCACTGGAACTTTCAGCTTCAACGACATCGTACATTCTTTCATCAAGGCTTTGTGGTTCATTGTCTGTCTAAAGAAACTCGTCTCCTTGTCAGGATTGAAGAGGATCATGATGATCCTTGTCGCAAACACGCAGTCAGCAGTCTCCACTTCTCATGCCGAACTTGTGCACACCGTGCAGCCTTTCTAACAGTATCGACTTTCCTCATATGCATATCCAGTTCTTGTAGTTCCAAGCGGTCCTACCTATTCGAGCAATGCCGGAGAGCATATAGATTGATAGTAGAGACTTAATTACTTAATCCGTATAAGTTACTTAATGCCAAAAGGTGGCCGATATCGGGACTGACGGAAATCAGACATTCTAGTTGCTAAAGCACAGCAGTATTCAGTATTCATTGAATAGACCTAGTAACTTTAGGTTCTCGTACATGAGCATATAAGTGGCGATGTGAAACTACCAAACTTGTCTCCTTCCCCGTGAAATGATTCGATGGACGGAATCTGTGCAGCGAACGCTTTCAACAAATTTATATGCACCGATCTATCGTATATCTTCTTTTCATGAGCAATCCATATTAAAGAGATGTCGAAAAGCTTCCAATTTAGTAAATCATCTTGTGGGGAAGTCAAGTTTCAGTAACTAATAAAGCAAAATGGAGGAACTTGATTGAGACGAACCTTCTTTAGTCCTTCTCAAGTCGTTGATAAATGAATCGGGTGTGTAATTCACATCGTTACTAAATTCTGGAGAGACCTGCCAGGTCCAAAAACCATAGAACTCGAGGCAAAGAGTGTACAGATTCGGAAAGTGATGTGCAAGCAGTACGACAGAATCGGTTGAAAGAATAGCTAAGTTTCTGATGTGAAGAGACTCTAAATGTGGAGCTGCTGCTGATATTTCTGGAATGATGTTGCCAAAACGACCTGATTCTAAAATGAAAGTCAAACATTTCAGTGACTGTGCGATTAGAATTGGAGGATGAAGGATGTCCGCAATATCGGTTGGGGTTGAAACTTGGAGTACGTGGTAGAGTTCTAGCGTGACAAGGCCTGGGAGGGGAATACTAATCGGCCACCGAGTAATATTCTGTTCAGTTCGATAGATGAGACGACCAGATAAGCGAAGTACTTTGAGCTTCTCCGCGTGAAGCCCTATGAACTTTCCAACAGGTTCAATCCAGACAGGCTTTGAATACGAAGCAACGTCCTGAAAAGAAAATGATTCAAGCGAAGGGAAGGCGTCAGCCTCAAGTGGGAGAAGTATTGACAACATCAAGGAGTCGAAATTGAAGCCCTTGATTGTAAGACCCTTTAGGCTTGCCGAACGAAGGTAAAACGTAGTGATGCAGCGAATAGCCTTTGGTCGCTGGGAGAGGACCTTGTCTGGTTCTTTTATATCCGTAAAGATGAGAGTTAACTCCATGACCTGTAGCGCCGGGAGTAGACCAGACAAATCGGCCTTATCTGGAAAAATGCGTAGCAGCACGGGCATGATGGGTGGCATCATAAGGGAAAGTGTCGTCAACCGAGTGCCAACGTGCTCCCAAATCCATGACATAAAAGGATGCTGTAGACCGGAGGATGAGTCGTTTTGAGCAACCTGCCATAAGTCATTGAAAGATGTATCAACATATAAGGATTTAATGCCAGCAAAGTCACGAAGAATACTGGGACTAGCTTGCCAGGGATTAGCGAGGAAGAGGCGGTCGGAGATCTGTTCGCCAAAGACTTTTAAGATCCAATGTTTAGCTGCACTGACGTTGCAATGGCCAATGCGTAATATTTGAATACGATGAGCGTTTCCGGTCGAGCTACATATATCTATTGCATAAGTTTGGAGGATGAAAACGATTTCAGATGCGTATTACCGCAGTCGAGAAAGAGTTTTCAATGAATCTCGCGCATCAGACCCATGACCATTATGGGCGAAGAATGAGAGGTCTATACGCGCTTCCCGGTATTTGAATGTTTTTGCGAGGTCAGAAAGGGAAGGATGGAGGAAGGCAGCATTCTGCAATTCATGGCCTGATAGGTATTCTGCCACTATCTGCCACAGCTCTGCAGGTAAGGTACGTTCCAAGCGAGAACTAGAACGCCCAAATTTAAGAGTACGAATTGAGATGCGCATGGAATATGAAATTGTCCACAGGTTATGTCGGGAGCAAAACGGACATGGTGGTTTATTTTGAAGAAGGCGAATTCATAACAGCATGTTTGTCTCTCTCAACCATCATCCTCAGTCGACACGCAGTGGTCACTCTCCACTCGTACCCATCCTATCCCGAAAGATTTCTTAAATATGGCTCTTTACACCATTCCTCACTCTTGAAGAGGCTCCCAATGCGACGCAACGCAGCAAAACCAGGAACCAACTAACGACGAAGATCACGCGACGCTGAGACCTTGTCCACTGCAGGCTCTTCCAGTCGTGACCTTATGTGGGCTAAGAACGTATCTGCCAGGAATCATGGCCACACTTGTCACAAACGCGCAGTCAGGGTCTAGCTAGGAGCAAACCTCACCCCGAACGTGTGCGTATTGCAAGGGATTAAGACCGAATCTGTCTCGTATTAACCTCGTTGATCACCCTTTTTATTGTATCATGGGGTCAAGCTTTGCTCAATTATGTGGAGTCGTTCCCGTAGGATGAACTATCTCGTTGCAGTCCTAGCTACTCAAGCACGGATAGTATAGCGTCTACACTGATCGTCGTACTCCCATGCAGGCAACTCCAGTATGCTCGAACAAAAAGTTACGCGTTCTTTCGCTTTCGTTTCTTTGACAGGAACGGGATCCTCCTGAATGGCAGATCCATGCTACCCGCCGCATTAAGCGCCACCACTTGAGGAGTATATAAGAAAAGGCAGGGTATGTTCCAACGGCTTTCTTACTGTAACTCGTGAACATGGCAGCACCATCCTCTCCAGAATATGACATCATTTTTGCTGGTGGTCAGTCTAATCTCGCTCTCTCAATGTCCTTCTCATTCAACCTTTTTAACCTTCAATTCGTGGTGTTTAGGTGGAACTACAGCATGTCTAGTAGCTTGTACATTAAATGGAATCTCTGCTATTTGATTCTCAAGCTCAATTATTTGCCAGCTCGCTTGTCCACGGCGTCTCCTGACCTCAAAATCCTGATCCTCGAATCCGGTGACCACACTAAAAACAAACTCGAGCACATTCAACCCGCTCGTTACCTCTCTCACCTTGCACCTTTCAGTCAGACTGTTACTTTTCATAAAGCTGAAAAGAACGAGAATGCTGGTGGCAGAGAGATGATCTTTCCTACCGGAAGATGTGTTGGAGGTGGGAGTAGTGTCAATTGTATGCTGGTCTCGCACCCTCTTTTTGAGCAATTCAGCTGATTATTTTGAATAGTCATGATGTATACTGTGAGTTCATGTCTTGTTTGAACCACATAATTCTCATTGGGATGAACTTTAAGCGGGCTGCAGCGTCGGACTATGATGATTGGGAGGTTCGTAGCATATTTCTACCTGTATGGCGCTCAAGCTTACAGCATATCCACTAGAAAGTCTACGGAAATGAGGGATGGGGCTCTAAGGACCTCATTCCGCTTTTAAAGAAGGTTTGGTAAAGCTTAACACCCTAAATGTTTGAGACTGACTTCATCCGGTACATAGACTGAACATTATCAACTAGGGGAGCCTGGCACCCTCGAAACACATGGTTATTCTGGTCCGCTTAAGGTAACGTAGTTTCCCCATTCCAGCGGTCTGCCATGGCCGTGTTAACCATGCTTGGGAAAGGTCTCGATGGGTGGCGCTGTTACGGACATAGGAAAGAACTTTTTGGATGTTGCGAGCAAGTATGACAAGGACCGGGGCTCAACGGAGGATGCCAACGGATTGTTTGAAGTTGATAAATATGGTGTACGTCAGCCTTATTCGTTTTGATTTCGTCAAGTTAATTACCTATTTCAGCCATGGCAAAAGTAAGTTGTTGGAAGCGCTCTCACATATCATTTACCAAACCTCAATAGGTGGATTGACGCTAAAACGGGGACTCGCTCTGATGTAGCTCATCACTTTATCTACAACCAACCTGAAAAGAAGAACCTTACCATCGAAACCGCTAAACGCGTTCATCGTGTCATCTTCGAGTACGTATCTTCTTTTGTCTTGGACTTACCATTTGGAATTAATCTATTTATTAGCGGCACAACTGCCGTTGGCGTTGAATATGTCAATGATTTAACGACAAATCCGAGTGCAAACCAAACATTCCAGACTGCAAAAGCAAGAAAGATGGTGATTGTGTCTGCTGGGTCATTTGGCTCACCTGCAATCCTTGAAAGGTAAATTGGACCTTTACCCGTCATCCAAAAAGGCTATGTTGTAATATGGATTACGAAGGTCTGGAGTTGGAGCTCGAGATGTATTGGAACCATTGGGAGTTGAAGTAAAGGTTGACCTTCCTGGCGTTGGGGCAGAATATCAAGGTGCGCTTCTAGTTCCTCCAAACTGATATTTTGTTCCTGAAGTTCCTCCGATGTATTCACAGACCACAATGGTGTGTTCACAGTAAGTTGGCTCCCGCCGGCTTCAAGTGTTTTCCGAAGATCGAGGACTTTGTAGACATATGCCGCGCGTGACGATGAAGTGACTTTGGATGGCCTCATTCGCGGGGAACCAAGTGAGGTTAACAGTAAGCCATGGACGGGTTGTCATTTATCGATCATAAATAACATTCCCCTCTTCAGAATGGACTGAAATGTGGACGAAAACAGGCCAAGGACTTCTTGCACACAAGTCGGTTTGGTCTTGCCTTTCGCTCTGGCTCTAATTATGCTCATATGCTATCTACGTTCTATAGTGGTATTGATGCTGGCGTAAAGCTGAGACCAACTGCCCAAGAACTTGCCCAAATGCCGGCATTCTCTGCAAGATGGAAAGAGTATTTCCAAAATGCTCCTGATAAACCAGTTTTATGGATGGGACCGCTATCAATGTGAGCTACATCTATTTTCTTAGTCCATATCAGGGTCTCAAAGCGGAATCAACAAAGGCATGTTGGTTTACCAGTTCCAGGCTTGACGAAGAAGTGCTTCACACTCGGGGCTTTCACTGTGAGCTTCTTCCATTTATTAACGGTCACTTTTTAAGAGCGTATATTCTATTAGTGCTATCCTGAATCGACTGGAACTGTTCATATCTCGTCCAGCACGAACCCTCATGCCCCACTCAACTTCAAATCCGGTTTCTTTACCAAGTAAATTCTAATATTATCGTTCATGGATGTGTTTCTGATTTAATTTTTCTCCAGGAAATCGGATGTGGAAGTTTTGATGTGGGGATACAAGAAGTCTCGTGAATTAGCTCGGAGGATGGCTGCTTACCGCGGCGCCGTCATGAAACCCTCCTTCTCCTCTGGGAGTCAAGCTGATTTCACCGGAAGTCCTGGAGAGGAGGCACCCGTCAATATTCAGGCGAGGGATATCGAATATAGTGAGGAAGATGAGAAGGCGGTTGAGGAGTACGTTAGGAATAAAGGTAATCATCCAATCACATTGTTATAAAGTGGCCTCGGTGTGACACCTTTAACAGTGACCACGACATGGCACGCTGTACGCTATTCCTCACGGACTGTTATCTTCCGATTCTTACTTAGCTATCTCTAGCTCGGAACATGCCCCGCCAAACCTCGAGATCAAGGAGGCGTCGTCGACTCGTCTCTCTCAGTGTACGGGTGTCAACGGCTCAAGGTTGCAGATGTAGGCCTTCCTTTCGAAATTGGCATATAGCTGTTATCTAATATTCTTCTCCCTAGCTTTCAATCGCACCAGGTAATGTTGGTTCAAATACCTACAGTTCCACGTTGGCGATTGCGGAGAAGGCTGCCATTATTTTTGCGAAAGAGCTTGGAATTGAATTGTAAAAAAATGCTTTACGGTGTACATGTACCGATTACAGTCAGGTATGTCATAATGCATAAAGTCGGGAGACGCTGGGAGAAGCTAAAAATTTTATGCATTATGAGCACTTATGCATTGTGAGGTCGTCATTTTGGCCCTGCTACAGCCAGACTCGTGGACACGAAATCCATTGAAATTTTATGAATTATGAGGATTTTTTGGCCCTGTATGCATTGTGAGGTTATGCATTTTGAGATACTTGACTGTATTATTAAGATAATACAAAGTCCTCTGCTCCTCACTCCTGCCACTTGACCTGTGCGTCTGTGTCCCATCATTCTAAGGGAAATCGAGGACAAGACCGAGACGTATAGTCTTCAAAGGAGAGAATGTGCTTAGGTATCATATTTAGCTATTTGACAAGTTGGCTTGTAAAGAGACGGGAGACGCGTCCAAAGCCAAGCGGCGCGTCAATATGCCGGTCCAGAGGTCAGTCATATTTGTCATAGAGTTCAGGGTGACTTCAGCAATGTCTTAAAGAAATCCGGAGGAGTCATAGAATATGAGACGAATGTGCCCCTCATCATCGCGATTGGGGCCATCAATAACCAGGTTTCATGAGAATCGAGGACAGGAAAAAGAGAGAGACCAACCTGGTGAGTCACTTCTGGATCCCCACCAAAATCATATCGAACGGGTGAATTATGTTGAGGCCAGCTCGCACCCTTATACGAATCAATATCAGCCTGTGTCTTTTCACCCTGGAGTCGAAACGCTGTTCCATGCCCAAGAAGATAGAACATCTTACGCAAAAAGGTTTGGAAGCCAGCCATACCTCCATACGCAAAGTTCCTATTTCCAGTTTGCATGGATGTTTTAAGAGACGAGGCGTTTCGCATAGGGTTATTGCGCGACACAATGGTCTGTCTGTCGATAGCCGCACAGCCGGCAGTGGCGAATTGAAGACCGAAATTGAGGAAGAAGGTGCATTTTATAACAAAGATGCTCCTCGAAGGTTCAACACCCCGCTCATATGTGGCTTACTTATATTTCGAATAGTGAAAAGAAAAATCGAGCCGCGCCAAGAAGTTCTTGAAAGACGATCCTATAACCATGTAGACACTTACCGGTTACTATTTTCTTATCTCTCATGTAGTGAGGCACTCCAAGGACTGCAAGAAAATCCCGGCATCTTCGTAGATGAAAAAGACCTTAGACCAGAGAGAGTCCTAGGGGTGCCAAAAGTAAAAAGCATCCACTAGGGTAGGTGAAGAGATCCAAGAATGAACGCATGTAACTTGCTCCAAGCTTCCATGTTCGTTCGCGTCCTACCCACTCTATTACTTCCGCGTTTAGCCGGTGGAGGCAAAACAGGAACGCGAGCCCCTCGTATACACTTTAATTGGGTCAGTGCTGAAAGATAAATCGTTCAAACTTACAACAGCTTATGCTGTGGTGTAACGCCATTTGATTTTGTTTGGATCTCAACTTAAATCCCGCAACAGCCAGTCTAGGCAAGTAACGCCATTTGAACTTCACCCTAGACCACCATCTCCATGTCTGGTTTAACACTTCCTCTTTCTCCGAGTACTCCTGTCTTTCCGGGTTCATTGATCGAACACCTCAATACCTCAGTTTATCATGAGGAATCCAGTCTAGTATCTGAAGCCTTACGACTGATTCAACTCCTGCACCAGTCACCCATAGATGACATCCATATTGTACGCTTCTCTCTCTCGTTTTCAGTTTTAAGTGCTAACATTTTCGTAGTCGTTTTACCTTGGTGTTTCAGCTGCTTGGAGTCCTTTGCATGGAGACGAGTCCCCCACCACCAATCGGATACGCGAAGTGTACCACCTTGTCAGACAGTTTGCTCAGAGTTCAAACTTTGACATCTTTGGATTTTCACTTTCTCCCGAAACCGACGACCTTCTGCGGTCTTCCCTCTTATCCATCGGCAGCTTAAGCCGAGCGGTCCGAGTCCCAGTCTATCGACTTCCAAACGAGCTTTTCTTCCTGATCGTCCGGTTAGTTCTACAGGATAGAACCCACCCAGGTGCTCTCCCATGGCGCCTTCTCTGTGTATCCAGACACTGTTTTATAACGATGATGCGTGAACCAAGCTTTTGGAGCGATATTCTCCTTCCGGGCTGGTACCATGACCATCGAGGTCTCAGGGCACTCACATGGAGAATGACGGTCTCATATCCACTTCTAGTTCATCTGAAGTGCTCTCTAGAGACATTTCTTTCTTACTCTACCTCCACCGAAGGTCTTAACACGCAACGGCTTGTTTCCCTAACGCTCGAAACTTTTCTGTGGCCATCCGACCAGTCACAGGATCCAGGCCCCCTGCCATGCATTGTCCTCCCAGAGCTTCTCTATCTACATATTTACCAGAAGGTCAGTAGATGTACGCCGGATGAGATAGAGAGATTGAAAAGGGGCGCCGGTCTCACCCTTCTCCGAAATCTTCATGCTCCAAAACTTGCCTGTCTGAAATATAGGGGGCTCTGTCCTTCTACTGGATTACCAGAGACCATATCTGAAACCGTTTCAGAGCTCGAAATCACAAGCTACTGTCGAGCTCAACTTGAGCCCGAAACCAGCGCTCACTATCGCTGGCACAAGGAGAAATGGGACTCGATTTTGCAGCTACCAAATCTACGTCGTCTTCGCGCTGATCTAGGTCCTTTCCAGAGGCACATTCGAGGATTGAGTGATCAGCAAGCCACCCCTGCTATCCTTATGCCGAACCTCGAGACGTTCACGGTCAGATCCTCATGCATAAATTCTCCGCCTATATTAGCCCCGAAGTTACAATCTCTCTCCGTTCTAAATGATAGAGATGCCAGGGAGCGCTTCAGCGAGCTGAAAGGAGCAGTAGAATTCATCCTTTCTCATTCTCAATTCTCGTCACTCGAACTCCATCTCTTTGACTTTCCTGATGCTTAAGCTTCATGATCAATTAATTTTATATTTTTAATACTTTCTTATTCACAATTTGCGGACTGAAGATCATCCGTTTATCCGGTTGTCTTGGCACTCAAGGCAAATGTTGACCAGAAGTTTATAGAGATTGAAAGTAATGCAAGAGAATAGACAGATAATCGTCAAGAGTACAAGGTCGGTTATATAAGCTTCATGTTTCATAATTCGTCGGGACGTACTCTGCTTGTAGGGTGTGCGGTTTTCGACAGGCCGGCGAATCCCAGAAATTTATGACATCCAACAACCTCATTCCACCCCTTCATTTTGAGTACCTACCATGCCTCATCCGCAACATTTCGCACATTTTCGCCATCTATATATCCAGAAATCTCTAATTTCATACGATTCTCTCCAACCACCTTCTGTGTCCGCATGAACGAGTCCCTCCAGCTATCAACCTGTTGTTTTGTTCCAAAAACCTGGGCTTTGACGATGAACACCGTTGATGGTGGAAAAGCACAGCTCGGGTTCGAGAGATGCCCACTAAGCGTGGCAACTGTCTCTGTTGGCCAGGTCTGGTTAATATCTTGCTCAACAAGTAAGTTGACCTCTTTCAAACTTGGGAAACGACCGGGATGTTCTTGAGAGGTTGTCGGAAATGTACACGGGTATATGTGGAACCGGATTGTCAAGGTCTCCAAAGGACATTGAGACCATTGGCCTTGGGTGAGCCAAGCGAGGGTGTTTGTAGGCGAGATTATGAGAGTTTGGAGTGAAGTGCAACGGGAGATGAAGTCCGGAAAGAACGGTTCGTCAAGGCCTGTAGGCGCCCTATCAATCCATATAGACGTATGAAGCTCAAGGTGAATTAAAGATGGAAGGTCGAGGTACTGTAGAGGGCGTACACTCTCAAACAGCTGCAGCCGATGGAGGTGTGCTGAGTTGGTTATAGTGCGTGGATGTCTAGTGCGGCTAGTTATGCGCATTGTACTTGTCATGGTTAACTCTTCAAGCAGAGGGTACGCATCAATGCGAGTGGCAACATCAGAATATTGCATCCGCGAAATAGATTCGGTTCGAGGTGCGTCGTCCAGAGTTGACCCGGCGACCGACCGGAAAATACGCAGCAGAGGGTAAGTCGTTTGATTTACGTCTATGATGCAATGCTCTTGCAAGCTGAGAGTATTTAGAGCCGGAAGGTAGGCGAAACACTTCGGTAGACGAGCCAAGCTCTCGATCCTAAGCTCTGTAAGTGAAGAAAAGTTCCACCGAGTTGGATCATCCAGACAATCAGGAATTGTAATGTCCGAGCTATTATAAGGGTGCCATAGTTTAAACGTGTACCATCTGGAGGAATGAGATAGCAGTCCTAAGAGCACCGCGTCAACTGTCTCCGGATGGGAATCTGGTTCGACACCCCGAGCAAAGAACAAATCAATGTTAAGCAGAGCGGTTCCAGACCTTTCCAGACAGAGCTCTAGCCACGCAAGGAGGTTAGGCTGGTCCACTTCGATAACTACCCCGAGATCGGTCCAGAGACCTGGATTGCTCAAAATAATGGACCGCCAGAGGCGGCATACAAGGCTGAGGTAATGAATATCTTCGCATAGTCGTCGCTGTGGTTGACGGTAGGGTTCAGCCTGGATGATGCAAAGACCGAAAACAACAGATAGTATGTCGTAGGGGAGACCAAGTTTGTTGTCCATGAGACACGCTCCACAAGTTTCCTCGCCTCTTTGAAGTACTGTCAAAATACCCTGGAATTATAGAAGAGTTGCAAGAAAATAAGACAAAGGCTTCAATATAACGAACCTAGGGAGAAGGAGCTCGGAGATGAATGATGACAAGAGCTAAGCGACTGAGGATGCCAGGGTGGTACACCATCTCCATACCTACTGGTTATCATCAGCTTATGTATCTAGGCTCCTGAATATGTCTAAACGATCCCTTTTACACCAGCAAGTCTTTCAGTAGCCAGAAATCCATTGCACCAATTCTTCACGGTAATTTTTTTTGTCCTCGTAAGCTTTGAACCGCTTCGTTTGACAAAAATATAACGTGGGGGTTTTTTATCCAAGGGTCAGACCAGATCATAAAAACCACCGTGCAGTATATAAGTACAATCGTCCAAGGTAAAAACCGCAAGAGGAAGAGCATAAAGACAAGAATTCGAGTTTTAAAATATTGAATGGCACAAAGCACAGTGCATGTCAATCAAAAGCCATCCAACAAAGCACCTTCAACCATAGTATAAAGTTGCTAAGCACATAAGGATTATGAGTGCACACAAATCAAATGCCCGGTCATCTGTCAGGAGTGGGAAGGTGAAAAAAACCATCCATTCCTGAATATGGTATAAGTAGGTACCTTAAAGAGAAAACAAAGAAAAGCGAGTCGATCCTGGAATAGAGAGGGAGAGGCATAGGTCGGACCAGAAGGAGAAAGCGGGAAAAAAAAGAGAGGGGAAGAGGGGATGGAAGGTTTAAAACAGGGTTGAATTTGAGGCCGCCTCAGTAAGGAATTCGCATGTCGCAGGGCTGCTGGGTTGATAGTACCTAGACACCGCAAGGTCAAACACGGATGGCGCAAAGACACGGACAAAGGGGACGAACCAGAATGTTACAGCTAGGATAACATAGAGGCACATGAGGATGAGACCTTCCAACCAGTTAGACTTGCCGTCTTGGACGACATAGTTCACCGTAATCACTACGGAGATAGAATTTCAGTTTTGAGGATGACCAAAATGGGATGAGGGCTTGCCAGCAAGGAAGAGAGCAATGGACTCATAAGGATCGAAGAGCATACTCAACGGCTTGCCAATGATCCATGCGAGGGTGACGATAAAGCTACGTAAACATATTAAGTAGACATCCACAAAATATTATAAAGTAGGGAAAACTTACGGAATGACAAACAAGGCAATCTGGATACTCGATCCGACAGCAACTTGCAAACTGAGGTTGAGCTTGTCCTTAACAGAGACGGTGATAGCAGTAACGTGTTCTGTATTTAGGAAATCATTAAGATGGACGACAATTCGCCAATGTGAGAAATCATACCGGCTGCATTTCCAACAATGGGCAAGAGGCTGGGAAGAAAAAAAGAGAATGTTACCAAGGGCTCATTGGTGGAGCTGCCAAAAGTGGGACGCACATGATACCGACAAACTCTTTGCTAATACCAGCACTCTTGGTCATACCCTGGAAAAGAAGGTAAATTTCAAGGAAAAATCAACCAAAAGAGCAAGAAACTCACATCAATAGAGTCGACGAGCCATTCGGCAGTCAAGGCAACAAGCTAAAATCCACCATGTTAGCAGGTTAACATCAGAAGGGAAGGTCAATCAACGTACCACCGTGACGATAACCAAGAGAACGATACCAGCGACTGTAGTCATTTGTGGTTCTTCAACTTCTTCTTCTTCTTCGTTCTCATGTTGATCCCCGCCTTCTGCATCTGTCTCACCTTCCTTCTTCTTACTCTTTCGAGGTTCATACTTCGTCGACTTGGCAATATCTCCACTCTCGTCACCATACATGGTTGCGTGAGAATAGAGCTGGAAGACCAGATAGCCACCGTAGACTAGAGGCCAGATGCAATCAGTAAAGCAGAGGAAAACAATGCTCGTTAAGCTAACCGAAAAGTAGGATTAGAGCCACCTGACGAGAACAATAAGTATCACCAAGAGCGGAAAGGAGCAGACAAAAGAACTTACACCGTGGCTCATGTGCAAAATATCTACTCTCTCATTGGCTTGTGTAGAAGAGAAGGAGAAAGCACCAGGGAGAAGGACAGCAATGACTGCAATAACCAAAAGGGAGGAGTTGATCTGAGTGGTCACTAAAATCCAAATGAGTGAGTAACACCACGAGGGTGCTGGGAGAGATACTTACTGGCTCCGAAACCTTGCTCTGAATATTTCAATCCACCAGCAAAGAAGCACATGCCGAGGACCAAGACTGCCTACATGTCAGTAGAGCCTCAAGCAGGCAAACATAGTCCAGCTTACGCAAGTTACTGAGAACTGAACCGATGACTGAAGAACTATTAGGATAGAGGTTGCAATAATCGAGGTAAAACGCACGAGAGGATTGCACAACTTGGAGTTCGCTAAAGAACAAGGTTAGCATTTCCATATAGAGCCCGAACATGCTATAACAGACCAATGCGTAAGGGCAATGATCTACAATACGATTCAGTGGGCTATTTTCCTTAAGGAGTAAGGAACATACAGAGACAATGAGTTCGACAGCGTTTCCCTGATGCAGAAGAATTAATAATAGAGCTACCTCCTTTTGGGCTGAAACTGACCAAAGTAGCACTCATAAGGCCGGCGAGAGTCTGGCCTACTCTCAAAGAGACATCCTCAGTAGCGAACGCGAGGAGACTTGCGAGGGGGATAATGGCCAGGAAGGAGACTATTTTTGACCGTGAACCCAATCAAACTTGGGCTTGGCAGGAGATCACTTACAGACGAAGACGAGGGTATCACGATTGTGAAAGTCATGAGGAAGACCGAAATGTAAACCCCACTACGAAGCGATGACGAGTGAGTGAGTGGCGGAGATCAGGATAAGGGCAAGCAATGACGCACTGAGACTGGGATGAAGACCAGCAATAAGTTGACCCCTGGATGAGGTATCAGAATGCTGTAAAGGTGGCCAAGGCACAATGAAGCTTACAGGAACTACGTAAAATAGCAACAATGGATTGGAAGACGGTAGGTGGAGTGCCAACGGTGTGTTTCTAAGGTACGTTTAGATGGGGAACCCGGGGAACACCGTTAAGTCGGAGAAATGCTCACTGGCTTGAACAACGCAGACTTGATTGCAGGTAAAGTCATGGTTCGCGAGAGTGGCCGTGTGAGGGCAAGACTTGATGTTTTGGTGCGTTGCCGGACACCGGCTGAGGAGGGATGAACAATCGCCACAAAAATCCAACAGCGGGTAACATACAAGGTCGTCCTCCTCCATTTGCAGATTCAGTAGAAATTTCACTGGGCTCTTCAGTAAAGCGGGGCGTATTTTTGCGGGCAGCAGAAGGTCGTAAAGGCGTTTGGGAATCTTGCATATGACTGTGGTCTAAGCTAGAGCCCGTAATGGGCGAATCGTTGTTTGGAGAATCTATGCAATCGCTAGTAAATAATCTTATTTCCATTAGTTAACATAGACAAAAGAGCTGACCCATGAAAAATTAGGAAGGGCCTAGGAGATGACGGTGGAAAGAAGGAACAGAGTGGGTTCTCGTTCGGTTCTGCGAGCCTGTTATGGTCCTGTCATAATTATTCCCTCATAGCATCCGGCCGCTTACGCCTCACCATGTCCTTCTGCTCTCCATGCCCCTTTTCCGCCGGCCCAGTGGAATGTGTAGCACCGCATTTAAAAGCGCAGGGCTATCCAATTTTTACATACTGGCTGCCCAACCCATCGTCCGACTTTGCTCTTCCATCCCCACAGCAGCTGTAAACTGACCTGTCGCCCACGCGACAGTTACAGTCTGGAACCCCGAACGTGGTGCAACAACCCTCTCAGCCTTCAGGACCGCTCTTGGAATAGACGGAGCAAGTGACTCTTTCAGTGTCCTCAACAATACTCGTGGCTGCCCGCAGGCTGCTAGATGTCAAACACGCTGACCACAAAATGCCCCACGGAGATCAATTCCAGGCCGTGGGCGGCCTCTGGACTTGTTTTGTCGATTTCCTACTCTTTTCAACTCTGTTTCCTTTGTTCTCTCCTCGCCAAGTCGATCAGAGACCGCCTGTAGGTCCATCCTTAGCCAAATACCTTGGCGAGCTCAGCCTTAGTTTTGCTTGGACTTGCTTGGCGAAACCCAACAATCCGCATTGCCAGCATTTCCCGACAGCCCAAGTTTTGATTCTCGTCAATGATCCCGGCTTTCACTATTCTATGGGCAATCATCTTTGGTGGTTGTTAAATCTGTCTAGATCTTGGAGTTCACTGTCCATATTCGGATCTCCGATTCGGACACTCCCTAAAGCGCAACCTGGACAGGTTCGTAATAGCCAAAGAAAGATTTTGTTCTATATTCTTTCTTTCCCTCCCTAAACTGTGGTTAAAAACAATCGTCCCGCGTAGCGAGATAGATATATGCAGCCAGTGCTTCTAAGAAAGTAAATGTGGTCTAGCCTACTGACGAAATAGGTACTGATGTCTAGCATTGTACAGCAATGATATAAACGAGTGCGACAAAGAGCCAAGAACTTGCTTGAAACTCATTCAATAATTTCGACTCAGTCTTGACCGATGGATTCTATCCAACGTTCGTCGGTGTTCTTTCTTCTCCTTCAATACTGTTTGTCCTGTTGTTGAGGTCGTACTCCGTTGTGGTCGTGGGTTCAGCAGCAGTTTCAGCTTGCTCGTGTGTAAATTGCCAAGTAATTCCAGTCACACTTCCCGTCTCGTTCCAATCTGGTAGCAACTTCGACATCACCGCCGGGGCAGCTTTGATGTCGAACCTCCCTCACAATCTACACAGCGGTCGGTGATGGCAGCTACAATTGATTGTCCTTTGTCTAAGCGGGAACGTCAGTATTAAAATGATAGCAACCGGCCAAGACGGGGTTACGCACAGGTAATCCTGATGTTCTTATTGCAGAGGGGGTTGTTTTCTGGATTTGTGACAGCAAAAGAATCGAAGTATTGGTGAGAGATAGCAACAGTGTAGTCTGTTGAGGTATGGACTTGACCACAGGCGTCGGTGTTAGCGGATTCTCCGGAGTGTAATAAGTCACTGGAAAGATAAAGGATTGGATTTCGAATTTCTAAATTGATAGAATAAACATACTGTGGGCTGAACCGTCCTCCCCTTTGACTCTGGAAGACCCGAAAACACAGCGGCACCTCGCACAGCGAAGGACGAAAAGAAAGGGAAAAGAGTGCGGAAAAGTACATTGGTCGAAGACTGAGAGGGGAAGGAAAGGAAAGGACGCAGACCAAAGAACTTCTTGGTCCACGGTTGGTCTACTTAAATGCTTTAAGCTCAGTGCTTGGACGGAAGACAATGAATTGATTGCGGAGCGCTGTCTGCCGTTTTAGCCATTTTGGGTGAAAATTTAGAGCGTCAGGAGGCCATTTATGGGAAAGAAAACCATGTTCGCTGGTACATGCAAGGCAGCAAAGAATCATGAATTCAAAGAGGGAAATCCAAGGACGCAGAACAGTACTGAGCCTTAACCATGGCACG